>JAQSUU010000826.1:600000-1005000 GCA_038087645.1 Saccharum hybrid cultivar R570 | reverse complement strand
TAATGATACTTATTGAGTACCATAACTATTATTACTTGTATATATATTTATTTATTAAAGTTAAGATTAATTAATTTGTTGAAAAGCGATATTTATATATATATTTTTCTTTTGGCACGGAGGGAGAGCAGAGTGCATTTATTTTAATTACTTAAAGAAACATTTCCCGTTCACTCCGAAGCGCGCGCGCTGTCTCCCTCTCTCCCGTGGCGACAACTGGGCGATCGCCGCCGCCGCCGCCCTCGCCCCCACCCTACGCCAGGTGCCCTGGTCGGTCCCTTCGCGCCAGGTCTTCGTCTTCCCTTCGCCGGCGACGAGCACCCACCAGGTATGCGCCAGCCCTCGTCTTCCCTTCCTGCTATGCGAAACCGAGCACCCAACCCTAACTTCAGCAATTTCGTTATTTATATCCGGATCTGAATGTATTATGCCTACTAACTTCGATTTTTTTTGTGCAAATTATTGGGTGTACGTGCGCACACCCATGTCCTGGGGTCCGCCCTGTCTCCTGGTGATTCTTGTGAAGCATATTCCTCCAAGTTTGAAGGACCACTCGATGTAATCAAAGACACCGGGGTTTACAACTGTTCTGTGAATTTAGGCTCCTGAAAAAGCAGTGAAGCCTGGAGAAACGATGATCTAGGGTTCACTACGCATTTGGGAATGGATTACTACAACATCCTCAAGGTGAATCACAATGCGACCTTGGAGGACCTCAAGAAGTCGTATCGGCGGCTTGCAAGGACGTGGCATCCTGACAAGAATCCAACTGGAGGTGTGGAGGCTGAGGCAAAGTTCAAGCAGATAACCGAGGCCTATGAGGCAAGTGAATTTGGCAGACAAACTTTCCTTCTGATGTGATGTATTTAGGAAGAGCACGTGATCACATTTTTTGGAAGAAAAAGATAGCTGTTAACCGTTTGGTTTAATTTGGTTGGTGATATGCTGATACCAGTACACAGTCGCGTGGAAAGTCTTTAGTTGTTATATAAATAAGTGAAGTTATGTTTCCTCTAAATGTATCCTTAAATTGTCTTAAATTCCTGTTTACCATTTTCAGTGTGCATCTAGGATATACAAAGTGCAACGTATAGGTTCGTATGTTTATTTAATTCGCAAAGCGAGAGTATTCATCATCCATCTGAATTGATTACTTAAAAGTATTAGGAAAAAAGGATACATTTTTATAATATAATAAATTGCTGATGATGCTTTATGTCAAAAGAAACATGTTGTGATTCTGTTGTTGTACTTATAAGTTTCAAAAGTAGTCATACTGTCCCACATCTTGGAAGTATTATTCCTTACTTGTAATTAGTTTGATTTGCATTGGTTTGAAATGGTGAAGTTAGGACTTCTTTGTTACCATAAGATAACTTCTGTGAGTTAAAAATGTTCTCTCATGGTCTGCATCTATCTTCAGCGTTTACTATGGTGATGTAATAATGTAATGTACTAATATAACATGAGTACGGTTACTGCATATTGTTTAAAACTTCAAATGCAATAGCAAGACAGAGCAAAATCACAATGTTTCCCTTCTCTTCTAATCGTCACTTTCACATGGACTTGTACCCATTGTATTTATTTTACTTCCAGCCTTTAGTGTTGAAAAATCATTGCATACAATCTTCTAGGACTCCGAATGCAAAATTTCAGTTCAAGAGCTGTGTTGCTTATTTGCTCTTTGCTGACCAATTCTAGATGATTAGTGCAGGTACTAAGTGATCCAGAGAAGCGCGCAATTTACGACCAATATGGTGAGGAAGGCTTAAAGGGGATGCCTCCACCTGGTTCCCAGAGCCGGTCCTCCACAACTGCTGGCCCAAGTGGTCCGAGTAATTTCCGGTACAATCCTAGTGACCCAGATGATTTCTTTGCTGAGTTCATGGCGAGCAACAAGACGTACTCCTTTGACCAAGACCGGACACGATTCCAACCAAGATCACATTGGACTTCAGCTAGGAACAGTAGAAGCGAAGCTCCTTCTGGTTCACGGAAAGAGAGTGGTTCCAGTACAAGCCATGTAGAAAAGCCACCACCTGTGGAAAAAACATTACCTTGTACCCTTGAAGAGTTGTACAATGGAACAAAAAGGAAAATGAAGATCACTAGGAATGTTGCAAAGCCAGATGGGTATGTTGTACTACTTTCCTCATATTTCTATGATATCTTTGTAGTCATAAGTTGTTCCTCAATGTTATGATTTCTCCTTTTTGCTGGACAAGAGTTTGGGTCAATAACACATTTAGATAATTTGGAAATTCAAGCCCACACAAACATGACTTTTCTGGGATGGTCAAGATATGCTTTGGCTTTGCTAATATATATTTTGTAATTATCTTCTGTTTGCATCACATGTTATGAGTCCATTATAGATTTTCTTTTAACTTTTTTCCCAGTTTTTTTGGGAGGGGTGGGGGATGGCGGTGGCAATATGTATGTTTCGATTTTAGTAAAACATGAAGGCTGAATGCATATACATGGTGCTTGAGTTGAAAATCTGTCACCAGGACTTATTTTTGTTTGCGTATCTAACCATGTTTTACAGGAACTTGCAAACATGCAACAGTGTCACATTTGCCTCTTTTCGACTGCAAAGCAGTCATAATGCATACTATTTTTTACCTCCTCTTAGCACTCCGGAATGAAATTCTAGAAAGTTAATTTGAGCAGGTTAATGTCTGCATGAACTCTTATTAACACTGATGAGCCTGCTGACTGGTAAAAAAAACTTAACCAGGGGGAGAGACGTCCCCCCGGATTTTGTTCTTGATAAGTTTGCGCCAGCCTTTGAACCTGGACTGGTGACAGGGCTTCATCGATCTCCTGATTTCAGCGGTCTAACCAGTGTTATTAAGGAGAAGTTGGCCTGCTGGCTGTTAAACACACAGTGGTTTGATTGCTTGACATGAAAACAGTTTTTGAATGAGGAATATCATCAATCATGCCATTTTGACATCTTCCTTGGTAATCCTAGTTCTGTACTTCTTATTTTGATGACAAAGTCCTGCGTGCCAGCTTTCCTTCTCGGGAGAAAATTCTTAAGCAATGTGAAGTATAGCTAATTAGTTATGGATCCCAAGTCCTTACTGTTACTTTTGAAACAAATATCTATCACAAAGTTATTTCCTTTTATTTTTTGTCAAGTTCATGGCAGCATGATTAGCTTAGTATGTTGAATCAGTTTGCTGTTGCATTTACTGAGATAGAAATTATGCTGATTCTCTGACTCCATCCGAATCTCATCTTATGCAGAAGAGTAGAAGTTGAAACAGAGGTCTTGGCAGTTGAAGTGTTACCTGGCTGGAAAAAGGGCACCAAGATTACATTCCCCAACAAAGGCGATAAGCTGCATGGCCAGTTAGCACAAGACCTGACCTTTGTCCTCGATTCAAAGCCCCACGATGTGTACAATCTTGAAGGAAACAACCTTCTTGTAAAGCAGGAGATCCCTCTGGTAGATGCCCTCGCTGGGGCAGAGATAAACCTCAGAACCCTCGATGGACGGAATCTGCCTGTGAGGGTGGAGGAAGTTGTGCGCCCTGGGTACGAAGTTGTGCTGGAGAACGAAGGGTGGCCAATCAGGAAGGAACCTGGGAAGAAGGGAAAGCTGGTAATCAAGTTCGATGTGACCTTCCCGATGAGGTTATCGTCGTCACAGCGGGCAGCCATCAGGCGAATCATGGGCAGCTAACTGGGGAAGAGAAAGAAAGAGAAAGAGAAGGGGCATTGCATTCTTACATTAAGAAGAAACAGTGACTATATTGGCCCAATAATTTAGATAGATAACTAAAGTCAATCAGATAGGCATTTCCGTGGTTAATCGAATATGACCTAGTTGCTAATCCTATACCTATTTGCTCTGCTTAATCGAATATGACCTAGTTTTTCTTTTCCTTTTTCTTTATTGTCTCATGTGAATCAGTAGAAAAGGTGAGTGAGGATATTGTAAGCTGATTTTCCATCTGAGTTTGTCTGGAGTATGGGATGATTTTCTTCGTTGAAAAAAAATGTAGCATTCTCGGGGAATGAAAGGAAAGATAGAAGAGACAAGAAAGGAACCTTTAAGCCAATCTTCATCTGCACCTTTCAAGTGTCATGTATCAGTTGTGCACGATTCATACGTTTTTTTGGCAAATGAAATTCCCATGTTCATCCTGCCTCCACACTCCAATGAAATTTCTGAAAAAAAATCGATGTGCTTATAGACATGTCTTTTTTTTTGTCCTTTGGCAAAGGATAAACAAGGTGCAGTGTCTATACATGTATTTCAAACACACCGTAAGTGCAGAGGTCCCAGTGACAAACACGATAAAGCTCCAAGTTTAACTAGATTTATAGAAAATATTATCAACATTTATATCTTTTCATATTTTTTACTAGGGAAAAGGTATTTTTTACTGCTAATCTCATGCTCCATCTGTTCCAAATTACAAGTGATTCTGACTTTTCTAGATCGACAGTGCTTGCGTCTGGATGGACACCCGCGCCTACACCCTATTCATGCGCCTGAATCCACATATTGCCAAACCTGATGTGGCGTCTGCGCCCTACCTGACCCCACACGGCATCCATGCCCCCGCCTAACCCACGCGAAGTTTGCGCCCCGCCCGACACCTCGTGCCCCTTCCAGCAGCTGCAACAGGCGGGTCACATTGTAACATGTGCAATGCCCGATCTACTTTTGAAACATCCAGATACACACACTCGCAACATACGTTTGAAGACAGATGAAACGCTTGAAACATGAGTTTGAAAACACATGCAAAAACACTTGAAAACCATTACAAACATAGGCAACATCTAGGGTAAAACACTTGCAACATATGTGTGAAACATATGCAATATCTAGATAAACACACTTGCAACATAGTATGAAAACAGATGAAACATTGGGAACATACGTTTGCTACATATGTGTACAACCATTGCAACATAATATCTCGATCTACTTTTGCAACATCCATACGAAACACTTGCAACATATCTCTGAAACATTTGAAACACTTAAAACATACACTTGCAACATGTGTTTTCAGCGCAATATCTATTTGCCGCTTGAACGATTGGAGGCTCGTAGACGCGGAGCTCGATGCCACAGAGTGGCGCGCTAGCTCCAGTGGAGAAGGCGGCTAGCGCGGTGGAGAACGCCGCGGCGGGCGGATGGCCTGGTGGAGAGGAAGGATGGCGGGCGGCGCCGCTGGAGCGTGGTGGAGAGAGAGGATGGCGACTAGTCGAACGCAGTGGAGGGTGCCGCAACGGCGTGGTCGGCTGGAGCATGCACGCGGCGATGCGACGCGATAGTGGTGCAATGAATGGAGAGGAACGAACGACACGAGCAGATATGATTGGGGCGAGCGAATACATAAGTGGAGAGCTGGGCTGATGTCGCGGTGGAACCCAGTGCATGGGTAATGGATGGTTCCCACACTGAACACGTATAGAATAGCACCATAAATTTAGCAAATGGGAAATTCATTTCCACTGGACTTGGTATAAACTCGCGTGTCATATTGAGTAACTTGATGAAGTCTTATGAGCCCCTCTAGCATGGCATAGACGTTCTTGGTTTGCGATTAATGCATATATATTTAAGTTATATTCGGATTGTTCACTTCCTGTAGTTGCAATGAATTAGAGTCCAGTGGTTCTACTCGATGTCATGACAACACAGATCTTCACTACCTGCACTGCACTTGACTTTTGTCAGCCAGTTGATTTCTTGTATGTAAGCTACTACTCCCTGGGGGGGGGGGGGGGGGGGGGGGGTCTCTAAGTCAAGCAATTTTAACTTTGACCACTCGTAGCTGGAAATGTAAATAGGTTTACAACGTAACGTGAATGCTACTAGATTCATCATGAAAAGTAGTTTCACAATAATATCTCTGTTGAAATTTGTTTTCATAGAAATTGCCAGTCAAAGTTTCACCTTGTGGAGTGTAACTGTCAATGCCATAAATGACTTGAATCAGGTGTTGGTCCCACCCCTAACCTCTTGACCCCAAAAAGAATTGCAGTGAATTAGTGGGTCTCGATTGGCTGAACGATAGCATATCTAAACTTAAGTGGCAGGCCCAAATTGTTAAGATGCACTGACAATAAATATTACTCCCTACATTTCAAATTGTAAGATGTTTTGGCTTTTCTCGATACGTAGTTTTGCTATGCACTTAGATATACACTATGTCTAGATATATAATAAAAATAATGTATCTGAAAAATTCAAAACGTCTTATAATTTTGAACAGAGGGGGTATCATAGACTTCATACTCCTAGAATTATTTCCTTTCCATAATTACAAAGGCAACAATTGATACTTATGTCATTGACTTCCCTTTATATTTTGAAATTAGTTGAATAGCCCTCATAACTCCTAAGCACCCAAAGTTTAGGTTTGTGGTTGATTTTCTCAAATAGAACATATATGACTTACTTTTTGTACTGTTCTTAATCTACTTTTTGTACTGTTCTTAATCTTAAATTGGTAGATTCAACTATATGGGAAGGAAACAGATGTCAACTGAGTGGGGGAAGCGGTTGTCAGAACTGGCAAAGCGGCTTGAGGACATCTTGTACAGAACATTCCCAAACAAGGTATTGCTAACCCCTTCCCTTTTAGTTCTGCAAAGCTTTAGTCTACTAGAGATCAAGTACATTTCTGTGGAGCAAAAATAAATCTTGCTGTTTACACCCTTTTGGTTTTTTGATCCTGGTATTGTTGTAGCAGAATGACTACTACAATATGATAAAGGGACCAATTGAGCCACAGTTGAAGTTTGGTATTAAGACCTTGGTTGATCAGCACCAGCAATATCAACAAAACCTACAGCTGCCAACGCAGACACCGTCTTCATCCAGCTCAAATCAGGTATATTTTCCTTGTGCATTTTAACCTTTTTCATGCAACCCAAATTTGACTGGGACCGAAACTATTCACAACTTTGACCCCTGTGGTCAACACCACTATCAGTGGCATGGCGATTCAACTTGTCAAGCTCTGAAATCTGAATATGTTGGCAAGATGGGGATGACATGGCCCTCATTTGATGTGTTCCTGACGTGGGCAAATATCAACGGCAATGGTGGTGGTGTCGAGTTAGGACTTCTTTTTCAGAGCAATATGGTGGACAATGTGAAATATGGGGAGACAGTCCCCCCCCCCCCCCCCCCGCCCCACACACACACCCCTCCACCCCCACCCCCCCTAACCAACTAGTCAAGTGGCTTGTAATTGCCCAAAGCTGCCTCCACATGCATGCATTACGGATCTGCGCAGCGGTAGCAGGCTCGATGTTGTGCAGGAGTTACCAGGTTGAAGCCAGGTGACACCAAGAGGGCTGTGAGAAAGAGAGAGGGGAGGGGGGGGGGGCAGGGGTAGAGGAAGAAGATGGGGGACATAACGGTTGTTTCCAATGGATTAGATGTTTTGCGATGGCTAGTCCGAGGTTGGATAAATTTGCACCGGCACAAATAATTTATTTTAAAAAAAACCTGCAATTAATTAGCAATTTGTAGAAAGGCCCCAAAAGCGGCGTGGATGATGGTCTGCAAACCCAAGGGAGAAGGAGGGCTAGGAGTGATCAATTTAGAACTTCAAAACCAAGCCCTTCTCATGAAAAACTTAGACAAATTCTTCAACAGGATAGACATCCCTTGGGTACACTTAGTTTGGGAAAAGCACTACAAAAATGGCAGGCTACCTGGTAATGTGAAGAAGGGATCCTTCTAGTGGCGTGACATTCTCAAATTGCTGCAGTCCTTCAAAAACATGGCAATGATCAAAGTGAAAAATGGACAGTCTTGTCTATTCTGGAAAGATAAATGGCAACCCCAAGCGCTACAACTCCAGTTCCCCCAGTTAAACTCCTTTGCCAAATGCAAGTCCATCTCTGTACATAAGGCCTTCAACCAAGATCCAATCTCCTCAATGTTCAACCTACCTCTCTCGCAAGTGGCATACTCCCAATTCCTCAGCTTGCAACAGATAATGTCAAACACAGTTCTGGATGATTCAAATAATGTTTGGTCATACCTTGGAGGAGCAGTAAACTTTAAGTCCATCTCAGCTTATAAGAGGTTAATGGGACACTCTGATATTGATCCAACATTCAACTGGCTCGGGAAGTCCTTCTGTCAGCCAAAACACAAAGTGTTTTGCTGGCTTCTACTTAAAGATAGATTAAGTACAAGGAACATCTTAAGAAGGAAGCACATGGTTCTGGAGTCTTTCAACTGTGAGATCTGCACATGGAGAACTGAAGAAACAGTAGAACACCTCTTTTGGCATTGTCCTTTTGCTCAACAGTGCTGGGGAATTTTAAATCTTCAAACGGTTCCGAATGGTAACTCAATTGAAAACATTGCAGCAATCAAAATCCAACTGCATTCCCAGTTTTTTATGACTACAATCATCACCATGCTTTGGACGATTTGGAAAGCTAGGAATTAACTCATCTTCAATAACAACCAGATTGGAATTCAAGAGTGTACGGTTCTTTTTTTCAAAGAGATCAGGCTTGTCTCTCTACGGGTGAAAGAAAGCCATTCTGAATGTTTTGATCAATGGATACAAAGTCTTCAGTAGAGGCTTCTTCTTTTCTTATCTTTTTTGTATCTTTTTTTGTTTCCTAATTTCTTTTTTAACATTCTCCAGTTTCGTGTCAACTGTAAACTCTTTCCTTTTTTAATTAATAATTATCTTCTGTAGGGGCCCTGGCCCCTCCAGTTCCATCAAAAAAAATTAATTAGCAATTTGCTTCACCTCCATTCACCTCAATAGTGTGGGTTACAAGTGATTACTCGCTGCGTGGCTGATATTTTAGCAATAGCTTCAAAACAGAAGATCCAGAGCATTTGTTTTTATCAGATAACACATTCAAATTGTGTTTGGATAATGCAAATGTAGTTTGAAACATGCTGTCACTGATGTATACTGTTGCCTGATACAGGATGTGAATCTTGATGGTCTCTCTGAGCTGTTTGCATCCCTCCGCCTCCAGTTTGCATCCACACATGCTGAAGAGCGGGATTGAACTGGTGAAATTCTGCACTGATACGTCATGCATTGTGTTTGCTCTCTCCTTGCTTGCATTCAGAACATCCCTTTACTGAAAATGCAGTAAGAATTTGTCATTCGCAACATATGTGGATCCGTTCTGACTTTTGCAGCGAAGATGGGGAGCAAGCCAAATCATACATGTCCTGACTCCTGAGTAAATAAAATACCAGAAATGCGAAATACGTTATCTGATTATGGAGCTTTATTTATCATGAGATTCCTTTTTCTAATGCAGAATGACTACAAATGCTATGATCTAGGGACAGCCTGAAGTACAGCTGATTTTCGCCAATATGGCCCTCATTGCTGAGTATCTGATATCTTCAAGCAATAACTACTCCCCAATTTCGTGTCAGGAGAAGTGTTGAGGAGTGCACCTTATCAGTGCCGGTCCTAGGATTTTGAGGGCCCTCTGGCGAACTCGTCGCGATAGCTCTCCTAAAATTTTATAATATATAGACGATAATTTTACTTGCAAAGTAAAAATAATCCAATAATATATTTTTAATTTAACACCTAAATTAGAACAAAAACATGACTATACGAGTACAAAATACTAGAAGTCTGGAATGCTATACAAATAATTAATTTGGATTAAAAAATGAACAAGGAAAAATGCCTAGGATCTGGACATGAACTAAAACAACTAATCGGCGATTGCAATTCACAAGAAGGTAGGAACCAAGATGTCGTCGTCGTGGAGCCCTGCCTGGTCGCGCCATCGTGCGCCGTGTCCATGTCTCCGGCAGTCTAGCTCTCCGTGGCGGCACGGCTCGCCGGCTCTGCGTGCATGCGTCGGCTTGTCGTGAACTCGCGAGTCGCGAAGTGTGTGGCGTGGCTCCTCGCCTCCTCTCTACCTGGGAAAGAAATTAAGAAAGGCCGATGTTATCTTCTTGACCGCTTGACTAGGTCTCTACCTCTCTTCTATCTTCTCATTAGTTGATGTCTAATGGACTATAGGACCGAGCCCCCGCTTGGGCCCTCGGCTGTCGCACCCCGTGCCCTCCCTCTAGGGCTGGCACTGCACCTTATTGTAGCTAGAAATGCAGCATTGCTAATGGTCAAAACTGCATAACGGGTATTGTACGTATTGGACTTGTGGTGGAGTCGTGGAGACCGAGAGTTTACTATATTGTTTATTGTTTATACCTGAACCATGAAGATATATTAACTTGATAATTATAGTTTCATGTTTGTCTTCGTTCATACACTTGAATAGCCGGTGACAGACTTTGTAGTAACGACCAAGAGTTAACTGTATTGTTCATAGAAAAAGTTTCGTGATTGCCTTCGTTCTATTTGTCTTCGATTAGGATTGTGAAGAGGTTGTTTTAGACGAAGGTCGTAGTACTTTGATAGATTAGGGACCTAGATAGATGAGTAGTTTTATAGCTTAGGACCTAGGTGAGCATGTAGTTCAGAGACCGTCCTTGTAATTATGAGCTAGGGATCTATATGCCGGTTCTATGCTAGAGCGTCACATCAGCTAATGGACTATGACTTGTTGTGTTTGTACTGAGATGATATACTTCAATAGTTTAGAGACCTAGATATGTGATTTCATAGTTTGGGGTTCTGGATGAGAACTGTATAATAGTTTACGGATCACTCACGTAATTTACTCTTCAAAAAATCTTTGTAATAAGTGGTCTGATTTCCTTATTTGCAAGGGATGAAGCCAGTTTCCTTTATAAAAAACACCAAAAACGGTGTTGATGTTGTTTGGTGCTTGCTTTTTATCCAACCGCGTGCTCGCTCACATCACTCACCCACGCCCGACGTCTGCTCATCTCCCTCTCCACGCGCCTTGGCTCCTCCTTCACTTCCCTCCGGTGGTGGCGGTGGCTCCTCCCCACACGCCCAATGCGGCTCCTCCCCGACGCGCACGTGGCTCCTCCCCACGCGCGCCTCCTCTCTCCCCTCCGGAGACGGAGGTGGCGCCAACGAGGTAGGCGGCTTCCTCCTCCTCCTAGATTTGCGAGTTAGGGTTCCGGCGAGCTCTTCCTCTTATCTGTCCAAACTTTGGCAGGCTTAGAAAGGGAAGATTTGGGGGAGGAAGGGCAGCCAGGCAGTGGGGATGGCTGGAGGGCGGTTAGGGGCCTGGCGGCGGTACGGTGGAGGCGGTTGCACTAGGTCAAGGCGGGGGCGTTGCAGCGGTGCTGGCTGGTGAGCATGGCCATGGCGGCGGCGTGAGAGTTGGGGAGGGGGGAGGTAGAAGGTGACACTGCGGACGAGCTAGAGTTTCGTCTGAGCTCCGCAGTCGCGGGCTGTGTGCGGAGCGGCCGGCCTAGTCGTGTTCATATATTATAATCAAAAAACAAAAAAAAAAGAATATAAATGTATCCTTGTTTATCTGTTGGGGATTAAGGAACTCTAAACATCAACAAAAGAAATATGATGTACTTCTGAAACATAAGTAACAAATTGGAATCGGTGAACTCTAAAAATCTTGAATCGGATCCTTGTTCGTCAATTGCAGTTGAAGGATTGGGATTTGGTCCTTTGGGGTTACCTTTGGTAGAGTAGACGCAGCCTCCTTACAGTAGTCGCCAGGGTGAGCCTATGAACGTTGCGCCGACTGACAACGTGAGAACGACGATGCAGCGAGATGCTGGTGCTGCGCCTTCTGGGCTTTGGCCGTGTTCAGTCCCGAATTGGGACAACCAAATTGTTACAGTGCGCATTAAATACGTACTGTAGTAATTCGTTTATATTTGGTAAAAATTGTCCAAACTTTGACTAATTAGGCTCAAAATGTTCGTCTCGTAAAGTACAACAAAACTGTGTAATTAGTTTTTAATTTCATCTACATTTAGTACTTCATGCATGTGATGGGAATCTTCTTTTTACATATTGGAATTTAGAGTAGAATTTGGGAACGCTTTCCTTTATTTGCCGTTGGTCCTGGCGGCTTGCGTAGTTGTGTTGCAAGGTTGGCCCGGCTGGACCCTGCCACGCTAGGCTCCTGGTGCCACCACCCGCGATTCGCCATGCTAGTTGTGTTGCAACTCGTGTCGCATCAACGGAGGCGTCTGAATGGGATGAACATTCTTAGCATAACATTACTGTTTTTAGATACATAACTTTTTCTGTTTATTTAGACATAATATATATCTAGATACAAAGTAAAATTTATATATCTTGAAAAGCTAAAATAATTTATAATCTAGAATGGATGGACCGTGCTATTGGTATTTTATACGTATGGCTATTTAAGAATTTTTTTTAAAAAAACAACTTTAGGCTTGGAGGAGTTGTAACATGTGCATCTAATATCTAACTTGTAAATTCCATTCCGGAGGTCATTCCGGTTTACTCTTTGGAATGGTATATTTCGGTACCGGTGCATTCCGGTGTACCATTCCGGATTTTTATGTTTTTATGGAATATATAAATTATTTTTGATATCTAAAATTTTCTAATACGAGAAATTAGACCATCAGTGAATATTTATAAGAAAATAGAATAGGTGTGTTTGGGCCAATTTGTAGGAACGCTAAAAACAGTAGTAGTTTTGGGCCGGTTAGCATTGGGCTTTTGCCCTAGTCAACGTAGCAGAGTAAATCAGATTTAACTCCGGCCATACGTCCACAGCCTTAAAGCATGCACCGCCGCCTCCTACCTCCTAGTACTCCAACCAGCAAACCAATGTGAAAGCTCCAGGAGAGGCAAACGACGGGAAGAGACAGGAGGCAAGAAGAACCAGCACTGCTTTTTGCGTCATTATCATTCCTGGCCGGCTATCATCAGCAACTCAGCGCATGCAGCAGAGCCAAGAAGCAGGCAGCGTCTTCCTCCTCCGTGCATTGATGCAGCGAAGCAGAGAAGTAGAACGACTTCGTCAGTTCCTCCTCCGCATCAACGTACCAAGCGACTTCGTCGGTTCCTCCTCCGCATCGACGGTACCGGAATAGCCGAGACTCACAATCCCGCCCAGAATGACCGGATTCGCCCGAGACAGCCGGTATCGTCCGGAATTTTGGCCGGTACGGGATGCAGCTTCGTCTATTCCGGTTTGGGTGGCGGTACGAGTTATACCGGCCGGAATGACCGATACCGGAACGGAATCGATAACTATTCTATCCTGTCCCGTGTCTTTTTAAAACTGGGAAAACAGGCTTATTTTAAAGTACCCGGATAAATAAAGGGCACCAAAATCCCCACGAAACCCTGTGCTTCGTCACCCCACCACAACGCCACTCGCACTACGCGCACTGTCGCCGCCGCCTCCGCTTCCAGCGCCGGTAAGACGAGTTGGGAGGGGAGCGCGGGGATGGACGGCGGCCTGGACGACGAGTGGGAGGACGCAACCTTCATCGCCGAGCTGATCCGCACGGCGGACGAGGCCGTCGCCTCCCGCAACCCTAACCCCACTCCCATCCCCACCCCCACACCCGCGCCCGCTCCCATCCCCGCGTATGACCCCTTCGCCGCCACCCCCGCCTCCTACCTCCCCGCCTCCTACCTCCCCGCCGCTTCGCACCCTTCCCCTCCGCGGGTGTTCTCCCAGCGGCCGCCGCTCCCGCCGCCGACCGCCGCCGCCAGCCCCGACTTCTCCCCTCCGCACGAGCTCCTCCCCGCCTCTTCGACGGCCGCCGCCAGCCCCGACTTCTCCCCTCCGCACAAGCTCTCCCAGCGCCAGGCGCCCGAGGAGGGCAGCCTCGCGATCGTTGCGGCGTCGGGTTCCGCTGGCGACCAACGCTTCGTGGGCACCGGCGCGGGCGCGAAGAGGGACAGGGAAGCGAGGGAGCTCGAGAGTCTCAAGGTGATTTCTTTTTGTGTTTGGAGCGGAGCGGCGGTTCACTTGGCTTAGATGCATTTGCGTTTTGTTCCTAATGCTTTTGATCTTAACCACCGCAGAGGGAGCTGAACCGTGTCTCCAAGCAAATGAATGAATTGGTGCGTACCTTGTGTCACCATCTGTGGCAGTATTCTGTATTTCTGTGAATTCTTTGAGCTGTGCATTTTTTATATTTGATTAAATTTAGATGAGGTCTTATCTACTAAACTGATGCTGCTGACAAACTCTTTTTTTTATCAATTATTAATGGGTGTTGATTCCTTATAATATTTGCAGAAGAATGAATGCACCGAGCTGAGAAAGGACAAAACAAAGAAAGATCTTCAAATCAAGGCCAAAGAAGCGGAGATTCAGAATCTGAAAAAAGCTAATGTGTAAGTACTACTGGTTTCAGTATTTATATACTCATTATTTCAATCACGATGATGCTCACAGTGAGCTAACATATTAGTCTATCGTTATCTGAAGAATTTGAACATGTCTAGCTCGTTCTGAATGAAGCAGGATTGTGGGGGCAGAGTTTTTGAAATTTTACTTGATTCACATATATTGCTTTCTTCATCAGTTCCAAGACTGTTGACACTGTTTTCCCTTTCATTTTCATTTTATTCAGCAGCTCCAGCAAAGATGTTTGCAGTGCAGGGATGGATATTGATCAGTCCTTTCATGCCTCTGCAAATGGGGCTTTGCATGCTGGGGTTTCTTCTAGGACATCCACTAGGCGAACAGACAAGATGAATGGCAAAGATAAGGATGTCCATTCCTTGCCGCGAGATGATTTGTATCTAAAGCAAGGGCAACAAACTGATTTGCCTGAGGCCTCGGAACTGAGGCGTCGCACTGTGATTGATAATGGTAAGATGTTGAGCTCATTTTGTAGCTCACATTTCCTTTCTTAGCCCCCTTTCTCTTTGAATCTTATCGATGATTTGTCTTGAACAGGAGTAGGTACATCCGGAGTAGTGTCTCTGGAGGTAATGCCCCTAGCTTACTTTCATCCTTTTAGGTCATATATATATAGTACCAAAAACTTGTGTAAATTATATTTTCTGTTATGTTGGTAGGAGAATACCCATTTTGAACCAAGGAGCATTACATGCAAGGAAATTAAGGCGATAGGAGTACAGACAGATAAAACATCCGGCAATGAACATCTTGAGTGCAATAAAGTATTGGTTGAGCGTATCTCTAGTAACCTACGTGCAATGTGGGGTATGTCACCTAACAGTTTATCAAGAAGGAATTTGATATCAAAGATCATTGCTTCTTGTTCAGAAGAAATTTTGTCACTTCTCCAATGTACTAGATTGTCAGACAACTGTGAACCCTCTTCTGAAGCAAGCTCCTCCATGAATGAAGCTATTTCCCAAGTGTATGACATGTTCATTAAGGTGAGTACCATGTAAAAAGTGCCTTTTGTATTTCCCTGTTGCAGTTCACCCTGATATGCATTTCAATGGTGGGCATACGAATTTTCTGACTGAATTTGAGCCTTAATGTCAGACAACTATTCCAGTTTACTCTTGATCTTTCCACCCCTCTTTTTATACTGGGACTGATATAAGACTTGTATTTAGCCACAAGACGTCCTAAATTGCCTGAACATTTCAATTCAGTATCTGCATATGAGATGCCACATATATTTCCTTCATTGAAGTAGCCAGGATCTTTAAAAAAATTCAAAATTTCCTTCCATTTTTCCTTTTGATCATGCCATTTAAGTTGATTAAAATGACCAATTTAATTGTTCATTTTTGGCAGATGAATAGTGGGAAGATATCAATACAAACTTTCCTTGAAGCATTGCTAAATCTCTGTGCTTTTGATAATGTAAGATCCGAGACTGAGCTTTTCCTTTCGTTTGTAGCATCGATGTTTTTTGCTATTTCTATTATCGCTTAGATGCACTTGATGGATATGTGTGTGTGCTTCCTTATTGGTATGGACTATGGAGTATAGGTGTAGCGGCACAAGACTATAATCTTGTACTAATTATGTTAATACTGATATATACAGAAATGATCTCTTCACGTTTATTTTTTTTAATTAGCATTAAGTTTGAGTAAATTTCACAGAACTACAACTATTGTGATCTAATACCCGTAGATCCACAACTATTTTGACGTGTATCACAACAATAAACTATTTTAGCACTTGATACTATAGAACTACAACTTTCTAATGACTACTCAGTGCCAAAACAATTGTAGTTTTGTGAAATTTACTCTTAAATCAGTAGGAGTTATTTGATGTGGTATTGAGGTTTTCATGTTAATCTTTTGTAACTGTGGGGAATGGAAAATGATGGTTTCTAATGTTAATACTTATGGACAGTGATTTACTTTTGACTAAGTTCCATTTTAATCTTGCACCTTATTGTGAAAAGTGGTGACTTTAGGCATCATAGATCCAGTAGTTTAACTAACAAGGAAAGAAGGAACCTGCAGAAAAACTATTTTAAAACTATCTGTAGTGAGCATGAAGCAATGCTGTACCTTTTAGGTCGATTTCTTTGTGAATGATAAAAGAGTGAGCAGTTAATTGATGCAGACTTGGGAAAATGCTAGCAAAACTGGTTCAACCGTCCCTTTTGAAACATCAATAGTACATTCACTTATCACTTTGCAGCTTTTGTTTGAGTTCTCATAGCATCACCCCATCAGATATGTACTATTGCTAGAGAGTTGAAACAATAATGCTTAATGAATACACTTAATTTTATTTGCTACATTGTTGTAATGGTTTTGCTATATATGCATGTCAGTCTTTCCACTTTTCTTGTGGATTGTGATGTTGGACGGAGCAACGCTGTATTTTGGCTTTGTTTGACATGCTATTCATTTTTACCTCTGTATTTCAGGCTGCTATAGTTGGTAGAACTTTGAGGGTATTGCTCAGAATTTTGCAGCACTTACTGCATCATGGAGCAAAGTCTAGTGGAAGGTATGCTTTACTCGTGCATGGAATACATTTTTACTAGTAGACAGCAACTGCATTTCACAGTTGAAGTAAATATTGGTGCTTAGGTTTAGCACTGAACTCAAACAGTAATTAACTGACAATATATCAGATAGAGAAAATGAATCAGGGTTTCTAGTTCTCCTAAATTAACGTTCATGTTTTTTTTATCTAATTCAAAATTCGACCTGGAATATTTCCCTAAATCTAAGCTGTAAAGTGATCAGTAGTGCTTCACTTGATACGTTTTGGGCTGCTATTCTTTCTGTAAACCATGTGTTCCTTTCTGCTTCAGTCTTTAAATTTTCTTAAGAGTGAAATGGTGACGTGGTTTCTAAATGAAATAAACTGGTTATATATTTTTTTATGTTGGAAATGTTTCTACTCAAGGGTGGCTTGCATAATGTTCTCTTTTTTTCTTGTTTACTATTGTAGGTTCCCATGCTTATGAACTTTAATTTGATTTTTCTCAGTGTACCCTCAGGAACAACGTTTCTGTTGAACCATATGTTAACATACATATGGAGAACAACCACAAAGACTGTTCCACCTTGCTGAGTCCTCTGGATGCAGAAGATTCATTGAGACAGCATAATATTTTTCTTCCTTTTACTTTATGGAGTTCACTTTTCACTGCAATGCTTCAAATTGGGGTCAAGTACTCAGAAGAGACAATTCGTACTGATGCATTATCCATAATGATTCTCATTGTAAGGTCAACAGATCCCAAAGAGGAACGCCATAAGTAAGCAAGCATCTGAATGATGTTTCCTTTGTTTAATTGCTTATGATGTTGGATGTTAATGATATAATGCTGCTATTTTCAGATTCGGATTTACTTCTGTAATGACGAGATTGCATCTGCTATTGCAGAAGGAAAACGGATTGCTTGTTAAGAAGCATTCTGTGCGTCTACTTTTCTTGCTTCTGAATTGTAAGTTCTGGTGCTTGTATGTTTGATTTCTTCACACTAGCTTTAGAACTGAAGATGCTAGCATGCAAGAACTTTTCTTGCCAGGTGAACACTGCAATGTGTGCATTCTGTGGACTAGCTACCTGGTACTCTTCTTTTTAATGATGCTTTTGCCTGGGACTTCTCATCCCTCATAAGCATAAGGGAAATCGGTAGTGGAGCCTCAGTTTTTAATGGTTAGATTGAAAAACATGATTTGTTTGTTGGTGTTTTGTAGTGTTAACTGTTTTTACCAAAGACATTTGTCACACACCTTTCCTTTGACATGCTTATATATAATTGAGTTCAACTGTTGTGGGATTGGCTTAATGTAGGTTCCTCGTTAAAAATAATTTTGTTTTGAGTTTCAAAGATATAGTTCTTACGGCGTAAAGGCGAGGCACGGCGATGTACCACCGCCTAGACGCCTAGGCGCCCGCCTTGCCCGCCTAGGCGCCCATTCTGCAAGGCGATGGGGGAGCGCCTGGACGCCATGAGAACTATGCTTATGTAGTAACTTTCCCTGCCTCTAATCCTTGCAATCGCAACCTAATTCCTGTTCTGTTAGGCCCAGTGATGTTGAAGTTGCTGTGTAGTGGAGGCAAAGATGTCTCTGAACAGATGGAATCGGAAGCTCGTGAAAACAATAGATCACAAGAAGTCATAAGCTCAGTTCTTGCGGATTTGTCTGATTGTTTGACTTCGGAGGCAACTTGTTCTCTGGTAAGGCACTTATCTCTTTTAGTTATTCAGGATGGAAATCTGCATTTACATTTAGCCGTATTGTATTGTTCTGTCCACATGGTTTGAACATCACGATGGTTTTTCACCTATCGCCGATAAACAAAAGGCGTTGCATGATATTCCCTGAAACCTTTTTTCACCTAGAGACTTCTTTTAGATTCAGCATAACCTGTTTATTTCACTTTAGTTAGCTGAACAACTATATTTTTCAGGGGATTGAGCTTTGCCGGCTTGTTATCATTCTGCTAGCTTATATAGCTTCCAGTGGGAAATTGGGATATGAGGTGCTTTTAGGTCCAGTGAATGCCCGTGGTGCCAGTTTTTTGGAGATGATAATGGAAGTCCTTGCATCGCAGATGCAATACGAAACACAAGAGTTACTAAAAGAAAGGTACATCAAACTTTGCTACCCCAGTGTTGTGTGTTCCTAGCTTGTTGTATCACAGCATGCATGTGGAGATATCACTGAGTAAATTCTTGATATGCCTTAGCTCGTGATTTTTTCCCTTTTTGTTGGCAACTATCTTAAGCAGCACTCCAAGTTGCTCTTAGTTGCTTATGAAGAACTTGTCTGCAATTTGTTGTAGTATTAATGTGAAAATGATTTCTGCAGGTGTTTGGTGATGAGGGAAGCTCTTATCCTCCTAAACCGGTTGGCATCACACACTAACTATTCAAATCCAACTTTGGAAGTGCTGACGAGAAGCAAGATATGCGCAACCTTGACGATCGATGTTGCGAACCGGTTGCCCCAGATCCGGATGGCAAATGATCTCGCGGAGCTGGCCCAGAAATTCAGATCGCGAGTGTATGCTTTCCTGGAGGAGAAACCCTTGACAGTTGAGGGTTCCAATCTGGTTGCTTCTAACAAGAGCTGAGGTACCCAGGAGCAGCCTGAGGTAGCTGGGATCATAGTCACATAAAACGGGCTCACCACCTTCGACCCTCGACCCGGGTTCACGGGTTCATTTTCGACCTGAAGTGTAAAAGTCTCTCACAAGTAGCGTACCACGTACCACGACCCCGTCGACCCAGAAACTTTGTGACTATGGCTGGCATAGTACCATTGAAAGCATATCGCTAGCTGCTTGACAAGTTTAGCCCCTTTTTTTGTTCTTACTAACCCTAGGGTTTGTTTATGAGTTAGACTGGCTTGGTTGGGGCGAGTCGGTAGCTTTTGCTCGTTGTGTACAGAGGCGACTGCTTCCTCGCCATTTTGGGGGTAGAGAGAATGTAGTTATACTACGGCAAGGCAATGGAAGTGTTCATCATAACTCATAAGTGTCCTTTGGACATCATCTTATCGCTATGGCATCTGCCATTTCAGCTTTATAGTGAAAATTTCAGCTTTTCTCTTGCTTGGATGATGTTTAAGGTAAGCTATTGAGGATACTGGATGGGTTTGTTGGTTGGCAACTCGAACCTATGGATTGATGTCCATGGTTGCAGGCAAGTGGTGTGTCCTTGCGTCATGTCAGGAAATACCATCCACTTGCTTACAGGGCTTTCTTTCTCTTTGTTCAAATCTAAGGTATGCAACGTGTGCCAACGATATTGCAAGTTTAAGAACATGGTGCACAATTGAGTAGGTGAGCTAGCATAACTAAAAAACTGAGCTACAGTGACAGATAATATGATATAATAACAATGTAAAGATAGGAAATGAATTAGAGAGGGAAGCATTTTGTGAAAAGTGGTTGTTCATACTCCTTTTTGATCCGCTCAAGCTCTGGACTAAGAGAGTAGTTTTTTTTATCTCAAAGATTCAAAGTTGACCAAGCTCCTCGCACTCAGCTTAGGGGGCGTTAGTCGCTGTCCTATCAGATGTTTGGACTAATTAAGAAACTAAATGTCTAAATTGAAACTGTTTTGCGAGATGATTTTTTAAGTCTAATTAGTCCATGATTTGACAATGTGGTGCTACAGTAAACATGTGCTAATGATGGATTAATTAGGCTTAATAAATTCGTCTCGCGGATTACTGACAAATTCTGTAATTTGTTTTTTATTAGTATCCGAACACCCCATGTGACACCTCCATGTGACACCTCCTAAACTTTAGTCACCAGATCCAAACACCCTCTAAGATCACAAGATTTTAGTTTAGCTTGGAATAACGAGTAAGATCACAAAAGATTTTGGTTTTTTCTAGATACGACGTAGCGTTAGCGTGTATCTAGGTGCATAGGCTAGAATAACTTAAAGGTTGGAACATGCTTACACCACATACAAAGCACAATAAGGGCCCGTTTGGAGGGCTTCTCTCAGCCTCCTCTCAGTTCATTTTTTGAGGATCTGGAGCTGTTTTTCTTCTAGCTACATTAACCAACAATAAAGAATAGTAATGCACAGTAAGTTAGGAGCAGGAGCCGGAGCAGCACCAAATGGGCCTAAGATGGACTAGAACTTCTTAGACAATGCTATAATTTCTTATTTTTAAAGTTTATAAATATGGTGTTCCAAACAAATACAAGAAATATTTAGCTTTGCATGGAAAATGAAACACGATAGGGCATCAAATAGTTTGGTTTAGTGGAGTTGCAAGCAGCCGCACTACAAAAAATAAGTAACTGAGACGAAGAACCGAAATAACTGAGATCAAACCTAAACTGATTGAAACCTATTTTTTCTGTCATATAATTTCGATTTTATTAGATCTCTAATAACCAAAATGATCTCGATTAATTCAGTTTTAGTCATCGGCTAACCGAAACAACCGAGCAAGCCAAATACTCTTATTATATGCGGAGAGGCCCAATCATAGCTTTTTTTAAAGGAGATTGCCTCTGCTTTTAAGAAAGCTATAAGAGTTTTACATACTGGTGATACCAGTTTACGATAACGAAAGAAAAACAAACAATACCCTTGCCGGATTACTAAATGACCAAACCTTCAATGTGCTATTACAGAAAGAGCAACAATCAGCTAGCTATTACAGAGTAACAACATCAGAATTGAAAACTTGTTGTTGAACTCACTTGCTGATCCAGGTTTCCAACCGCTTCACCATCTCAGACAGTTGATCCTTGTCGGCGCCTTTCGAAAGATCCCCCACGTTTGCAAAGATTAAATTGTATTGTAAAGAACCACATCAGGATTAGCTGGAAATTTCTTCTCTATAGCCATCTTGTTTCTATTTTTCCACAATGCCCAAGTCAAACCCGCAAAGAATAACAGAACAAGCATACAAGGAAACCCTAGCCTCCTTGACACCTAGTCGCACACAAAGAATTGCTGGGAAGTTGGGAAATCATTCCACCCAAAGTCTTCTCTTATACAACACCACAAATATTGTGAAAAGCAGCACCCAAAGAAAATATGATTTATAGTTTCAAGCAGACCACAGACAACACAGAGGGGGCTCCCCTGCCACCCTCTCTTTTTTTAGAGAAACAACAGCCTGCAATTTGTCATGAAACAATTGCCACAGAAAAACTTTGATCTTAAGTGGGATTTTACTCTTCCAAATCAGAGTACATAATCTATCCCTAACCCCCCATGAGTTAACAAATTGTAAAGAGACTTGGTAGTGAATTTATTCGATTTGTCAAGGACCCACCGCACTGAGTCCCTTTTAGAAAAATCAAACTGGACTCCATCTAAAATTAATTGCAGAGACATCCAATCATCAACAAGAACACCCTGCAAATTTCTTCTAAAGGACAAGTTCCACTTATCCTCGTCCCAGACATCATATACCAACTCATGTTGATCCTCACTAATCTCATACAGTGATGGAAACTGTACTTTCAGTGGCACATTCTCCACCCAGGAGTCATGCCAAAATCTGATTGTCTCCTCTAAAGACTCTGTATTCAGCACCCCATTTGAATAAATGTTTGACTTTATGTAAGTCTTTCCAAAACTGTGAGGACCCTCTCATATTGGAACAAAAGAAGTTCCCTGTCTTCGTATATTTGACTTTTAACAGTCTATACCAGAGTTTACCTGAACCAACCTCTATTTTCCAAATCTATTTGGTTAAGAGGCAATGATTCATGAGCTCAGTGTTGATAATCCCCAATCCCCCATGGATTTTGGGCTTACACAGAGCCAGCCATTTTGCCATGTGATATTTGAAAACATCATTCGCACCCCTCCAGAAAAATCTAGATCTAATTGGGTCCATCATGGAGTGGATACCTTTTGGCAAGAAGTAAAACCCCATGGCATACATGGGCAAACTACTGAGGCAAGTGTTAGTAAGAATGAGTTTCCCTCCTAAGGTCATAAACTTTTCTTTCTAGGGATCCAAACGTTTGATCATTTTGTTAAGGATCCCTTGAAAAGCTCCAATACCTAAATCCTTATCAGAGATTGGAATGCCCAAGTATTTGAAAGGTAGCTCTCCTAATTTGCAGTTTAACATATTAGCTTTTCTCTCCTTGTCTTCCTGATTGTATCCAAATAGGATAACTTCACTTTTGTGAAAATTAATTTTTAAGCCAGAAAGTCATTCAAAGCAGTATAAGAGCACCTTCAGGTTAGTGATAGAGCTATCTGATCCATCAATCATAATCATAGTATCATCTGCATACTGGACATGAGATATGCCACCAGGGATTAGATGCTCCACAACTCCCTTAATCAAATGTTTGTTGACAGCCTTGTCAAGCATAGCACTAAGAGAATCAGCAACGAGGTTAAAGAGGAGGGGGGAGAGAGGATCACCCTGTCTAAGCCCTCTCAAGGTCCTAAAGTATGGTCCCCCAATGCCATTCACATTTACACAAACCTATCCCCTTTGACAGTTTGCATCACCCATCCAATCCATTTAGCAGGGAACCCTTTCCACTGAAGAACTTCTTGAAGAAAGGCCCCGTTCGCTTCGCTGAAAAGTCATGGCTAAAAGTACTATTCGCTGATTTATTATGAGAGAAAAACATTGTTTCGACTGAAAAAACAAACTAAAAAGTACAGATTATAAGACAAGCAAACATGGCCAAAGTCCCATCTTACCCTATCATAGGCTTTCTCAAAGTTTATCTTAAGGATGAGGCCTTTCTTCTTTTCGTGGCTCAGCTCATGTATTACTTCATGAAGAATCACCACCCCTTATAAAATATTTCTCCCTTGAATAAATCCAGTTTGATTATTTCCAATAACATCCTTGGTTACTGGAGTCAGCCTGCCTATAAGAACTTTAGTAAAGCCTTTGTAATCAACATTTAGCAGGCAGATGGGCATGTATTGTTTAATGGTGGTTGCCTCCTTCACCTTGGGAACTAAAGTAATTACCCCAGAGTTTAGACTTTTGATGTCCAAGTCTGAAAGCCCAAGTTTGGTTTTGATAATTAATGACACCAAGTTGCTAATGCCATGTGTTAAGTGGTTTGAGTTAGGCATAAGCAACACATGTGATGAAGGTGTATGTGGCAAGGAGTGGTGGCCACAAGATCACAAAGAGATGGTGTATGGACATAAAATGACGATCATGGTGGAGATGCACATGAAATGATGATCATGGTGATCAAGCATGAGGAGATGGACATGGAAAAAAGTGATCAAGGCAAAGGTATAATCATAGGGTTTGCTTTTGCCGGTCTAAGATGAGTAGAGAAGTGATTGACCGGGTTTAGGATTGATAGCCAACTATCAAGAGGGGCAATCACGGTTAACTCATGAATCAAGTGCTACTAGGTCATCATCTTGTGCATATGTATTAGGATCTAGTAGAGAGCTAACGTAACGCCTTGAAAAATGATTGTGAAAATGCTAACACACATGCACATGTTGATATACACTTGGTGGTGTTAGCACATTTGCGAAGGCGGTGGAGTTTGATCGGTAGAGAGGGGTTTGGGGTCCTCTCTCCCTCTCGCCGAGCTTGCGAGGCAGGATTCAGCCATTTTCGTGAAATAGAAATGACTAACTTCCTTTACGCCGGAAGCGGGAAGAAGTGGCGAAGTCGCGGGACGTTTTCTGGTTGAAAACCCAGTGACAGACGCGGCGTTCGGTAGCGACGGACGCTGGGCCGGCGTCTGTCGCTTAACCCTAATAGCACTGTGCTGGCGAGTGTGCGACGGATGCGCTGGTGGTGCTACGACAAATGCATGGCGTCAGTGTTTGTTGGTGGTGACGTCAACCGCTTCCCAAGCCAGTGATTGCATCGGACGCGGGGCGCGAGTCTGTTGCCGCACCGACGGACGCGTCTGTTGCGCTCGGGCAAACACAGACCTTACTGGACTGTGTCTGTTGGTGCGATGGACGCTGGGGCTATTCTTGATGGACACGTCTATTGATCGGCGTTTCGACCATTGGAACTTTGAACGCACAGGACACGTGGCGACTCAGGGTGCGACGGACGCGGCCGACCGCGTCTATTGCCAGTCTGTTGCCCCCGACCAGGGCATAACGGCTAGTTGCTTACCCCTTTGCTATAAATAGTTAGTGGCCGGTTTTAGGGATATGCTCTTGCACTTCTGAGATATTGAGACATCTTTTGAGCTAGAGAACTTTCCCTCCACTCATCTCCTTGCTAGATTGCTAATTCTAGTGAGATTGAGTGAGATTCAAGTGTATTGCATTGAGAGTTGCATCTAGTGGCACTTGATTTCCGAGTTTGCTACGGATTTCTTTTTACTCTTGGGTGTTTCCCGACATCCTAGACGGCTTGGAGTAGCGGTGGTGCTGAGCTTGTGATTGGAGATTATTTTGAGCCTCACCAAGTGGTTGTGAGGGGTTCTTGAGCCTTCCCCACGGGAGTTCGTGAATTGGCTACTCTAGTAGAGCTCGTGGCTTGGAAGATCCCCATCTTGTGAGTGGATGTGCGGCACCCGCTGAGGGTTTGACTCTTGATAGTCAATTAGCTCGTGATCTATCAAGTGGGTGTATTGCCACAACGAGGAGTAGCTTAGCGGGAAGCAAGTGAACCTCGGTAAAAAATCTTGTCTCATCTCTTGCCAAGGATTCTCTTTGTGATTGTGTGTGATTGATTCTTTAGATACATCTCATCTCTACACCGTTGGTATAAGAATCAATTCACTCCCCTTTTTTATTCTTGCACTATATCTTGTCTTATGTGTTTAGAGTAGCTTGTATCACATAGGAGTAAGTAGCTTAGTGACTTAGCTTTGTTGGTATGAATTAGAGATCATAGTCTTATTCACTAGAATTGTATAGATGATTTGCTTAGTATAGTTGAACTAGTGCTAGAATTAGAGTCGTCATCTTTTATACTAATAATTGTTGATTAGTGAAGCTTGTAGATTTTTAAATAGGCTATTCACCCCCCTTTAGCCATTTGGACCTTACAAAGTCCCAATTGAAAAAATTCAAAAAAAATTTGTGATAATTGCCTTTGATGTTGTCCCAAAATTGTTGAAAGAAGCTAGCCCCAAACCCATTTGGCCCAGGGGCTGAATCTTGTTTCATGTCAAAAATGGCCTGCTTGATCTCGTCCATGGAGAAAGCTTTAACCAGCTGACTACAATATGCAGGGTTAACTTTCCTATCTTCAGACCAGAAATTGGAGCTCAAACTAATGTGTCTGACATCAACTCCACCAAACAACTATTTGTAAAACTGCACTATATGATCCATAATATTTTCCTGATTAGTCAATTGCCCTTGCTACTTGATATGCCAATCACATTCATAAGAGACTCCTCCTGAGTAAGGCCTGTCACGGAACCGCCTAAATTATAAGAACAAAAGTACAAAAACAATCGCTGGAGCAATTAAATTCCCGTACTTAAGCTCCTATAACCCCGGTAGTCCAATAAAATCTCGAGGGATTTCAAACCAACCAACATACAAGCCAAGATCGTAGTGGTCCAACATAACAGGTCATATGTTACATCCATTTCATAAGTAATTCAACATATATTGGAGTTCAGTAGAGTTATTACAACTCAAGTTCAAAAGTAGCGGAAGCAAAGTAGTTTGAAAACTAATATCACCTTAATTCAAATACATGCCAGTACCAAGGTCAATTTCCCATAAAAGCATGAGAGACAAGATAGCTCAGACGGATCATGCCCATGATCGCACTCCGCCACTACAGCAGGAGTCTTCCAATTCTTGCAGTAGCTATGATACATCACAACCTGCAACAAGTGGGAATAAACCCTGAGTACGAGAAGGTACTCAGCTAGACTTACCCGTCATAAACCAGAAATAATGACACCAAGGAGTATGCAAGGCTTTCTTTCAGTGGGCTAGCTTGACTCATTTGCGAAAAGCATAAGTTATCATGAATAAACTAATTTAAGTCCTTTTGCATCATATTTATTATAACCTATTCAATCTAGGTAAGCACCTATGCTAAAGCAATCACTTGATTAACCATTAACATCAAAGGTTACCATCTCAGGTTTAGCATTTCTAACATTATCCACATAACCATCCGTGTTCCATCATTATTACTACGATGCCGTAACTCGAGTCAAGTGTTCACTATCCAGTGAACGATGGCGATTCGAATCGATTATTAACCAGCTGGTAATTTATTCCTCACACAAACCTCACTCACCCGCTAAAGTAAGGTATTGGTCACCGAGTCAACTATTCAGGTAAAGTCGCGAGTTTGCCAGGAACCACATGTACCCGGAGGCCGCCCGACTGCTCTTTGGCCTTATCATCGCGCCCCCGTATCCTGCCACTACTGCTCCGGTACAGTGCGTTACGGGCAATCCACTCGGCCTGAATAATCTCCTAGCTTTGCGGTCGAAAGGTACCTTATTCGGCCAGCTAAATGTGAGGCATGCGTTCAACATGACTCGAGGCCCAACAATGGTCAGTCCTTAATCGACACAGGCGGAAACTACAAGCACCCCAGAACCCTGTCTGGTTGCCAATACTTATTCTGCCCGGTCTCCAATTATTCATCAACACTTGGTTATTTCCAGGATATCATCCATTCCATAGCTAAAGTTTTCTAGTAACCACCTATAATTGCCGGTGACAGGAAATCACCGATCGCTACCGGTCTAAGCAGGGCTAAGCAATATTTTCGATCCTAAACCAAAATAGGATTCCAGGCATATTTATGGGACAAGGAAAGGATATATATGCAGCAAGTGTTTTCAATCAACTCCTATAACTTAATGCAACAATACATATATAACATATATATACTCAATTGCTTTTATAAAGTAGGAGGCTTAGAATGCTCCGGGGCTTGCCTGGGATCAAACACAAGGTTAGTGTTGACAGATGACACTCGTTTGGCGAGCATCTCCCATCCCGACACTTGTTTAGTCCTTCCATCTTCGGGATAGGTCCACCAAACACCGTCTTCAGGTTTGGCTTCAACATATCATCCTTCACGTGGTGCATCTAGCGTACCTAGATGAGATGCAAGATGCATGTGTATGAATATGATGAATGGTAACACAAGACGCATCACATAATCAATTAAAGAGGCCAAGCATATTAAGCATAACACAAGTTTAACAAGATCACAAGTATCTTAACTTGACCATCATCAAGGGTATAAGCCACACTTAGTAACACATGGAGTAAACAACCATAACTAGCATCTGACAATTTCTGGACTGCAAACAACATCTACATGTTTGGATTATAACTGGAGTTATACAAATCCAATAGCCATGCAACAAGACATTCTGGAAAGCTTATGAAATTTTCTATAATTCATCTTTAATCATCTTAGCATGATTCTTAAGTTAACCAAGTCAAACATGCATAATTACAGAATCTGGTTTAGAGATTCCAGAGAACATCTATTTCTGGAACCTAAATTGGAACAGTCATTACTCACAAACTATAATGCCAAATGCCACCAAAATTTAACACAAGATAGATTAATGAGTTATCTACAATTTTTTTATAAGAATGTTTCTCAGCAAACATCATTTTCATGGTGCAATTATCAAAGTCCCAGAAACTGTCCAGGAAAGCATCAATTGCAAGAATAAATATTAACTTACATTCCAAATATACATTTGGCCACAACCAATGTAACCATCATAAAGTGCATGTTAAATGATCACCAAAAAGCATAGTGCTCATCATTAAATAATTTATTTTAATGCATTTCTTAATTTATTTAAATAGCAAGGTGAAATAATAAAAATATACCAAAAGCCCATAATAAAATCTATAAAAATTACAGTAGCTCTTATATACACCCAATAGTCTACTCTACAAATTTTAAGCCATTTGGACATGTATGTCAACCTCTATGAAAAAGACAAGTTGCTATTACAAGAATTCATGTGAGAACAAGATACACTAATAACTTACTCAAATGGCAACCAAAATTCATGAAATTTTTACCACATATCAATAATCACATGAGTAGCATGCCACAAAAATTTCACTTCATTTAGAGCCATAGATCTACAGTTATGAAAATGACAAATACAACTAGCATTAAAAACCTATCTGCACAAATCCATTTTTACAGAGAAAACTTTAAACTAAAACATGCCATATTATATATCTACTGCATAGAGAATTTTACAAGGATTCCAAAAAGTCCTCATTTGCTATTTTACGATTTTTCTACGATTTACTATGAATTTCCAAATTTCTAGTCATTTTTCTGTAAAAGAAAATTATTAAACCAAAAAGGATAAACACTTTACAACAGGACCCCTGGAAGAAACTTTAATCAAACCGAGCGAACAAGTCCTTCTCGCACTATTCAAAAGAGTCACAGGTTCTTCATTTAGGCCCCTTCCTTTAGTCAAATTCTAATCCAATGTCCCTGACGCGAATGAACAGAGGAGCTCGCTGGGAAAACGGTCGCCGGCGGCCGGAGGAGGCACGACGGCGAAGGGGGAAAGGTGGTGGAGCATCAAGAGGCCCATGCGCACCCATTGGGCTACCCAGCTCGGCGCGAGGCGGTCTGTGGCAGTGTGGCCACGACAGCAGGCGGCGGCGACGGCAGCGGCACGGTGGCAGCGGCGCTCCGGCGGCGGTCGGAGCCGGGGAAGAGGCTCGTGAGGAGCGGCACGATGAGGGGAAGGTGATGGAGCGGTCGGCTTGGACGAAGGAAGGGCTGAGCAGCGGGGACACGACGGGGCCGAGCTCGGCCATGGCGGCCATGGCTGCGGCGATGGTTCCCGACAGGGCTGGCTTAGGCAAGCGCGCGCGAAGGATGAATGGAGGCAAGGCGGAGATGTTGGCGAGGTCGGCTCGGCTCGGGACCGAGCGCAGTAGCGGACACGGTAGCGGCACGAGCTCGAGCTGGAGCTCGACGCGGCCATGGCGCGTCCGCGCTCTGTAGTTGCAAGGAGAGGCGCGAGAGTGAGTGAGGGAGTGGAAGAGGAGCTCGGCACTCCCTCTGGAATAGCAGGGCGCACGGCAGAGAGGCAGGGGCGCGTGGCGGAGGTGGGAGCGTGCGGCGCTGTGCATGGCGAGCACATTGACATTTGCACGAACACGTTTGGGCTCGATCCGGGCCGAATCAGTGAATGGGCTCAAAACGAAGTTGGCAGCCCACATGATGCTCTACAGTTTTCATTAAGGCGCCCAGGTCACTAGTGTAACACCCCTGGTGTTAGTTAGCCTCATAATGCATTCATAATGCATGATCATGGCATGACATTACCATAAGCATCGTCATTTCATGTGCATGGTCATTGAAACATAAGTATGCAACATACTCAATTATGCTTGTTTCATAATTTGTGTTTATGAAAAATGGTTAGTGCAACATGTGTTTTCCATACCTTGCAACATATCAATAATGTTAGTGTAACATGACAAGCTTAAGTCTTGTAACAAGGTCATGAAACATGTGAAGCATGGGCTTGCAGCATTTGAGCAATTTGAGTGTTTTGTTGTTTCATTACATGTGATACTTAGAAGTTGGTGTGGCCCCTGTGTAGAGTGGTCAATTAGTGTCTAATACACCTTAACTACGCTTAGGGTGATTGATGGAACCCTATTCATGTGGACCAAAATGACTAATTTGCCCTCTAAAGGGAGGTTTGACTTGGAGTGACCTATAGAGTGCCTCTGTTTGACTGATTAGAAAGTCCAACCTAGAGACCTTGCATGGTTGTGCAACCTTTACCAAAGTTGTAGACAATTTATCAAGGAACAAAAGTCTCAATATAACCATCTCATGAAAAAGCCTAGAACCTGCTCTAACATGGCCCACAAGGTAGCTAGGAGTGCTGATTTCAGCACTTAGCCATTTTGGCTAAGTCATGACTGACTTTCAATTTCGAGGATGCCTCCTTGGGGAGCTTGTAACTTGCTAACCATGCTGAACCAGCTCATGTGCTAGTAGACTTCCACCTAGATCTCACTTAGCTCTATCTGAAAGTCTCTTAGAGCATCTCCTAACTCGAGCCGGTTTGGAAGTTAAGCCCATCTCAAAACTCGCTGTCAGTGATCACTAGACTGAATAGTTTCCGGGTACACCCCTTTGGACTCTTATATCTCTCTAACCGTCACGAATTAGCTCATGACCCTATTGACAATGTTGAAGCCCTCACATAGCTCTACCTTTTTGATAACTATGTCTCGCATCGAATCAGCCTAGATAACAAGTGGTGAGGCGCTAAAGTCGTGCTGTCAGTCTTCGTGTTTGACTGAATCGGGAATTTCGATTCAGTTTCGTCAGAGTTCAAGTGTTGAACTCGTTCGCGTCCGTGGCCGACAGTGAGCAGAAATGCGACGACGCGTGGCCACCGCGTGTCCACCGGCCGGGCCAAGTTGTTCTACATGGTCGCCACGATGCCCTGGAAGCGCTCCCTCTCGCCCGCACTCGCTCCATTCCTCCTCTGCCTCGCCTTCTTCTTCCTCCGCGCAGGCGGAATGCCACCGCTACTACACCGGCCATAGCTTCTCCATTCGGCCACCATATTCCGATCGAACTCGACCAATCGTTCCGTCTTGGGTTACTCTAGCCGTGCTCCAACTCGCTAGCCTAACCGAGCCATAGGTAGGTGGCCAAAAAGCTCTCTTTGTCACGGTCGCCGCGCTCGGAGCGCCGCCGAGCCTCTCCACCGCCGTGGCTACGCCACTGTGGCCTTCCTCTTGCCTTGATGTCAGGTTCATTGAGTTAGTGAAGTGACGTAGAGTGGGTAGGTCCCGAGGTTTGCCTCAATCGGAGTCATTTTCATCATCGACGACGAGAGCCGAGCGCCGCCGTCCGCCTGGGCCGTCGGTGAGCATACTCCGGTGAATTGGGATTGGGGAAAATGGTGTGCCGAGGTGCGGGGTGACGTGTAGAGCGCGAAGGAGTGCTCGGTTTCGCCGGAGGAGCCGCCGTCGGTGAGCTCCGGCTCGCCGGAGCAGCTCCCCTGCTCCCCGTGTGTATGACGGGCGGGGCCCGTCTGTCAGTGTTCTTCCCCCCTTGTGTTGCTGGCGGGCCAAACCGGCCGTGGGCCGAGCCGTGTGTTGTGGGCCGAGCGTCTCCTTCGGGCCGGCCCAGTTAGGTTTAGGAAATGGTTTTTTTGTTTTTATTTATTTCACAGATTTGATGCTAGATTCAAAAAAATTCATATTTCTTGATTGGTAGCTCCAAATGATATGGTTCCAAATGTGTTGTGCTCTATGTGAGGTCTAGTTTATTATAAAATATAATGTGTGCCATGTTTTGTGATAAAATAAATAGTTATTATTTATATCTTTTATTAATGAAGAAAAAGGAGAAAATGATATCTTTTTCTGTGAAGCTCCAAATGGCATGAAATTTTTATAGTGAACTGCTCATATCATGAATAGATTATGGTTAAATTCTCATGCAATTTGGATGTGGTTTGGTGGAGTTATATAATTATCTTGTTTGCTTGAATGGATCTTGTGTGAATTTTCATAATTTTTCTATAGATCCAGTGAGGGTGAAACTTGGTGAATGTTGTTCTTATATTAGAAAGATGTTAGGAAAAATATGAAATCTGTTGTTTGATACTTTTCAATAGGGTTTCCTATTTATGCTAGAAATAGACCTGCCATCTGTTATTTTTGATATCTCCATATTTGCTTGTCAAAATGAAGTGAAATTTTTATGGTAGCCTATGTGAAGCATTAGGTAGCTACTATAATTTTTGTAGATTTTTATATATAGTTTTACTATATGTTTCTTTAATCACCTAATTAACTAAATAAATTATAAAAGAATATTAAATAATTTATTTAGAAGTTGGCATTATACTTTCTGATGTTTCTTTGATATGCACAACAAGTTGGTAAACTTAGTTTGGTCCAATTGTGCTTTTAAATCGTCACTAAATATTTAAATTAGTGATTCTGCCATTTTTGGACAGATTTGTTAGTTAAGAGAATTAACCTATGATAATATGTTGTAAATACTAAATTTCTGGAATCTTGTTATGTGTGTGTTTAGTCTTAACCTTGTGGCACTTAGTGGTTTCTTAGGAATGTTTAAACAAGTTAATACCGGAGAGGAAATTTGCACCTAAGATTGAAGTGATTTGAATAGAGCACCACATAACTTGGTTTTGTGCTTACGACGTTGCAATATCATTGCATTCATCTTCACATCATTCATGCACGTCCATAAATCATCAGGTCATTTTGGATGCATACATGAATTCATTGGATGCATATACATGCAATAGGTGTGCCAAGAATCGTGTTACGAGTGAAGTCCCGCTGGGCGTGGAAACCGAAATTGAAGTCCGTTCGAGAGCAGGAGGTCCAGTCCGACGAAGCCGGAGAAGACGTGGGAATCGTTCTTGAAGTCAAACCTCGATCTCTCTTCTTTCGGTTAAGGCAAGCCCCGGAGCATTATAAGCCTCCTACTTTCAAAGCAATTATCTATCTATACATGTTATATGTATTGTTGCATTACGTGATAGGAGTTGGTTGGAAACCCTTGCTGCATTAATAACACTCCTTGTCCAGCAATTCGAACCTTGAATCCTATGTAGACAGGATCGTATCTATGCTTAGCCCTGCTTAATTAGACCGGTAGAAGTCGGGTGATTTCCTGTCACCTGCGAGATATAGGGCTTTATCAGGTCACGGTTGGCTATACTTGCTATCGTGGAAGTGAACCATGTGTTAATAAAATGAAATGAGACCGGGCGGGATGACGATAGTGAAGCAACAAGGCATGGAGGTCTTGGGTGTGGATCTATCCCCGTCTGTGTCGATTAAGGACCGAGACCTGGAGCCTTCTATGTCATTTTGAACGCATGCCTGACATTTAGCTGGCCGGCCTGAGGTTGCCGACCGCGAAGCCTAGTAGCTCAACTCAGGTTGCGAAGTCGAAAAGTGAAAGTCGCCTCGGAAGGGAGCCAGAGGGTCCAAGGGCAGGTGAGTTAAAAGTCCTGAGCATCCTGGCCACTGGTATCCCTGAGAACACGGCGCTGTTCGGGCCCACCCTGAGTTGTACCAAAGGTTATCTACGGCTGCCTTTAGCGGGGTTTGCCGGGTGAGTGTCAGGAATACCCCCTCAGCTGAGTTGGAATCGATTCGAGTCGCCGTCTCTCCCGGATAGTGAGAAACTTGACTGGTTATCTCCAGCGTAGATACACTAAAGATTAATGATGGTTCAGAATTGATGATAATGATGATGATAGCCTTATTATACCTGCTATGGTTAATATTGTTTGATCTTAATAAAGTGATTGCTCTAGTACAGGTGCTAATCTAGTTTTCAGGTTAATGATGATCAACTTGATACTTAAAGCATATATTGGTTACTTATCTGTATTAAGCTTTTCTGCAAATGAGTCAAGCTAGCCCACTTTATAAAGCCTTGCATAATCCTTGGTGTCACCTTTGTTTCTGGTTTTTGACGGGTAAGTCTAGCTGAGTACCTTCTCGTACTCAGGGTTTATTCCCACCTGTTGCAGGTAGCAGATTCGTACTTGTTGCCGCAAGTATTGTCTTCGCCATGTGGGCGTGAAGACTAGACCATATGGGCATGGTCTCTGTAGTATCTCTTCTGGTATGCTTTTGCAGGATGTGACTATGTACTGGCAGTATTTGACTTAAATTGGTTTCAGAAATTATGTTGCTTCCGCTAATCTTTACTTTGTTTTTGTAATAAAAATATTTGTACTCTGATGTATGAGATTACTTTTGAACTGTGTAACAAGTGTTGTGTTATGTTGAATCAGTACGATCTGGTTGCTCTCGGTTTGGTTTGAAATCCCTCGCGATTTCGTGGACTACCGGAGTTATATGGGCTCAAGTGTGAGAATTTGATCACTTCGGTGATTGTTTTTATACTTGTGCTCTTATAATTTGGACGGTTCCGTTACAACTAGGCCAACAGATTAGGAGATAAAATCATGCCAAGATGACAATGCCAACATGTTGACGGAGATCACGGAAACTCACATTCGGAGGTCAAAACCTGATCAAACTTAATCCAACTTTTTGCATGCTCTTCTCCAAGATGTAAACTCCAACTTTTATTTTTGGCTCAACTCAAGTTGTTTAGCAAAAACACGAGAACGCGACGTGCCAACCATCTTGTCGTTGCCGGTCCAACTTCATGAACATGACGAACTAGCAGTTTTGTGAATTGATTTTGAAGGTCCAACCAAGCTCCAAATCTGGTGAGACTTGATCTATTCTTTCCTTAACAAGGTGTAATCCAACTCGTATTAAGGACTCCAATTGAGCTTCCACATGAATTTGGAAGATAAAAGGTCATAAACATAGCAACTCACTGCTGTCAATCCAGGACTTAGAATATTTCCTGGGCCTTGAAAAACAGCAGCTGATCCAAACTTCGAGCATCTATTTAACAAGCTTACAAGTTGATCTAGCTCTTGGTCCAAAAACAAAGTTTCTTCTACACAACATGAAATGCAACTTTCATTTAAGGTCCAACCTCAAAACTGGTATAGAACCTACATTTCTACTTTGATCAAAGTAGTATCGCGATAAAGCTTGAATTGTCCTTGGTGATCCATTGGAGTATTTTCTGGACATTTGCTCAACACGAACCTTTCACGACTTTTGTTGTAGAGTCCATCTAGAGTCATTTGGGCAAGGTTGCTAGGTTTGGTTGATGACCTATATTTCCATCCACTTAATAATGCAATTCCAACACTTAGTAAAGTCATTCCAACATGGATATAACTTATCATTTCATGTGACTTTTTGATTTCAAACGTCATGAAACTTTTCCAGTGACCAATATAGATAGGTACTAAGGTGAGACACATGAAGATATTGCAATAACACCACCCAAGCATATATCTTGAAAATGGATTATATGTAAAGCAATGGTGCAACATCCAAGTTTAAGTTGGGGCTCCTGCCATAGGTTGACCTTGACATCATCATCTCCACTTAATCTATCATATTTGAGCTCAAACCCACTACTTAATGAGTGACAAACACCTGGGGTGTTACAGCCCTCCCCCTTAAAAGAATCGCGTCCCGAGATTCGGTGCGAAGAACTTTTCAAGGGAAGAGAAGTATGTTATCCAATTCCAACATCTGCAAGCGCATCAGGCTACTTAGCTTCAAGTAGCAGAGAGGCTAATTTGGAAGACAACTTTCTGGTACTCACTCTACACAGAAACTTTTGTCTGAAGAATTTCCTTCACTGACTTCCGTGAAGCATTGTTACTTTAGGAGGAATCCAAGACAATACGGTACTTCGTTCACGGTGCACAGAGAGTACTACGAGCATGGGCTAATTACTCATAGCATTTACTTTTCTAGTGGCATAGCATGTACACTTCCGATAAGGGTTGGATCCATATACGAGGTAATCATTCTTTGAGGCTATCAGAAACCGTCTAACCAATAGACAAGGTCTATACCGGTCATAGATGACTCACTCACTTAGATGCCAACTGATGGAAAACTACATATTGCTCCATGTGTGCAGTTCTCTTTCTCTGATGCCAACACTATATTATCTGAGTCTATTGAGGGAACAGTGAAAGTGATAGCTGACTCTGTCGGTCCTGGATTTCTGCCAAATGTCACCTAAAAAGATTCTCTTATACAAAGGCAACAGTTATCGCAAAAGGATGATAGCCAGGTCTGAAAGACAATAAAAGTTGCAAGTATTCATCAATCTTCAGGGAATAGTTCACTAGTAAGCAGGTTGAGCAAAATTTTCCTTCGTGATGCAGTTGCGTAATAAGTTGGGTTGACTTGCACTATGGCAAAACTATCCTTCTTGATCTATATTTTATATTGAGGCTTCGATTCTAATGTCAATCGATACCTCAAAACCATAATCTGAAAAAAAAATCTATGGTTTGACACTTCCCAAATGCTTTCATCTCACAATGGCACAATTTGACGTGTAGAACACCTTGACTGCTCACGCATTGTTGATCTAATATGGCAAAAACAAGGTACATAGGGGTGCAATTAGTCTTTCCAAGGGTACTGAGGGTTTTCTAACAGCAAGATACCTATCAATTGCAAGTTCTTGGCATGCATTACAAACATAACCTCCCAATGCAAAGGATGATCGCAGTCAACAGAGAAATCACCGATTTTGTACCCTTTTGTTTTCTGTTCATATCACATAAACTACTGCTCCAATATGCACAATATTGGTGGGCATATAGATCTATGGGTCTTCTAACTACTCGCCAAAATTGAGCTCAAACGGACACCGTTTGACTATCCAACAACCCATCCACCAAAATAGCTCTGTTCTGAAATGGCAGTAAACCAAGCTGACAAGACATCCCTCAAATCCTATGTTTTACTCAACCAATACTCATGCCCACTTAAGACATTGGAGAGTCCTAAGCAAGGGATGAGGTTACCATGTTTGGGGTCAATCCAACTTCGTTTGAGTCACTAACCGTCGGCTTGAAGATAACCGGGGTAGTGCCACAAAATTCTAGACAGATTTCGTGTTCTTTTTCTTTCGCTTCACATGTTGAGGTGTGTGTGTTTTGCACTCTCTGCTCTTTCTCATCGTAGCAGAAGCCTTTCTTTAGCTGAGGATGGAGGCTATAGTCTTCCTGACATGTTTCTCAGGGAACAATTTCAACCGTTGATCTAGACACCAATCTTGACGATGCACAAGCATTGGAGTTGTGGGCTGTTTTCACAGAGCACAAAGCATTATTCCACATGGAGGGCATCCCTACGTAGATAAGGAACCATTTCTGAATATTTTCTGGCATTTCATCCAATAGAACCTTGAACCAAAACTGTTCATGGTACTTAGGGGCACAATGATGCAGATCGAAACTATAGACATGCTTTCTCTAGTTCTTCACTTGGCTAATACAACATCTTGCACTATATACGTGATTATCCAAGATGGAATTGATTTGATAGCACATTTGGAGAAGATGCAACACCTGCATTGCTGAACGGCTTCATGGCCTCTTTGCTTACTATTGTTCGTTGGGACATAACCATCACAGCTATTGAAGAATCGTTACTTGGCTAGAGATTAACCTTCTTACTGGTAACTAATCAGATGTCTCACAACACTTTAAGTTCTAAATCTTCACTCTTGATCACAACAATAATTGCAGTCGAGGCACAAACAGGTGGTCGGCATCGAAGTCTATAGATAAGGAGTCACACCAGAGAGAGTTGATTTCATCTGTATGACTGTCATCTACACAAGGATCAAGACTTTGATAACTAGGTCAAATGCACAATGTGACGATAAATTCTTATCCCACGGATAACTTGTCCAATAGTAAGTGTTATGTGCCCATTTGATCTACAGGGATGACGTACGTTGCTCACTCGATGACCGACGTCGTACAAGGACACATAGGGAGAGTCACTTGTCTACCACCTCTTGCAGTCTGTCAATGCTTATGCCAGTGACTGTTCTTCAAATGTCATCTTCTTAGCAACTTCAAGGGATATCTACTACATAAGGTCTAAGATATGAATCTTCAGATAAGATATAGGGAGATAACCAAGGAAAACGGTCACGAGAAATAACACATCGGATGTCATTTCATAATGGATCATGAATAGCAACCCTGATACCAGCACGTGCCGAGCAGCACAACCTTGTGTGCGCGCCCACAGGAGGCTCTCGGTTTCGTCGTGGCACCATAGAATGCTAATTGTAACACCATTATTAAACGCACAAACAAAGTGGAATTTCAAGTGGCACCGATTGGGTGGTAAGAATAAGCACCAGACAAGGGAGGAGTAGCAAGCAAGGGTAGTTACAAGGTTTAGAGTCAACAAGGAGGCGATTTAAGATTAAAACACAGCGTAAGAGGACATAGCTTAATTGCCGAAGACAACTGAGCAAGGGTTCTCGGTTATTTCCACGCACGTCTTGCGTCCACCAAGGTGATTACCAGACGAAAGGTTCTGGTCATGTTGGACAACAACATGAGATCAAGATTAATAACGTTGAGAGATGTTAGAAGTTGAGATGGACTTTAGCAGACTTCTAGAACAAAATGATACACCGATCAGAGATTGGGTTAATAAGATAGCCACCTGATTTCGCAAGCAAAGATTTCTAGATTAGACAATGAGAGATTAGCGTTGCTCGGATCATCTGTAGGAGAGACAATCGGGAGGTCCAACATGGAATTGGGTATGGTCTCCAAAACTTGGCAAGCAACAACCGTGGCCAAGATCGACGTTCGTTAGGACTTAACTTGGTTGGTCAATCGAACAAGGGCATTCTCCAAAAGGTAGCGGATGTCCAAGGCCTAAGCAAACATATAAGGGGACTACGCTAGGGCCTACGGTTCAAGCAAGGCATGGATACAAAAACATTCAAGGGCTAGCAACCACGTCTACAGGCTCTGGCTCCTACGAGAGAATCTAATTAGAGACGACAACCATGCGATTACGTAATGTGAGCGTTGTTCTAGGATAAAGCATCTTCAACACTTACATGCTCACCGAGGACAAAAGAGAGGTCAACTATGACACTACCTAGATAACAAGCATCTACACAGCATCACAGTTTTAAGCGGACACTTGAGATTATTAGTCAGGTTAGCTTAAGCATCCAATACTAAGCAGAAGGCTCACACCTAACAAGAATTTATCCAACAAGAACTAACTACAAGTTTAGCTAAAACAAAACATGCTAAAGTAATCAACTTAGTGCATGCACATCAATCACAAGTTACTTATTTATTAGGACAAAGGTGGGAGGAGCATAGCTATATGCACAAAGCAACAATCATGATGATGCATGATTCGTCCTATTCGTCCTCACAAGATTGCCAGCCTAAGGTGGCAATCACGTTCTATGTCGGTGGCATAACACGCATTCTCTCGATATAGAGCTAGTCATCAGCTACATTCAACTTACGTATTCGTGGTTAGCGTACCTGCAGAAAATTTCATTGCTGCCCAACAATTCCCAATATAGCACACAATGAAAGCAATAAACTAAATACTCTCCATACATACATCCCCTGATGCATATACTTCGGTATCAAAGCTACCCAACAAATGTACCCACAATTAAGTACTTTCATAATTACATGGTTAAACATGTAATTATGTTAGTAACCATAGCTAACTCTCCCCTAGACCGATGGTTGAACGGTCATGCTCTCCCAGCTCACACTTACCTTGGCGTAGGTGCGACGTTGCAAGAATATAACTCTAGCGACATATACGGCTATTTCATATATGAAGGTTACCACTACCATTCGACCACAGGGTAACGGTGCGGTCAAGTTATCACTCATACATACCTTGGCTTGGACGTAGATGCAAAAATTTAAAACCCCCAAGTTAGTACTTAATTAAGCCACCTAAGGGTCCTTATTTGGGCATAAAGGAAATGACCACTGGCATACGTAGATTTAAAATTTAGATTTGAACAAACCTATATATGTAGTAGCTATAAGTTGTTAAAAACATCGTTTTGCAAATAAAAACTTTTGTTTTCAATACACATATGACATGTTTAGTGTTGAACCTTGCTCCGATACCAGCTGTCACGGAACCGCCCAAATTATAAGAACAAAAGTACAAAAACAATCGCCGGAGCAATTAAATTCCCGTACTTAAGCTCCTATAACCCCGGTAGTCCAATAAAATCCTGAGGGATTTCAAACCAACCAACATACAAGCCAAGATCGTAGTGGTCCAACATAACAGGTCATATGTTACATCCATTTCATAAGTAATTCAACATATATTGGAGTTCAGTAGAGTTATTACAACTCAAGTTCAAAAGTAGCAGAAACAAAGTAGTTTGAAAACTAATATCACCTTAATTTAAATACATGCCAGTACCAAGGTCAATTTCCCATAAAAGCATGAGAGACAAGATAGCTCAGACGGATCATGCCCATGATCACACTCCGCCACTACAGCAGGAGTCTTCCAATTCTTGCAATAGCTATGATACATCACAACCTGCAACAAGTGGGAATAAACCCTGAGTACGAGAAGGTACTCAGCTAGACTTACCCGTCATAAACCAGAAATAATGACACCAAGGAGTATGCAAGGCTTTCTTTCAGTGGGCTAGCTTGACTCATTTGCGAAAAGCATAAGTTATCATGAATAAACTAATTTAAGTCCTTTTGCATCATATTTATTATAACCTATTCAATCTAGGTAAGCACCTATTAACCATTAACATCAAAGGTTACCATCTCAGGTTTAGCATTTCCAACATTATCCACATAACCATCCGTGTTCCATCATTATTACTACGATGCCGTAACTCGAGTCAAGTGTTCACTATCCAGTGAACGATGGTGATTCGAATCGATTATTAACCAGCTGGTAATTTATTTCTCACACAAACCTCACTCACCCGCTAAAGTAAGGTATTGGTCACCGAGTCAACTATTCAGGTAAAGTCACGAGTTTGCCAGGAACCACATGTACCCGGGGGCCGCTCGACTGCTCTTTGGCCTTATCATCGCGCCCCCGTATCCTGCCACTACTGCTCCGGTACAGTGCGTTACGGGCAATCCACTCGGCCCGAATAATCTCCCAGTTTCACGGTCGAAAGGTACCTTATTCGGCCAGCTAAATGTGAGGCATGCGTTCAACATGACTCGAGGCCCAACAATGGTCGGTCCTTAATCGACACAGGCGGAAACTACAAGCACCCCAGAACCCTGTCTGGTTGCCAATACTTATTCCGCCCGGTCTCCAATTATTCATCAACACTTGGTTATTTCCAGGATATCATCCATTCCATAGCTAAAGTTTTCCAGTAACCACCTATAATTGCCGGTGACAGGAAATCACCGATCGCTACCGGTCTAAGCAGGGCTAAGCAATATTTTTGATTCTGAACCAAAATAGGATTCTAGGCATATTTACGGGACAAGGAAAGGATATATATGCAGCAAGTGTTTTCAATCAACTCCTATAACTTAATGCAACAATACATATATATCATATATATACTCAATTGCTTTTGTAAAGTAGGAGGCTTAGAATGCTCCGGGGCTTGCCTGGGATCAAACACTAGGTTAGTGTTGACAGATGACACTCGCTTGGCGAGCATCTCCCATCCCGACACTTGTTTAGTCCTTCCATCTTCGGGATAGGTCCACCAAACATCGTCTTCAGGTTTGGCTTCAACATATCATCCTTCACGTGGTGCATCTAGCGTACCTAGATGAGATGCAAGATGCATGTGTATGAATATGATGAATGGTAACACAAGACGCATCATATAATCAATTAAAGAGGGCAAGCACATTAAGCATAATACAAGTTTAACAAGATCACAAGTATCTTAACTTGACCATCATCAAGGGTATAAGCCACACTTAGTAACACATGGTGTAAACAACCATAACTAGAATCTGACAATTTCTGGACTGCAAACAACATCTACATGTTTGGATCATAACTGGAGTTATACAAATCCAATAGCCATGCAACAAGACATTCTGGAAAGCTTATGAAATTATCTATAATTCATCTTTAATCATCTTAGCATGATTCTTAAGTTAACCAAGTCAAACATGCATAATTACAGAATCTGGTTCAGAGATTCCAGAGAACATCTATTTCTGGAACCCAACTTGGAACAGTCATTACTCACAAACTATAAGGACAAATGCCACCAAAATTTAACACAAGATAGATTAATGAGTTATCTACAATTTTGTTATAAGAATGTGTCTCAGCAAACATCATTTTCATGGTGCAATTATCAAAGTCCCAGAAACTGTCCAGGAAAGCATCAATTGCAAGAATAAATATTAACTTACATTCCAAATATACATTTGGCCACAACCAATGTAACCATCATAAAGTGCATGTTAAATTATCACCAAAAAGCACAGTGCTCATCATTAAATAATTTATTTTAATGTATTTCTTAATTTATTTATTTAGCAAGGTGAAATAATAAACATATACCAAAAGTCTATAATAAAATCTGTAAAAATTACAGTAGCTCTTATATACACCCAGTAGTCTACTGTACAAATTTCAAGCCATTTGGACATGTTTGTCAACCTCTATGAAAAAGACAAGTTGCTATTACAAGAATTCATGTGAGAACAAGATACACTAATAACTTACCCCAATGGCAACCAAAATTCATGAAATTTTTACCACACATCAATCATCACATGAGTAGCATGACACAAAAATTTCACTTCATTTGGAGCCCTAGATCTACAGTTATGAAAATGACAAATACAACTAGCATTAAAAACCTAGCTGCACAAATCCATTTTTACAGAGAAAACTTTAAACTAAAACATGCCATATTATAGATCTACTACATAGAGAATTTCACAAGGATTCCAAAAAGTCCTCATTTGCTATTTTACGATTTTTCTACGATTTACTATGAATTTCCAAATTTCTAGTCATTTTTCTGTAAAAGAAAATTATTAAACCGAAAAGGATAAACACTTTACAACGGGACCCCTGGAAGAAACTTTAATCAAACCGAGCGAACAAGTCCTTCTCGCACTATTCAAAAGAGTCACAGGTTCTTCATTTAGGCCCCTTCCTTTAGTCAAATTCTAATCCAATGTCCCTGACGCGAATGAACAGAGGAGCTCGCCGGGGAAACGGTCGGCGGCGGCCGGAGGAGGCACGACGGCGAAGGGGGAAAGGTGGTGGAGCATCAGGAGGCCCGTGCGCACCCGTTGGGCTACCCAGCTCAGCACGAGGCGGTCTGTGGCAGTGTGGCCACGACAGCAGGCGGCGGCGACGGCAGCGGCACGGTGGCAGCGGCGCTCCGGCAGCGGTCGGAGCCGGGGAAGAGGCTCGTGAGGAGCGGCACGATGAGGGGAAGGTGATGGAGCGGTTGGCTTGGACGAAGGAAGGGCTGAGCAGCGGGGACACGACGGGGCCGAGCTCGGCCATGGCGGCCATGGCTGCGGCGATGGTTCCCGACGGGGCTGGCTTAGGCAAGCGCGCGCGAGGGATGAATGGAGGCAAGGCGAAGATGTTGGCGAGGTCGGCTCGGCTCGGGACCGAGCGCAGTAGCGGACACGGCAGCGGCACGAGCTCAAGCTGGAGCTCGACGCGGCCATGGCGCGTCCGCGCTCTGTAGTTGCAAGGAGAGGCGCGAGAGTGAGTGAGGGAGTGGAAGAGGAGCTCGACACTCCCTCTAGAATAGCAGGGCGCACGGTAGAGAGGCAGGGGCGCGTGGCGGAGGTGGGAGCGTGCGGCGCTGTGCATGGCGAGCACGTTGACATTTGCACGAACACGTGGAGCGCGATAAGTTGAGCAGGGTGGGTGCCGGTTTGGGCTCGATCCGGGCCGAATCAGTGAATGGGCTCAAAACGAAGTTGGCAGCCCACATGATGCTCTACAGTTTTCATTAAGGCACCCAGGTCACTAGGCCAATAGATTAGGAGATAAAATCATGCCAAGATGACAATGCCAACATGTTGACGGAGATCACGGAAACTCGCATTCGGAGGTCAAAACCTGATCAAACTTAATCCAACTTTTTGCATGCTCTTCTCCAAGATGTAAACTCCAACTTTTATTTTTGGCTCAACTCAAGTTGTTTAGCAAAAACACGAGAACGCGACGTGCCAACCGTCTTGTCGTTGCCGGTCCAACTTCATGAACATGACGAACTAGCAGTTTTGTGAATTGATTTTGAAGGTCCAACCAAGCTCCAAATCTGGTGAGACTTGATCTATTCTTTCCTTCACAAGGTGTAATCCAACTCGTATTAAGGACTCCAATTGAGCTTCCACATGAATTTGGAAGATAAAAGGTCATAAACATAGCAACTCACTGCTGTCAATCCAGGACTTAGAATATTTCCTGGGCCTTGAAAAACAGCAGCTGATCCAAACTTCGAGCATCTGTTTAATAAGCTTACAAGTTGATCTAGCTCTTGGTCCAAAAACAAAGTTTCTTCTACACAACATGAACTGCAACTTTCATTTAAGGTCCAACCTCAAAACTGGTATAGAACCTACATTTCTACTTTGATCAATGTAGTATCGCGATAAAGCTTGAATTGTCCTTGGTGATCCATTGGAGTATTTTCTGGACATTTGCTCAACACGAACCTTTCATGACTTTTGTTGTAGAGTCCATCTAGAGTCATTTGGGCAAGGTTGCAAGGTTTGGTTGATGACCTATATTTCCATCCACTTAATAATGCAATTCTAACACTTAGTAAAGTCATTCCAACAAGGATATAACTTATCATTTCATGTGACTTTTTGATTCCAAACGTCATAAAACTTTTCCAGTGACCAATATAGATAGGTACTAAGGTGAGACACATGAAGATATTGCAATAACACCACCCAAGCATATATCTTGAAAATGGATTATATGTAAAGCAATGGTGCAACATCCAAGTTTAAGTTGGGGCTCCTGCCATAGGTTGACCTTGACATCATCATCTCCACTTAATCTGTCATGTTTGAGCTCAAACCCACTACTTAATGAGTGACAAACACCTGGGGTGTTACAAGGCCCTCAATGTCAGAATCCTTTCCCATATCCACAAACACTAGAGCCCCCCTCCATGTCCATCCATGTTTAGATTAGATGTCTTCCCTGGAAGTTCACTCAGATTAGGCCACTTGTCTTTGATCATCAAGTATGGACCAATATTTCCATGCACCAATATCTAACCCTCAGGGATAGACAGTTCCCTTGATTCCTGGGGATCTTATGGCTCTTTCTATGAGATTTCACTGTCCTCACCTGTTAGCTAGATCACCCCATCTCCATCTCTGGTTCATACCGTTTGGTCTGATCAGAGTCAGAGATGGCTTTTGCCACAGTAGATGAGTGAGGATCCCTAGGTTTTGTTGACCCTTCTAGGAGACCAACACCTGGATGAAAAGCTAAAACTGGCATCGCTCCTGAGCTGGCATTGTTTGAGTAGTGAATCCCTTTATTAGTACTAAAGTTTCATGACCAGCCTCACATGTATCTCCTTCCATGCCCTCCAAACTTTCCATATTGATATGACCCACCTGAGGGTGGAATGCATCAATGGGTGTGATTAAAGTCCCCTGAGCAGAACTTTTGGTGCACATATGACCTTCATTTGCTGGACTATCCTCCATAGAATCATCCTGATTATAGTCCCTATCTTTATCAATATCCCCATACCTCTTGAACTTGTCGTTGCTCCTCTTCTTGCCTTCTTGATAGTGATGATATCTATCTTTGTCTGAACTCCCACTAGGTTCCCCTGACCCAGACCCTGATCCTAGAGGGCCACCCTTACCCTCCTTGCCTAAACCTTTGCTATCCTCGACCTCAAAACCAATAGGAATTCCTATCCCATTGAAGAATACCTCAATAGATCCTTTGATTAGAGAGGGATTCTTGCATCTTCCTTGAACCCTCACATCACCAGGTTTGATCAGGCTAACTTCGTCCACAGCAATGGGCTCAACAACCAAGTTGGCAATCTCCCTCACAGACTCCACATCCTTAGCCATCCTAGGAATGTTGGAGATTTTTATCCAGACTATATGGAGGATTGAGGATGCTTCAGGATCAACATTTGCCACTTCAAGTCTGCCTTTTAGACCATACAAAGGCATCTCAAATTCAGAGAGCTTAGAGAACATGCCTAAAGTGTTCCTATCAGGGAATACCACCATATACTCCTGATGGTGGGATTTTCTAACTCTGAAACCCCAGTCACTCCTAACTAGGTTCTTGAGTTCTTTGTCTATCTTCTCCTCATTTGCCTCCCCCACCAGTATTGTGATGAAACTAGTAGCCTGATTAACTTTCACCCTTGACGCTGGAATGTCTATGAAATAAAAACCTTGTCCAGGAATTCCAAAGCCACAGATCTTTAGTTTCTTGCTGAATTTGCAATCCACAGCCATGTGCCTTTTCTGCTTGCATTTATAACACACAAACTCATTGTTGCAATTCGACTGATGATGCCCCTTTTCCAAACATCTATAACACTTCACCTCAACCATGGGATCAGAGCGCATACCTTCTGCACCAGCTTGACCCCCAAATCTGGAATGTTGTCGATCTCCCCTAATCCCCCTAGTTGTGCTGGACCCAAGAACTTTGCTGATTGTTGTTGTTGTGACCCAAGCCTCCTTGTTGCCCTTGTTGCCTGCTAGGCTCCAACCTCCCTTGGTTAAAAGGCCTATCACCCCCTGTTCTCTCCAGATCTCGATCCCCCTGCTCTAGTCTTCTCCCCTTAAATCCGACTTGATTAGCCTCCATCTGGCCTCGAGTTCCCCTTTGAAGCTGCCTCCTCAGGTCCTGCTCCTGCCCCATCTCTCCTCCCAATAGATCATCCTCATCCATCCACTCCTCTTGGCATCTCTTCCCCATGATACGATTTGGTTGTGCCATCCCTCTCGATCTCACCGCCTCCACAAAGGATGTGGTTAGGTCACGAGGAGGAAAGGTAGCCTTGATTTTCCTTGCAACATATCCAAACCTTCTAACCTCATCTGCATGAGCTAGGTAGGTAGAGTCCAAACATACCCTCCCTTTGGGTATCCAATACCAACCTAGCCCAGGTCTGTTGGGGGGCCCGCTCGGAATCCACGAATGGTCAAAGCGGGAATCCAAACCAAACCAAATTGGGTTGTCATCTCCCCCAGTGCAGCTTTGAGAAATTCCTTGGCACCCTTTATCAATGGCAGTATCATTCAATCTCAGCATTTGATCCATGGAATCCCCCAGGCGGTCAGCAACATTCGCCAATTCCTGCATCTATCTCAGAACCGAATCCCTTACCCGAGAACATGCTTTGCTTGATTTCATCTTCAACCTACAACCGAAGTCATTTTTGACCTTCACAAGTAGTTGGATGATAACCGGAGGCATGAACACAACATTCACTAAATTTCTGAGGAATCACCGTCAGGCGTCTCTGGGTTCCCTGCCCACCTGAATCCCTCCTCAATCGATGGCCAATTGGTAGCAAGCGGAAGCTCCCCTGCTTCCCCGGCCGACCTCGGAGCCCCCCCGATGTCGGATGAATACCCTTCGACCCCCACATCCCCCCGCAGACCTCGAGGTGGAGTAGGACATACCTACGTTGTCGGCGCGCCAGGCATCTCTCCGATGGAGAAGTTCCGCGGTAGAAACCTTCGGAGAAGCGGTTGCATCCTCCACCCTTCCGCCAACAGGCGAGATCACGGGCCCTCGCGAGCTCGAGGGTGGCGAGTAAGCACCCTGCGGGGAATCCCTCCCCCAAGGAGAGCTCACGCACCCGCCCGCCAGCGAGGTCCCGGAGAAGTCACCCCAACCGCCCGAGTCGCCCGGTCACCCTGTGGAGAGACCTCGTCCCCTGATGATGATCTGCCCAAATTGTCCGGCCCAACCATAGCTCTCCCACGGCCTTATAACAGCCCAAGGCCGGCCGGCCGGGCCGGCCCAGCCACCCGTCTGCTCTATAGATGGCCATCGGGCCGGCCCGGTCTGGCCCGGCACGGGCCCGTGCTAGGCACGGCCCGATGGGAGTCGGGCCGGCACGGCACGCCGTGCCTCTCGGGCCGTGCCGAACTGGGCCTCGTGCCTGGCCAACGGCCCAGGCACGGCCTGTCGGGCTGGTTTCGGGCCGTGCCGGCCCGAGAAGGCACGGCGAATCCACGCGTACTGTGCCTGCCTGAGAGGCCCGTGAGGGCAGCGCCGTCGTCGTCGGAGGTGAGGTCGCGGTGCAGCGATGGAGTTGGAGAGGGAGTCTCCGTGTGGTGCCTCCAGCCGCGACCTCTACGTGCTCGCCGAGGCAGGAGCTAGGAGGGGAGCCGCTTCCGCTGCGCTTTGCTCCCACGCACTTGCCGTCGGATCCGCACGGCCGGGAGGCACTTAATGCCAAATCTACATGGCCGGCAAGCTGATGGAGTGGAGACGTGCTGGAGGTGAACTGGAGATAGGCATCGGGAGGAAGAGAAGCAAGCATCGGCAGGAAGAGGGTGTGTCGTGTCCGCGTGTGCGAAGTCCGCTCACGCGTGTGCGGCTGGCGGCGGCTGCGTCTTCTGTGATGATGAAGGTAAGTTAGGTCACGGAGGATAGGAATCTCCAGCTCCATATATATTTGATTGGGGTAGCAGGCCTTTAACAGGCTGGTAGTATTTCTCGGGCCGTGCCGTGCCAGCCCGCGAGCCTAAGTAGCGGCCCAAGCACGGCCTGCTACCTCATGCCAGGCCAGCCCGAGCCTGATGACCTTCGGGCCGGGCCGTGCTCGGGCCGGGCCAAAATTGCGGGCCTCGTACCGGGCTGCCGTGCCTCGGGCTGTATGGACATCTTTAGTCTGCTCCCACAGTCCCACTCGAGGCGGCAGCGCGTCTTCCACAAGAGACCAGTGGCAGCGGCGTTCCCCTCCCGTGCCCGCTCCCAAATTTGTTGCGGCGGGAGAGCAGCTCGAGAGAAAACAGAGAGCGCATAACCGGCGGCGGCGGGAGAGGTAGCGGCGATGAGGATCGAGGAGGTGCAGTCGACCTCGAAGAAGCAGCGCATCGCCACCCACACCCACATCAAGGGCCTCGGCCTCGACGTAGCTGCCCGCTCCTCCTTCCTCCCCCTCTGGTTTTTCTAGGGTTTTAGCTTCTCTGTGTTTGCGTAGTTGTTCCTCACTGTTTTTTTGTGTTCTTTTGGGAGCGGAGCAGGCCAATGGGATGGCGATTCCGTTGGCGGCGGGGTTCGTGGGCCAGGCGGCGGCGCGCGAGGCGGCCGGGCTGTCGGTCGACATGATTCGCCAGAAGAAGATGGCCGGCCGCGCGCTGCTCCTTGCGGGCCCGCCCGCCACGGGCAAGACGGCGCTAGCGCTCGGTATAGCGCAGGAGCTCGGCAGCAAGGTCCGTGCGTCCACTTGCTCCTTTTCCTCACGCAAATCGGCTGTTCATTAATTGTGGTGGTAAAGCTTGGGGTTTATTCCCCCCCCCCCCCCCCCCCCCCCCCCCCCCCCCTGTTTTGCTTTGTTCTGGGTCATAATGTCTCATACCAATATCCTGCCATTGTAACTTATGTGGATTGGCGACCTGCACATTTGTAAGAAAGAGGACCAAATTTAATCTACTAGTTTTGTATATTGACTGATAGTACCAGATTTTTATCTACTTAATTCCTCCATTGGACCATGGTTGTGGAGGTGATGATAGGTTCTGATAACTGTGGGCTGTCCTCAGTTAATTCTCTGTTTGACTGTTTATTATAGATTATTACCCTGTTTGGTGAACAAGAAGCTCTGGATGGGCCAAAAAAAAAACTGTTTAGCTTGTTCATGGGGATCTTGAGTTATTTTAGCATACTTAATTAATTAATGTCATTTTAGCTGCGTGGTTTATGTTTTGTGTTCAGCTAGCTGAACTGGTGGTTTAGAGGGACAGTCTGTCTGGTAAAATGCTATTGATGTTGCTAAGTTGTTATGCTTGCTGAATTCACTGTAGCACTTATATTCTAATCTAATGTTCCTGTTGCCTGTCACTACAATGCAGGTCCCTTTCTGTCCTATGGTAGGATCAGAAGTGTACTCCTCAGAGGTCAAGAAAACTGAGGTGCTGATGGAGAATTTCCGTAGAGCTATAGGTTTGCGTATAAAGGAAAACAAAGAGGTTTATGAAGGAGAGGTAAGCAATGCATATATGCCATGCCCAAGTTAAACGGATACTAGGCTATAAATAGATTAGTAGTTTCCTTCATTTATCAACAGTTTTCATAATCACTTTGATAGCTTGATGTTCACTTCTTGCTGCTTTAATAGATTTTACCAATGTTGCTCTGTTCCTAGGTTACCGAACTTTCCCCAGAAGAGGCCGAGAGTACAACCGGTGAATATGCAAAAAGCATTAGCCATGTAATCATTGGCCTAAAGACTGTTAAAGGGACTAAGCAACTGAAGTTAGATCCTTCAATTTATGATGCTTTGATCAAGGAGAAGGTAACTGCCCGCTTCCTTACCTATCCTGCTGGTGGTAGACTTTTGGATTAAGTTTTTACTCTTCAATAACAATGAGCAGTCTAATTGTTTCTTACTCGAAATAATGTCTTGATGAACATTTTAAATCTTCTATGCGTGTTGATAAATTACTCTGGGAAAATTTTATGCTAACTCACTGTCAGATGTCCTGTTGTCTTATGACTAGTCCTTGTGCTGAGTAGCTCCTTAAACATTGAGAAATCATGCAGTATATTTGCTTTCTGGGTTGCTGTATCTATTCTGCTATCTGCATTTGTTGCTTAGGTTACCTATTGTCTTCATATGGATACAGGTGGCAGTGGGTGATGTTATATATATCGAAGCAAATAGTGGAGCAGTGAAAAGAGTTGGTAGGTGTGATTCTTTTGCTACAGAATATGATCTTGAAGCCGAAGAGTATGTTCCTATCCCCAAAGGTGAAGTCCATAAGAAAAAGGAAATAGTGCAGGTATCATTCTGATGCTTATCTTAACCTTAACATTTCATTTTTTTCTGCAGTGATCTTTTTTCACACAGTACTAATGTTATCATGATTGAAACAAATCTTTCCACTGTTGAAACAGTATACTCCTCAAGATGCAACTTTAACCAATAATTTCTATCACAAATTGTTGACTAATTTCTTTCACAAGATGGTGAAAACCTATAAGAATATAAGTATTGCAAGTTGATATATTGCTATAATCAATTTTAGCTGCAAAAAGTCCCATAGACTTTCCATGCAAGATTGCTGGCCACCTTGTTCGTCCTTTTTTTTCCATAATGGAAACTGCTTTTGTGGTTTACAAATCAGTTAACTGGGAGGTAGTATAAGATGGGTGCACCAGATTTCCAGAACAACAAATATTGAAGATTCATAGTGCAATGGTAGTTGGTAGTGACTGTTGCTTCCTTGGTAGAATAATATATACATGAATAAAAGTCACAAACAGTTATGCGCATAACCATTGGCCATCAGCCAAGTCCTTTCAACAAGAATCACTTAGAGCCGATTAACTCGGTTCTCTCATTACTGCTTCTGCTAATGTTACTTAGTAAATAAACAGCTGAAAGTTTGCTGGTACATTACCTGATTGTTTATTATCACAAGGAGGATAGTTTCTTAATGCAATTTTTAATAAGAATTAATGTTCGTATTTGCATCTCAACTTGGAGCTTCCTGTATTCTATGCTCTTTTTCTGAAGAGGAAATAACCTTCTCATCATTTTATGCAGGATGTCACACTTCACGACCTTGATGCAGCAAATGCTCAGCCACAAAGGCGGCCAAGATATTTTGTCCCTTATGGGCCAGATGATGAAGCCACGAAAGACTGAAATCACTGAAAAGCTACGCCAAGAAATTAATAAGGTTTTCTTCTTTTTGGACTAACAATTTTTTAGTTTTCTAGGCAGTATTGAATTTGGATAACCATATAACAATTTTCACCTGATTTATAATTTAATATGGTGACAGGTGGTAAACAGATATATCGATGAAGGAATTGCAGAGCTTGTACCTGGTGTTTTGTTCATTGATGAGGTATTATTTTATTGCACTTGTGCTTGAAAAATCCACTTGTCATGTCCTAACAAAAAAATTAAGTAGAAAGTGCATTGATTTTGTTGATTGCTAAACATATTTTATCTGCCTCATGGTGCAGTGCCACAATTGCTGAACTTGATTGTCTGACTGTCTTCTGGTTATTTCAAAACGATAAAATCAATTAATAAAATATCTTTTTTCAGGTCCACATGTTGGATATTGAATGCTTTTCTTATCTTAACCGTGCACTGGAGAGCCCATTATCACCAATTGTGATACTTGCTACGAATAGGGGAATATGTAATGTAAGGTAAGCAATTTATTTGCCAGAGTACTCCACAGCTAACTTCAATACCCAGCATGAATCCGTACTTGTCTATTAAGTTGCACGTTAATTAATTAATTACTTGTTTAATGGATCTTGTAATGGTTTTATCCAGAGGAACTGATATGACAAGTCCACATGGTATACCAGTGGATCTTCTAGATAGGTTGGTGATTATTCGGACAGAAACATATGGCCCTACTGAGATGATACAGGTTCTTACTTAATTTGGGCATGATTTCGATATGCTTTTTCCTGTTCAGAATTTGCATTAATCTTTGTTCGTTGCCCTTTACAGATATTGGCTATCCGAGCACAAGTGGAAGAGATTGATATCGATGAAGAAAGTCTTGCTTATTTAGGCGAGATCGGACAGCAGACATCCTTGAGGTTAGATTTTTGTGTTGTTCTTTGGTATTTTCTATGCATTTGATGGATTAGTTTCCTTGAGCAGATGTGTATGGTTTCCATTACTTTTAGAATTCCCTCTGTAGTGATTGATATTGCAAGCCGATTTCTTTTTCCCTCCACAATTAGTGACAAACGATTCTTATTCTCTTTGCAGACATGCTATTCAGTTGCTATCACCTGCCAGCGTAGTCGCAAAGACTAACGGAAGAGACAAGATCTGCAAGGTATATCTACCGAGCTTTCATTCCTAGCTGATTCTTGTTCTCGCAAGCTTATGATCTCTGAGCTTATATATGATCTCTATCAGGCTGATCTTGAGGAAGTTAGCGGGCTCTATTTGGATGCCAAATCCTCGGCTCGCCTGCTCCAGGAGCAACAAGAAAGATACATCACCTAGGTTTCCCCTGCTGTGGAAGTCTCGAAGAGAATGTAGTTGCAAGCTCGATCTGCTTCAGAAGTTCATAGTCTACTAGTCTCATTTCGGGGGAATGGTTTGAATTTTGTAGCCTGTTTGTGTTAGTCTCCAGAGAAAAGACTTGGTTCCGGCATATTGATTGTTCACACACTGTTCACTGATTAGATTGGTCATCGGTGCAGAAATTGACACGTATTATTTTCACCCTTGCTAAGGCTTTGTTTGGATGTTGTCAGATTATCTTAATCCACATGTGTTGGGGTGGATTGGGGACTTAAGTGGAATTTAGTTTAAGTTTCACTCTGACAGTCTATCCTAGCACACGTGGATTGATGCGAATCCGACTATATCCAACCAAAGCCTAATGGATGTCCAGAATGTGTGCCATGGGTTGTATTGGTTGGCTCTTATTGGTCCCGACCCAAACTTTTTAACCATGGATAGGAATATTACGCAATGCAACTTCTATGGCTTTATTCTAAAATGTCAATAAAGCATAGAGAAATGTTTTTTTTTACAATATATTGAAATTTATTATATGTTCCAAGGTAAACTTGCACATGCATGTTGAATTTTCTTGTCTAGTGTCTAATTTGAATTAAAAGTTAGGGAAAGAAAGTAGGCCACTAGGCAGTCCTGGAGTGCCCGTCAAGGGCGCTAGCGCATACCCCGGGGTGATCATCACCACCTGCACCTCACATCTCGGCACAGTGGAACGTGTAACCGCCTGCTGTCCAAGTCAACCATGGTGGACGGTCTAGAAAAAAAAAACTGCAATTGTTCCCGTAACCTTTTTTTCTCTGCTTATTTCTGAAAAAAAATAGAGAGAGAGAGCTGATATTGCTGCAGGTAGTTCGTGTTTTGACGAGAATCCGAAACGTTTCGTCATTTTAGCGGAGACTAGTACTACTCCCTCCGTCAAAAAAAATATGTAAATCTCGTTTCCTGAGAAGTCAAATATTCTTAATTTTGATTGAATATAGTATATGACAAAGTATTAATGTTTATGATACGTAATAAGTATCATTGGATTAATTATAGAATATATTTTTATAATAAACCTAATTAAAGATATAAATGTAGATAATATCTTCTAGAAACTTAGTCAAACTTAAGATTTTTTTGACTCCTCGTAAAATGAGATTTACATGTTTTTTTTTTGGGACTGAGGGAGTATCAGCTATTGAGATCCTCTGCATGTGTGTCTCTGTGGGCTGTGGCTAAAGCTCCCTAAATCACCATATAGCAGCTATTAAGATCGTCTGTCTCTGCGTGAAACGGATCAAGCAAAAAAATCTTCTCTTCATTGAGACTGATGCGTCCCTTGTCAAATCTGCAATTAGAGACGATCATGTTCGCTGCATCTACTTCGCAGCCGCAGCCACTGATTGTACAGTATCTGTGTGAGAGGGATTATGGCAGCGGCTGCCAAAAAGGGTACCGAATGATTATCGATTGTCGGCTGTTGGAGGAGTCATCACTAAATTGAAGTTGTTCCTGTGTTCCTGAATTTAGCTCCTTCAGTCTTAGTCTTTGCAAGCGACTTTGTAATACAGTGGTTCATGAACTGGTTGTTATTGGTTGTAATCTTTCCGGTGATTATTGTAACACTTTGGATTCTGTACCTCGAGATTGAGGATGCGGTGACCGGCGATTCAGCTAGACACTTTGCTTTCTTCAGAGGTGCTCGTAAAGATAGGATTTGCGTACGTGTCTTCATTGGATGAGTGTACATGCGTGTTGTGAGGGTACTGTGTAATTCTAAAAAAAAATCTTCTGCCTTTGTGTGTTGTGGCTAGAGCTCCCTAAATCACCGTATTAGCGTGCACCTGCCCCGGCGTCATCTCTTCTTCCTCCCATCCCGTACAAAAATGTTACTTAGAGGCATTTTTTAGCAATAAGTTACTTAGGCTGTGATTACTTCCCATGCAAACCCAAAATATTTCCTCTTCCACCCATCACATCGAATCTTTAGACGTATGTACGGAGCATTAAATGTAGGTAAAAAAGATAACTAATTACATAGTTTGTCTGTAAATGTCGAGACGAATCTTTTGAGCCTAGTTAGAGCATCTCAAAGAATTTGCCAAAATTCACTTGGCAAATATCGTGATTTGGCAACTCGCTAAAATATATGGCAAGTGAAAAAATAGACTCTCTTCAAGAGTTTGCCATTTGGACTTGGTAAAATAAGAAGAGGCCCGCTAAGCGAACGAAGAGCCCCATTAAGAAACGAAGAGCCCCGCTAAGAAACGAAGAGCCCCGTTTAAATTTGCACGTGAAGCCGGATGCGCGCTCGCGCTCAGCGCGCAAATATGCGCGTGGAGGGAGGAGATTTGCCAAGTTGCTAAAATTTGCCAAGTTGGATGCCAAACTGTTGGAGCACAATTTTTTCTGTTTTGCCAAAAACAGATGAATGCCAAGTTGATTTGGCAAACTCTTGGAGATGCTCTTAGTCCATGGTTGGACAAATTTTGCCAAATAATAACGAAAGATGCTACAGTAACTTTTCGCTCACTTTTTAGCAAGTGAACACACCCTAGAGTTAGAGGCATATGTATCTGGGCCCATATCGGGCTCCCAACTAAATGGGCTGTGGAAAGCAAGAAGCCCACACGCGGCTCTAAGGTCCGTTGGTATTGAATTGTGGAGCAACACTGCGGGAGGCAACTAACAATGCTTAATTAGTGCCACCTCAATGCTTAATTAGTGCCACCTCGCTAGCGCAAAGCTAGAAAGCTTTGGTTATAAGCTGGAATGCCCATCCTAACTTTGTCTCTTCGGAGACATCCGATAAAATTGGAACGATACAGAGAAGATTAGCATGGCCCCTGCGCAAGGATGACACGCACAAATCGAGAAATGGTCCAAATTTTTTTGAGAGGTCAGTCATTTTAGCAATGCTTTAGGTCAATTTTCTCTAGTTTTAGTGCATCCTCCTCTTAATTAGTTTTAGTGCATGGCTGATGGACTTCATTTGCAGCGCCCATGATAATGTTAGACAGATTAAGATATACATACCTTGTGATCAAATGGATTACCAGCCTAGCATTCTATTCTCTACTTTTAGTAAAGCAAACTCGTAACTATTGTTAATAGATTTAGGTAAGCAGCAATAGTAATTCTTGATTAGTACTGTTCTGCTCCTTGGATGTGCTTTTTTTTATCTTAAAACTATCTGATAACTAATAATCTTTTTATTTATATTATAATCTATCTACATTGTCCCCTCGGAGGTGTTTTCTAAATCTGATAACAAAATTAAAAACTACTCCCTCCATTCCAAACTATAAGTCGCTTTGATTTTTTTGGTATATCCATTTTGTTATGCGTCTAGATAAATAATATGTCTAGATATATAGCAAAATGGATGAACCAAAAAAGTCAAAAACGACTTATAATTTTGAACGAAGGGAGTATCTAAAAAACAGTGCTCTCCAATAACCTTCTCTTACCTTGTCAAACTATCTACATGGTTTCCTTCCAAGTCTGAAAACAACAAAGTGAAAAAGAAAAGGAAAGCAGTAAACATTGGCCAGAACTTCATAGCTCCTAGGCAATACAGATGCGGGATGAATTCATATAGCTTCCATTATGATAATGGCAATACTAAAAGTATCCAATCGTCGTTCTTCTTAGTTTGTATACTGACCAGCTTGTGCACAGCTGCACCTCGCTTTCACCAACCAACATTGAGCAAGCATGGTGGATCACAGGTTGGAGTAACTAGATTAATTAGCGAGGAAACATGAGTAATTTTGAGTTTAAGAAGAGGGCGAGGAAACAGGAAGATGAACGGCGGGGTTGACGACAGAGGCACAGAGCTGCTAGCTTCTGCGTTTACCATGCATGTGACAGTGCATCCACCAAAGGAAGAAGAGAACCTTCTCCTGTCCGTCGACGTCGCCGGCGGCCATGTCACTGCCACTGTGTCCCAACATAGGCACATAGCCGTGCACTCCCCGCCTCTTGGGTAGTGGAGGAGAAACCCTTGACGGCTTGGGCCTTGGGGTTACAGTATTCTTACTTGGACCAGGTTTGCGGACAACCGAAGGCAAGGGCCGGCTCCCGAGCCCAATGGGCTAATTAACAGCAGCAGACCTTAACAACATGGTGCAGAATCACAGATTAACAGCCAACGGTTTAGTACCAAATCGGTACCCTAACCATGCTTAAGCCTAGGAGGAGCTACAAAACAAGCCACAAGTGCAACCTTGATCCATACTTACCTGGACGGGGTCTATGGCTGATCATGAAGGGTCATGGCCTAGGTGAGCAGCTTCCATTGCACTTGGGAAGAGTGCTTGCCTACCATCTCCTCAAGTAGGAGAGTGGACGTCGTAATTTGTGGGAGAGGGGTACGCGTTCGCGCGGCCCCTACCAATTGTAAAGATAAATATTTAAAAACTTAAATTAAAAATAAAAAATTAAAACTTAAAAATTTAAAAATACTATATTTATAAAATATATATAAAATATAAAAAATGCTAAATATTTAAAGTTTTTTTTCTTACCCTGCCATTTGTTAAGCTAATACTGATATATTTGAAAAGTAAACTATTTTTCTTCATACTAATCCTAGGGACTGTTTTCCTAACCATTTTGGGAGAGTGTAGTATGGTAGCTGGTGCTGGTGGAGAAACTGTTTCCAGCCATTTTGGCCAGATACTGCTGGTTGGTGACTGTTACATGTTTAGTAGCTGATTATTAGTTCTAATCATGATTATAATCTCATAGTTTTTTCTGTAATTGTCACTTGACGTAATATATATCATACCAATCTTTATTGGGTTGAGCACGGCCAAATTGCTCAGCTCACATTGTATCCTCCTATAAATCCTATAAACCGGTTGGCATCCATCACACGCTAACTATTCCCAAAACCAACTTTGCTTTTTTTTTTTTTTGGGAGGAGACCAAAACCAACTTTGCTATGCATGGCAAATGATCACACGGAGCTAGCCCACAGGTTGACGGCTTGGGCGCCTTAGGGCACAACTATTCTCATTTGGGCCAGATTTGTGGATAACCGAAGGCCAAGGGGCCTGCTCCCGAGCCCAACGTGCTAACAACAGCGGACGTTAAGAAACACAGATTAACATCGATCAGTTTAGTACACCTTGACAATGTTTGCACCTAGGAGGAGCTACTAAACAAACCACAAGTGCAACCTTGATCCATACTTGCCTGGATGGGGTCTATGGCCGATCAAGAAAGGTTATGGCCTAGGTTAGCGGCTTCCATTGCACTTGAAAAAAGCGCTTGCATACCATCTCCTCAAGTAGGAGAGTAGGAGAGTGGATGTCGTAATTTGTGGAAGAGGGAGTATGCGTTCGTGCGCCCCCTATCAATTATTAAGTTAAATAAAATATTTAAAGAACTAATTATTTTTCTCTTAATCCATATCAAATGGTTAAGCTCAATATTAGAATAGTAAAGTATTTTTCTTAACTACTAACCCTAGGGTATTTCTGGGTGACCAAGGCTTATTTATGGGTTGGACCGTGGCGAGTCAGTAGCTTATGCTAGTCTGTTTTCCTTGCCATTTTTGGGAGAGCGTGTGTGTATTTCCTAACCACTTTGTGGGGGGGGGGGGGGGGGGGGGGGGGGTGTGCTATACATGACACCTGGTGTACAGAGACGACTGTCCTAGCCATTTTTTGGGAGAGAAGTGTATTTGTACCATGACAAGTCAATCAAAATGTATATCAACATCGTCCTTTATTTGGACATTATCTTATGACAACTTAATTTTCTCTTGGCCTGGATGGTGTTTGAAGGTAAGCAATTGAGGATACTGGATTGGATGACCAAACTGTTGTGTACTTGCGTCATGTCCGAAAATACATTGCACTTGCGTATAGAGCTGTCTTTTTTTCCTTTCAATTTCGACAGGTGGCTTCATTGTCTTTCTTAGTTCTAACCTCATTTCTTGGAGTGCCCGTAAGCAGCCCATTATGTCCCATCCCTCAACTGAAGTAGGATATAAGGCCATCGCGAATGGCACAGTTGAAGTTGTTTGGGTTGAATCTACTTCCAAAGAACTGCACATCTTTTAGCCTCATGTTCCTGTTCTGTGGTGCGATAATCTTGCTGCCACATATATTCTTGCTGCCACATATATGAGTTTTAATCTGATGTTTCATGCTCGCACCAAATATATTGAAGTGGATTTTCACTTTGTCCGTGAGAAGGTTTGCTCTTGAGGTTCGGCTCATCCCTCTTCGGTTTATCAAGTTGCCGACATTTTCACCAAACCTGCTACCAAGGATCAGATGTTACAACAATCACACATCAATCTCAACCTTGTGGCCACCGGTTAAAATTCCAGGGGATGTTGACCACGGAAGCTGTGGTACTCGGCAATGGCTAGATAATGCTGATTGGTGATTGTTACATGTTTAGTAGCTGATCATTAGTTGCAATTATGATTATAATCTTGTAGTAATTCTTACTGTAAAATTGTCACTTGATGTAACATAAATACATACCAATCCTCATTGGTTGAGCACGGTTGGCATGCATCACACGCTAACTACTATTCCAAAACCAACTTTGCCAGGCATGTATGCGGTATGCATGGCAAAAGATCTCACCGAGCTGGCCCATAAGTTGACAGATTGGGCCTTGGGGCACAACTATTCTCATTTGGGCCAGGTTTGCGATCGAAGGGCCTGCTCCCGAGCCCAACGTGCTAACAACAGCGGACCTTAACAACACAAATTAAACATCGATTGATTTAGTACCGTATCGGTACCTTAACAATGCTTGCACCTAGGAGGACCTACAAAACAAACCACGAGTGACCTAGATCCATAATTACCTGGACGGGGTGTATGACTGATCAATAAGGGTCATGGACTAGGTTAGCGGCTTTCATGGCACTTGGGAAGAGTGTTTGCCTATCATCTCCTCAAGTAGGAGAGTGGACGTCGTAATTTGTGGAAGAGGGGGTACGCGTTCGCGCGGCCTGCCAATCGTTAAGATATTTTTTAATAAGAAACCTAATGTATTTTAAGTTTTCTTATTCTTACTAACCTAGGGCTTATTTAACAGCTGGCAAATGTATGTCATAGGAGAGAATGTAACGAAAAGTGTATGTCATCATAGGGAGAGAATGCAACGAAAAATGTATTGTCATACTAGCCTGTTTCCTAGCCATTTTTGGGGGAGAGAATGCAACGAAACATGTGTATGTCACTATGTCAGCATCGTCCATTTTGACATTATATTATGGCAGCTTTTCTCTCGGTCTGGATGATGTTTCACGGTAAGCAATTGAGGATACTGGATGGGCAAATTCTTTCATGGGCCAACCGTGGATATGGATGCCCAATTGCCCATGGAGGATGCATGCAACTGGTGTACCTTGCACTTGCGTACATAGCTGCTTTTTTTAAGCTGTAGTCCATCTCGAACATCATCAAGTGAGTTTTTCCTTTTTGTCTGTAATTCCTACTCCCTCCATTCCAAATTATAAGACATTCCAAGAATCTTGGAGAGTCAAAGCATCTTAAGTTTGACCAAAATTATAGAGAAAATTACAAAAATTTATAACATCAAATAAGTATATTATGAAAATATAATTAATGAAGAATCTAATGATACTTAGTTGGTGTCATAAATATTATTATCTTATCATATAAATTTGATCAAACTTAAGATTCTTTGACTCTCCAAGATTCTTGGAATGCCTTATAATTTGGGATGGAGGGAGTAAATTACTAGTACAGCAGTGAGGGCATATATATATTATATATACATGCCGTCAGAGACATTAGTCGATCAGTCGAGGAGGTAGAATTACATAAACAATTCTCTCTTTCCTATGTTGTGTTCGACAATGTTCAAGAAAATAAATAGCAATGTGCATTCCAAGAATCCTGAGCTAAACGGATCAAGACTGGGCATCGGAATCAGGTTGCTTCTTGTAGCTGCCGTCGCCGTCGTTCTTTTCATTCATATCAGGAATCGAATCACTGGTGGCCCCCAGCTTTTCCTGCAAATATCATACCAACACTGAACTGAAGCCAGCAACTATTGCACCAAAAAAAACATCTGAAAAAAGTCAGAATCACCCTAGCAATATGTAGAATAATAATTCAAGGCATCGCAACATGTACCAACGATATCGCCAGTTTCTGCATAACTGAGGAGGTGATCTAGCATAACTGAAAATCTGAGCTACCATGACTGATAATATCAAATGACAATATAGAGATAGCAAACGAATGATACCTTGAGGGAAGCATTCTGTGAAAGTAGCTGTTCATACTCCTTTCTGATCCGCTCAAGCTCAGCCCTGAGAGAGGAGTTCTCCGACCTCAAAGCTTCAGCACGTTGCCCAAGCTCCTCGCACTCAGCCTGGAATAACCGAATAAGATCACGAAAGCATTGAACAAAATCCTCTTGGAACTGAGAAGATGAAATTCAGGTAGCAAGATGTCAGCATGAGCGTTGCACAACACCTGCTTGCGCAGCCGGGATCTGCGTGCTGATTCTCTATTAGACTGCTTTCGTTTTTGCTTCTTGAGTTCCCTTTCATCCTAAATATTGCCATGATACAAACACAGTTTGTGGTGAATAGATTTTCCTATATTGAAATGCACACAAAAGCACTAATATAAATACAGCAGCATTCAAGTGCGGTATCCTTCTTAGTATCTTATATTTACCACACCCGAAGCACCGTAAGATAGACTAAAACTTCTCAGAGCACTTCAGAAGATGGCAATGCTATAATTTATCTTATTTTTTAAGTTTAAACGATGGTGTTTGAAACAAGTACAAGAAATTTTTAGCTGAACATGGAAAATGGAAACAATAGGACATCAAATAGTTTCGCTCAGTGGACTCATTATATTTTTCAAGAATAAAATGGGCGAGCTGTCTATGTTTATATTAGGTTGGAAATAAATAAAACAGAGTTTACAACGCTAGCGGCTGCAGTGCTTGCCAGACCTAACTCACTCACTCAATGGACTATATGGAAAAGGAAACAACTACGCAAGGAGAGGTAAGACTAAGTTCTAACTGAAACTATGAGCTCCATCCGACAGTTTGCACCACAGGACATCCAGTGCTTTGGCTCCAGCCTTGCTTCCTCATTATAGAAACTTATTATCTAGAACAACCCTATCGGCATAGTCTACATAAAAAACAAAAACCAGTATTCGGTTCTACGGAGCAATCAATACTCTAGAAACACAAACAGGACATGCCAATCCTCAAAGATCAAATATTTTAGTACATATAATTGTAAAGTTTAAGCAAACACATGCTAAAGGACTGTACCCATTGGTCTCCTCGTGCTGAACCAGCTGGTGCTTTGCCATGTGTTGCAGGGACAGCTACAGAACCTGGAGCTGCCCAGTAGTCCATTCCAATATTCAAGTTAGCTGTGGAGCTAGGAACTCCTCCAACCATTGCACCCGGTTGTACTGGAAGCATCGCCATGGTTTGGTTTAACATTCCTTGTGATGCTGAATAAGATATGCCATTCTGAGAATTGCCTGCATATTGACAGGATATACCCATCATCTTATGAAAACAGATATACAATTCTATTGGTCTTGAGAAAAAAAAAACAAGTCCTCAGATACCCACCATCTTCCTTTCCATCATTGTCCTTTGAGTGTGAATCCTGCAACAGCAAAATTACCAAGGAGTCTAAAAGAAGTGTTATGACAAGAAAGAGATTGAGGATCACAGGTCAATCTCACATTTTGAGAATTGGCATCACTTCCTTCACTCTCACTCTCACTTCCACTCTCACTGCAGGTATAAAAATACAAGGTGATTAGGTTGTGGATGAACTCTAGAGATTTGTAATTTACAATAACAAATAAAAACCTGTGGGAGGTAATCCCATTGGCTGATGGAGCAGATGTTCTGCAAGGCTCACTTTTCCCTGAAATTATTACCAGAAATCTAGTTTTACTTGGATACATTTATTGACTTTGATAATGAACTGTTGACCTTGGAAAAGACTCACCATTCATTTCTGGAGCACTTGGCGCAGCTCCCTGAAAGATATATTTCAGGATTACATGAAACGGTGATGACCAAAAGGGAATAGACACAGTTGATTACTTACAGGAGTTTCAGCATGTCCATTTGTTGGCATAGGATAATGACTAAATGGATGCATAGTCTGCCAATAATTTATTCATTGTACAAAAAAATGTCAGCCAAACAGGATAAAAGGGTGCATGTACATTAGCTGGCATGTAGGGTAAAATTGCTAGGCATAAAAGTGCATACAGGAGGTGTAGAGGGATGGGCATATACTGTTCCAGGTGGATACATCACATAAGGTGGTGGTGGCGTCCCGTAAGGTGGCACCATGGGCTGCAATTAAGGGGCATCGGTTTTGATTTACATATGAAAATCACATGCTCTTGCAATATATAACACATATAAATACAGATTGACATTAACAGTAGTAGAGATTGACAGAGAACAGAGGGGGGCCTGGGGCAAAGTTTCAGATATAGGGGGCACCTGAGCTCCCCACATGTACGGATGGGCCTGTGGATTTGCAGCAACGGTAGGGGGGAAGAACCCATGTGGTGGAATTGCTGAGTAGGCCTACCAAGAACTTTAACAAGTAAGAGATAAAGACATAAAGGAAAGGAGAATTGCTTGATAAAAATAGAAGGTAAATGGAAGAAGTTTCTTTCTTAATTAGCAACTGCATGTTTTATATGGAATAACCTGAAAGCTGGGCCATTCAGGGTAAACTGAAGCTGTTCCACTGGATGTGGTAGCTGGAGGTTGATCCTGGAAATAGGGAGGTAAGAAACATAAGAAACAAAAGCATCATGTTTTTTCACAATCGAAATGAGAGAATTGTGTTTTGGCCTAGTTGGATATTTCCTTCTGTCAATGGAAGGAACTAACCTATGTAACTAAAACAGAATTAGGCAGAAGGTGACACTCAGATGCTGCCAAAACCTATGTATGCATTGTGCAATTCAACTTTAATAGCAAGATTGCATTAGCCTGCCCCACATAATCTGAGAAAGGCAGAGTGTACGTTTATTTTTTTTCGCGCCCGGGGAATATAGCCCGTTTATCATTAAGATGAAGAGAATTACACGACGCAGCTACCAGAGAACCCTCGTAGTACAGATTACAAACCACAAAGGTAGTGATGAGTGACCTAGAATACAACTAAGAACATGAAAAAAGAAGATAAGAAAACGCGACTGCCCTCAAAACCCGAAACCTACAAATTGAGCCTGTAAAAAAAAGGATACAACCGCACAACTTATTAATCCATAATAAAAGCATCAATTCATATCATGTCAAACCTATTCGACATGTTTCCAAATTTGGCCGCAGCAAAATCACTATTCCCAAAAAAACGTCTTATAACCAGCAATTAAGTACCCTAAGGTTATTGCACTAGTAGGAAAAAACATGACCATTATCTCTTTAGGCAAATAACAGGAGCACAGTTAAGCACTGACAATGCCATTTATTAAATATGTAAAAGTGTGTTATCACTATTTCAAGTACTTGTTCCGATGCCTTCGAAGCCTTGGAGGGTGTGCTAGGGTCATTGCTTCCCATCGGTTGACCAACAATGGTTGTGGCCAATCAGGTTCCCCAATCACTCAATTGCCACCCAAATACCAGTACCTGACGTCTTCAAACAGGCGTAAGGCTTCCTGTTGAACCCAAGAGAAACAAACATTGAGAAGCAAGATTTTTTATATAAAAAAATTGTATTATAACAATAAAAAGACACTTCGTCTTCATTTGAAATCTCAAGGCGTATTCCATCTCGTTAGGAGGATGTTTTATGCCTTTATCCAAAACATAATTACTCCATTATCATGCCATTTGTGATATAACATCATAATTATAAACAGGCATGCTTCAATACGAATCTATTCTAACAAAAATCAAGCACTAATAATGTAGAAGTAGTATTAAATTGTCCGCCAAAGCCCCGTCCAAATAAAACGAAAAAAAAAAATTACGCTCCGATGGACAGCAGCAGGAAACCGCAACACCAAATTCGCAATGACCAGCTGTTGGTAGCGTATAACCGCGTAGATGGAATGCAGGGAAAGCGTGAGATAATCCAGCAGAGCGGGGGTCACAGCGCACGTACTCGTCTCACCGGTCCCAGGCACACCCCCCACGGGGAGACGACGCGGGCGAGGACCGCAGCAGGCCCCCACGTCTCGCGGCCACTCGCGGCGGGCGGGCGCGAAGGCGGCCGGGGCGGAGGAGGCGGAGGCGGAATCCTTCCTTCGTCGACGACGAGAGGCTCAGAGGAGGAAGGAGATGGCTTGGCGTGGCGTGGACCGGGTCCTCGGTGGACCGTATGGGCCGTCGCCTCCAACCGAAGCGGGCGTGGGGCCCACGAAGGGAGCCGGCGATGATGATTGGGGCATGGGCCTGTGCGCCCGCGATGATTTTTGATTGGTATAGGTCGATGAATAGATAGGCCTGGCCCACCTGGAGCGAGCGACGCAGCAAGCGACCGCCGTCTTTGCAGCCTGCAATATCTTCTACTCCCTCCGTCCCCAAAAAAAACGTGTAAATCTCGTTTCCCGAGAAATTAAATATTTTTAATTTTAACTGAATATATATGATAAAATATTAATGTTTATGATACGTAATAAGTATTATTGGATTAATTATAGAATATATTTTTATAATAAACCTAATTAAAGATATAAATGTAGATAATATCTTCTAGAAACTTAGTCAAACTTAAAATTCTTTTGACTCCTCGTAAAACGAGATTTACATGTTTTTTGGGACGGAGGGAGTAGAATATTCATCATTATTCATTCTGTATACTTCCTGCATCTCCGAATAAATCAATTTCTAGAATCCGTGTCTAATTTTATAGAAAAAAAGTAACAACATCTATGTTATAAAATAAGCACCTTATGAAAATATATTATATGGTAAATCTAATAATACTAATTTGATATCATAAATCTTAATATTTTTTTTAGAAATTCAGTCAAAGTTTAAAAAATTTGACTTAAGACAATATCAGAAATTGATTCTTTCGGAGACAGAGAGAGTATATAATATCGTCTCCATCGAATAATCACAACTCCGTAGTTATTATATGTAAATTATTTTCGGTAGGGATAAAAAAATGTGTGGTGTGGATCTTTTGGTTTCCTCACAAAAAGAGAAGGAAAAACGTAGTGGTACGAGCTTACCCTTGCCCTTTTTACCTCTCACGGAGTCACGGTCGTATGACCGTTGCCAAATGAAAGGGTAATTGTGTGCTTTTCTTGTTATAATGGCTAGCATCAATCAGGTGCCATGTAGGGAAGAGAGAGATGTCAAAAATCTTTAAGCTAGCGTGTGGAGAAGAGTTGGACTCCTTGCACACCTCGATGGACGAAAGAAATACCAATTCTCTCTCTTGCATTTTTTTTCTCGAGACCCACTTACAAACGTAAACGCAAACGCTCACATACACGAGCGCAAACTCATCCTTATGAAAGCACGTACGCACACTCTACTCCTATGAGCGTCTCATAAGAACTGAGTTGGACTGGCAAATCTCAAGATTGACACCGTTAAATCCTGGAATAAATCCAGGAAAATGCGAACATCTGTGTCAAGTCGGGGACTTGAATCCGGGTGGACAAGTTCCACCACAAGAAACCCAACCAACTGAGGAGCTATGCTTAGTTCGTCTCTCATATATTGTGTGGTGTTTGGCAACTGTTACAGTGATTGAAGAGGGGATAAAAAGTGAAAGCTGTTGCAGCCGCTGTTTTTATGCAGCGAACACATGTGGACATCTTCAACAGTATGAGACAGCAGCTAGCTTATACATACCATGTCATTGTCACTTCATTATGAATAGCCTATATGTAATTGATTTCTTATTTCACATCTTCTTTCCTCCTCCATTCTTTAGGAGCAGTCCCACAAACAACTTCGTTTTCTGAGCAAGTGTGGAGATAAGAGATAGTCTCTTCTTTTTTCTATTTTTCTCTCTTCCACGTAAAAAAGTGGTGACGTGAATTTCTATGAGCTACATGAAATGGCGCTGTTGGGGATGCCCTTAGGAAAGAGGATACATAGAATAAAGAATATCTTGCACGTGGAGTGAAGATGATAACAGTTGTTAAGCAAACTTGTAATGTTGTGCTTTGGTTTAATTTTTGAGATGACAATACTCCAGTACCATCAGATTCAAGGTACGAGTGTCGAAACGTATTAAGGGATGAAAACGGAAGGCGAGGGAACACATTCACACATTTCATCAGTCTGTCAGTGTCAGCTCGCAGATTTGCCGCACTTCATACATCAATGAATGAATGGCCAATCAAAATCATCCCATGCATGGAAAGAACAACAGAGCAGCGCGCCAAGGGCAGCTGGGAGCAAAGATTAGGGGCATTTAATAAGGGCATTGTGGTCTTTTGTCATCAGCTTTAGTCCCTTTTAATCACCAAACCAAATATCTTAGGACAAAAGTTTAGTCCAAGGACTAAACCAAACCAAAGGGCTTGTGACTCCATTGGCAATGGCAAGCACATTCAACATGTCTAGAGGTAGCTCATTCACTTCTGTCGACGTTCGGTTTTCAATAATGTACAACTGCTAGTAGTGGTACAAGGGGTCTGAATCGCCCCGAGATCAAGGTAAACTGAAGTTGTTGCACTGGATGTGGTAGCTGGAGGTTTGTAAGGAAAATGGACCTCGGCCCATTGGTTTTGGATTTTGGTGTTTGATGATCAACACAACCAAGTTGGACTAATGTGTTTGCAAGTATATGTTTTGTAGTCCAATAGGTTGCATAGCGGACTTGGACTAAGAGTGGAACATGAAGAATTGATCAACACTTAAGGAAGACACTAAGAGGATGTATGATCAATCTAGAAGTAAAGCTAGGAGTCCAAGACGCACAGACTAAGAAGCCCGAACCAAGACACGAACAAAATTGAAGTCATCGAAGCCGAGACAAAGATGTGAATGAATTGGAACTATCTTGTGATTTTGGATTAGCTCAAATTGATATGACACCAGTTCAGAGTTGTAGAGCTCTTCATTAGCTTTCTAAAAAGTCTAAGATCATTAAAATCGGAGTTCAAAGTTAAAAGTTATGCCAAAATACGAAAGTGTGTCAAGCTCAGGACTCTGGGTAATGGTCCGGTCCGGAGCTCAGGACTCTGGGTGATGGTCCAGAGATAGTCTCAGGACCGGGTCCGGAGCCAAATTACCTCTCAGTGTAGTTTCTGGACACCTCAGGACCGAGGTGCGCATTGGTCCGGAGGTAGAGTCCGGAGCTCGGTTCGGAGCATGGAAAAGAGCCGTTGGAGCGAGGCAACGATCGGTTTTGAACGTGTGGACAACAGGACCTGATGTGTATGGTTTGGAGCCCCCATAGCCGGGTTCTGTGCTTGGCCTAAAGCTCACGTTTTCAGCCCAATGAAGGAGTAACGACTAGTTCTCAACTTTGGGGCTATAAATAAGCCTCCAACCGACCAAAACAAACGTGGAGAAGTTGAGGAAACATAGTAGGGTGTTGATACACCACTTTGGAGCTCTCCATATGCTAAGTGCTTAGTGACACATTTGGTGATTAGCGTAGGTGCTTTGCGAAGTACTTAGGTTAGTTAGACCACCGCTTATGTGCTTGCTCTAGGTTTAGGCCTAGTGTTTAGTGAGGTTTGTACATCTCTTATCACCCGGTGCTTGCACACACCATTGTTGTACTCGGAAGGGCTTGTAGTCTTGCGAGACCACATCAACTGTGTTTGTGGTGTGGCCGCCACTGTGTACTGGAGGGAACAAGGCCTGCGGCGGTTCAGCCAGAAGCTTGTTAGTGAAGACGACAGGGAGCGGTCCAGGAATGGCTTGCCGGAAGGCACACCGGAGACCCACTTGCGCGTGGAGAAGGACCGTGCCCATCACGGAGTTACCCAACCAGGAGCTTAGCCCTTGCAAGGGATTCCTTGTGAGGGCTGCAACGAGGACTAGGGGGAAGCTTGAGCGCTTCTTGATACCTCGATAAAAATATGGAAGTCATCGACGAGAGTTTGCATCTCTACCTCATCTTTAGCTTCCGCATTTATCTTGTTACCTTGGTTGTGTGCTTTATTTTTCTAGCTTAGTTGATAGGATTGGAACATAGGTTCATAATTCTTTTACGGTAGAGATAGCAACACACCTAGCAAAACCATAATTGCACATTTAGATAGATTTTTTGACCGAAATAGTAGGGGAATCCCCTACCTATTTTTCACATTTAGATAGATTACTTTATTGTATGGGTTTTGACTAGATGGGACTAGAGGTCAAAAAAACGAGATAACTGTGTTTTGGCCTAGATGGATATTTCCTTCTGTCAATGGAAGGAAATACCTATGTAACTCAGAATTAGGTAGAAAGTGCCATTCAAATGCTGCTTAGACCTATATGTATGCTGCGCTCCGGATTGGTCTCGCCGTCATACTTGGAGATGTGTGTCGGCTGCCAGAAGCGCCTGGGGTTGGAAGCCGCCTAATCCTAGCCCCGAACGCCAGGGGGCCGAAGTGATCCTAGGCGGGGCTCCCTTCCCGCCGCTCAGGAGTGTGGGATTGAGCCTGAGTGTGGCGTCTGGCCTCGATGGCGTCGCACAGTCGTGGTCGTTGCCGATCCGATTGCACGTAGGCAGACGGTGAGGGCAAAGCTCATGCCTTCGCTCCTATCGGGGCTTGGCGCCCTAGGTCCGCGAGCAGTTGGAGCTGTTGCCGGAGGTGTCATCGTTGTCTCCTATCGGTGGGGCGCGCATGTCGGAGCGGTTCCCATTGACGGTGGCCGTCGGCTGGGACGGCCTGGAGGGGACAACACGGTGCTGGGAGGCCAAACTGTTAGACTACTGGTAGAGGGTGACACGAAGGAGCCGCCTTGCCTCGTGTAGCCGCTTGTTGGTCTTCAGGTCCGGCGTGTCGGAGATGTCCTCTAGACGGCAAGCGGCAACCGCCATGTTGTAGGCCGTGTGGGGAAGCACAGCATGCTAGAGCCCCCATGCGAGCGTCGTCGTCATCGACAGCAAGCTGCACCACCTGCTGCCATGCAAGCTCCTGCCTTTGGCGCTCAAGCTTTGCCTCGGCGGCCTCCAGATCCACCTGGCGAGCCTGCAGTCGAGCTACCTTCTCCTGAAGGCAATTCACGGCTGCGGGGACTCTGGTCTGGCAGTGTGAGCTCAGGGGTGTTGTCAACAGGGTTCTCACGTCGATGTAGAAGCACATGCGAGATGGGGCATAGTAGTCGATGTCATCGGAGTCGTACTCTAGGTCATTCCCTGAGAGGACCTCGAGGAAGGCACGCAGCGAGGGGAAGTCGATACCCGCCGCGCTAGAGAGGATGGTGCCTCACGGCTGACGAGGTGCTCCAACTCTAGCTAGAAGGACGCCGCCGCATTCTGGATCCCGAATGGCAGGTACAGGAGGTAGTACCAGAAGCGCTCGAGCGGTGGAAGCACCTCGCCGGTGCCGATCTGATGATGGATGTTAGCGAGCATGTAAAACACATGGCGTCGATCTGACATGATGGGGTTTGAGCCCAGACCGCGCTGGATATGCCGGGCAAGGACCTCGAGATCTGCTCCCGAGAGGCCCAACAGAGAGGGTGGTGTCGGGGGCTCGTCGCCTGCCGGTGCAGCCTCCTTAAGTGGGTGGAGCTTGTCGTAGCAGTCGACGACATAGGCCAGGCTCCCAAAGTTGAGGACTTGGCCCGGAGCAAAAAGCATCGGTCATGACTAAGAACTCACCGGGGAAGCGGACGTCATAGTGCTGGAATCACACTTGATGCGCTCCCCTACCTGGCGCGCCAGCTGTCACGGGGTCAAAACCGCGGCAAGCATTGTTGTTCATCAGGTGTCAGAGTGCATGTCTCCGGTGTCTCGGGTGGACTCAAGAACACAAGAATCACAGAGGGGATACAACGGTTTATCCTAGTTCGGGCTATCTAGGCCCTACGTCCAGCAGCTGATGATCCTTATACTCAAGAGCACCAAAAATCTAGGAGGTTACAATAGAGTGTAAGAGAGAAAGAGAGAGATTTGGTAGGGCATCGCTCGGTGCTGATCCTAGGAAGCCTCGCCGCTGAGGAGGTCTTTCCCCTCATCGGAGAGGAGAAAGATGATGGGAAAGGTGGAGGAGCTCTCGGTGCCCCTCTCTGGGTTGCTCTGCTCTCGGTGCAGAGCGTGAGCTGAACGGTGAGGACTCTAATGATCTGTCTCTGGGAATCGTCATCCCCCTCTATAGGATCCGACCTCCCCTTATATATCGAGGTAGGTCAGGTACATAGCGGTTTGGGGGAGTTGAGCCTATGGTCTACATGCGTCGGAGTCTAGGAGGGTCTTGCAGCGGCGTTGTGTGGACCATGGCGATGTCGTGGAGCTGAAGAAGCTCTAGGCGTCATCCGTGTTCTGATACGCTGAGTGTCAGGCTGTGTTGGCTTAGACCGGCCTCCACCAAGTGCACCATATGTTGGCTTCTTGGCGGCGAAGGCGGCCAGCCTGAGGGGATGACATGCGGGCCCGGAAGCCCCCGAACCCCTGAAGCCAGCGGAGGAGTTTGCCTTCTTGTGTCATGCCCCGTGCATGACCCTGTCGGAGGAGCAATTGACAACGCGTGCCTGTGGCGCAATGCTGGGGAGCCCCCGAGCCTCGGTGGCTCGGGGTGCCTGTCTCTAGCCTGGGCCTTGGATATCGCCAAAGGCCGAGAGGGAGCCAAGGATCGGGTCCAAACTCCTGTCGATCGGGAGCCTGAGGCTCGGGCAAGCCCTCGAGTCCCGAGCAGAGGCGCCGGGCGTGCTCGAGCTCGGCCCAATACCTTAGCTGGAGGGTGCTCGTGAGCGTACCCGATGGGTATAGCCCCTGAGCCCCCGGGCGATCCTAGAAGGGTCGGTCACGGGGTCTCTTGGTTAGAAACCTTTGATCCCAAGGCTTAACATAATCCATAAATCGATTTAACGACCACCTCAAAAAATAATCCATTAACTGAGGCGATTGACTTACTGTGCCTGCCTCAGTTAATCCATTAATGAAGGCGATTGTCATAAGACAACTGCCTCAGTTAATCGTGGAGTAACCGAGGCGGGCGTGTTATACGGCCTGCCTCCTTTAATGGTTAACCGAGGCGGTCGTCAACAGGCCCTGTCACGAATTTTTTTTTTGAGGAGTGGCCCTGTCACGAATTAACCGTGGTGGACAAAAAGTCCACCCACCTCCATTAAGAAAAGGGCAACACCACGCAAAATTAATCCTGCAATACAGAGCTTACGTCTAGGAACTGCCCCCTGACGAAAGTACCATAACCTTGTGGCCGGATGCATAAAGGTGTCTGGCCTTCGGCTTCTGAGCTGGACCATTAAGAGGAGGCCATGTGATAGTGTTCTGAAAGAAAATTAGTATATGTTAAGAATGTTAGACGATATATGAAAAGAAGTATATTGTGCCCATCTCTTACAAATATTTGAGGCCCCGCATAGAAATCCATTTGAGGATCAGACTCTTCGATAGATACAGTCAGTAAAATTTTTACTCGCTTGTCAATGAGCCCAGTTGATTCACTACATGGTGTTAGCCAAACCTTTTCCTTTGTGGCAATTTTCTAATAGGCTGGTGTATGAATTAGGGGGAAATAAGAGTTGGTTTCTAGGATTGTGATAGATTATATCCTATTTTTGTCAGTAGATCAATAATAGAGTCAAGTGCTTCCCTATAAGTCAAGTTATAAGCGCCAAGCTATACAATAGTTAGTCTTCAATTTGTTTACAAAATTTATTTATTATTATATATTTTTATATCCTTCTCACATATATCTCTATTGGAATCCACTACTGCCTATGCTTTCCATGCCTAGCTTGTTGCTTGTATGACAGTCAAGCTCTCTTCTCTCTTTCCTTCTCTCTTCCACATCAGCAAAAATATTGATTAGATTGGCTATAAGCCAATTGTTGTACTTGCTCTAAGTAAACCAACTACTATATGAATTGGCTAATTGGCTAATAATAGTGGACATCCATACAGCCAGCGGAAGGATGTACCCATATATATATATAGAATAAGAGTAAAATGCACCAGAGGTCCATTAACTTTTGAGAAGATGTCATCTAGGTCCATCAATTTTTAAATTGCATTTTTAGGTCCATAAACTTTCCACCCGAGGTCCATACCCATTCGTTTATGTTTGTATTTTGCAGAAACCTCCCTTTGTTTCTCTGTGATTTAGCCTACAAATCATAGCAGCGAAAAAAAACAAGTCAACACATCTACTAATCACTGCTATTTTTCATTGCATTGAAACACACATATCAGGAATTGGTGAAAATACCTCAGTTCTTCCATGGCTGACCCGAAGCGGGTCAGAGGCAGGGGCGTAGGTCAAGGCCACCAGCAACTGAGCGGCGTCCCAACTACCACACCAGCTAGCTGGGGAGGTGGGGCTGGGCGGTGGGCGAGCCCCAGCCACGCCGTCGAGGGCGCACGCCGGGGGAGCAATCGTGGCGGAGGCAACCCGCGCGGCGCCCCTAACGCTGCCAGCGCGAGACAGAGGGCAAGGGGGCGGGGAGAGGGGGAGGGCGATAGGGTGAGGGAGCGCCGCCGCCCAAAGCCGCGCAGCCGTCGGGAACCCTAAGCCACACCCGACGCATTTTTGCGAGTGAAGGCCAGTTCGAGCGAGTGCCGAGTAGGAAAACCTTTGAGGGGCATTACTATCTTTTGGTCCACCTGTCTTTTCTTTCTTTTTTTTGCCATTTAAGCCAACCATTACCAATGGTGTTAAAAAGTAGGGGTAGACGGCGCATTCGTTTGAAAATAACGAGGGTAAAATCGCAAAGTTAAAGAGGGGTAAAATCACCATTGAGGTTTGGAATAGGGATAGAAACACTAAAATCCCAATAAAGAATATCTTACACGTGGAGTGAAGATGATAATAGTTGCTAAACAAACTTGTAATGTTGTGCTTTGGTTTAATCTTTTGAGATAATAATACTCCATTACCATCGGATTCAAGGTACGAGTGTCGGGATGAAAACTGAAGGCGAGGAAACACAATCCCCCCTGTTCGGCTGAGCTTATCAGCACGGCTTATCAGCCGTGGAACAGTGTTTTTCTCTCACAGCAAATCAGCCACAGCCGGCTTATAAGCCAAAAAACAGCCTGCCGAACAGGGCCACACATTTCATCAGTCATTCAGAGTCAGCTCGCAGATTTGCCGCACTGCATACATCAATGAATGAATGGCCAATCAAAATCATCCCAAGCATGGATTCAGTGGCTCCATTAGCAATGGCAAGCACATTCAACATGTCCAGCGGTAGCTCGTTCACTCCTGTCAACGTTCGGTTTTCAATAATGTACAGCTACTAGTAGTGGTACAAAGGGGTCTGAATCGCCAAGAGATCAGGCTTACCAACACACTCAACGAAGAATGATGGATACACACATCAGCAATGAACTACCTCTAGGTCCACTTCAAAGATGGGAGAACCTGGGTCATTAGCTCCGCTCCTGTGTGCGCCCGCCTCTGCTCAACGCGCACTGATGGAGCAGAGCTCAGGATTGCATATGGACTCAGACTTGGTCACACCCACCGCAGTTGCCCTTGGTGTTCCAAGCTATGGCGGATGTCGCCGTCGACAGCAATGACATGCTTCCTCAGCGCTGTAGCAGTCGGTTTCGTGTTATATTTCACCTGGAACCTTCCGACTGGGCCTGTGTTGTTGCTGACTGAGCCTTCTGGGATAATTTCATCCAAGAACTCATCAGCCACGTCGCCATCTTCATCGATCCTAAGCCTCCTTGTATACCACCTAAAACCCTGGTTGAAAAAACACATGAACCAGATCATAATTATAATGGATGTTTTGAAATACTGGGTAAAAAGGGTTGCAAGCAGTAAAATTTAAGACAGCTGACAACACTGAATGAATTACTCGTTTTCCTCAAATACAAATTACATACTGAAAAGCACAAACATCCAAAAGCCTTGCGTTTGGTAAGACCATTTTAGCTTGATGCAATCTATGCACATGACTGGAAATAAAGGCACACCATTACATAAAGAAATACAACAGCAGGGGGAAAAACCTACTATGATAGTGACACACTTTAAAAAAAGAAGACGTGTAACACAAAATTTGTTAGGTAAACAGATACACAGATGTTCTTCGACATAACAAGAAAATGTGTTACATCGACTCCTTTTATACAAGATATCCCCTTCTTTAAGTGCCAAAAATATTCACAGAACACGTAATATACACCCAAAAAGATGAACTAATATAATTAAAGTCTGGTATCGAATATCAAGTTTACAAGTTTCATGTCCTACAACAGGAATTACAAGATCTACTTGAATTATAGATGTGTGTGTAATAGGTAGAGATGCCCACTTGCTAGTTTTATGTCCTACAATAATAGAACAGTGCTTTGAAACAGGTTGACAATATAGAAATATTAGTTGATGTAGCATTATTTTTCAAAATGTATTATGGAAATTCATTGTGGAATCCACAGGAGGAGATAGTCATACAGGTTGAAAATTGCTATGCTATGAAGAACTTGTTGCCAAACAGGCAGCAAAAGACAGTGTCTCATAATGCCAAATCAAAAGGTTTGGTTCCACCAAACACCTCTCATTTTTGTAACCAAGCAGGAATTCATAGATAACTCATGCCCGAAAATTGGTATACACAACTACAAGCTTTAAAGGGTTGTTTAAAACGAATTTACAAATCATAATGTTAAACCTCTTCCACCTCATTGTGGAAGAGGCCGATGTCTGGATCACTTCTGGCTTCCTAACCTCTCGTCGCTGGTCGCCACACGCGCCAACTAACGCTACGCGCGTTCGCCCTTTCTGCTCTACGTCGCACCATTGTTCCTTTAGTTAGTACGTTTGCGTAAGTTCCACCGTTTGGCGGTGATCTGTGTTCGTGTTTACCCACACGCTCGGTGGCACCTCGCCATCTAGTGCTGTTGGGCGTGTACTCAATTTAACTCCTTCTTAATGAAACACGTGCTAAGCACGTTCCCGAAAAAAATAATGTTAAACCTCAGACAATTAACCAACTATGAAATATCTCAACAATCTTTTGTAAACCTCTACAAGTTAGCAATACACATAGATCAGCCAATGAATCATTGATAGCAACAAAAGCACGAGAACTCCATCAAACGAAAATAATGTAGATAACCATAATTGATGTAACCAAATCAAAAGAACTTGCAGACAAAAGAACACTAAAAGCAACCAATTCAGATAAAGGACCAAGACATGGTGACTACTTGATTAGACCGAGATGATCTAAAAGAACCCAAGAGCTATAGCTAAACTCTAGACATGCCTAGTAGCAAAGGTAACTAGATCACATCAGATATCAAAAAAACAAAGCAGATAAACTAGTAACATGGTTCATTACTTTAATTAGATACCGTCATTGCTTGGTATTATCAGTTTTGAGATAACCAGAATCCAACAATGAGGCAAGCGGATGAAACAAGATAAATTATTGAGTGCAGACTGTTTGAAGATATACTTTATCAATCAAATGGATTTTTAGGACAAAGACACAATCACACAACCCTAGGCCCTCCTATGTTTTGAACTACTGATATTTAGCATCCATGTAATTTAAAGTAAGACATGGCATGTATACCTTCTCATGCAACAACCCACAGATATAGCACTACAGTAGCACATGTAACCTTAGAGTGAAAGAAACTTGGGCTCAAATTGTTACATCAACTCTTAATGCACTACAGAACACTAGCTGAAGACCATAAGGTCTAACAAAGGTGATCCACATTGGTTATAGCTTGAATTAGGTCGTTCCTACTTAAATTTATCTATGGCCATTTTCCTTGACTATCTTTCTCTTATCTAATCGACTACAAATGATACAAACGAAGTTCAGCAGCGCGAGTTTGCAGCTCTGAGGCCCTGACACCAAAATGAAGTGTACAATTGTTTTTCTAAACTGCATGACAATAAGCTGTCATAAAATGCACCATTGTGTTCAACTACTTCTCTTGGACATACAATGATTGTCACATAACTAACATGGAAGTAACCCAATTTGATGCTGAGCTAAGGGCTAACTCCTTATCTTCAGTTTTCAGTCCAGAATTCAGATTCACAAAAGGAAAATCATCCATGAAGGACGAGAAGCTAATAGTGCTACCCACTACCCACACTTGTTACATTATACACATTTGCACTGAATTGGGCAGTGGGGACTAGTAACTTTCGCATAAGCGAGTCCCATAAGCCATGCCAGAAAACCAGTTTAACACGGAACCATCTACAAGTAGTTAATGTGATTATCTAAGAGAAATCTTCAAGCCCAGCAATCAACAATTCAGAACGGCTCGAACTCCCACCGGAATTCAGGGAGCCATCCCAGCAAGTCCAAGTCCAGACCTCGGAGCTACCAGATACTAGCGCAACAGCACACCACAAGCACCATAGAAAGAAGAAAAAGAAAGGGGCCCTTTCCATGAAACCAGATCCCGTTGACTCCGGAGCACAAGTACAACCGACGCCATCATCGCAGAGGGGGGAAGGAATCTCCCGGGGGGTACCTGCACGCCGCCGTCCCCCTGCGGGCAGGGCACCAGCACGGGCCCGGGCCCCTGGCGCTCGACGGGGACGGGAACCTGGACGCTGAACCCCCGCCTCGCCCCGTGCGCCGCCGCGGCCGAAGCAGCCTTGTCATGCGGGAGTTCCGCGGCGGCGGCGGAAGACGGGGAATCCGGGTGGTCCGCGTCGTCCCGCGAGATGCCGAAGAGGCTGCCGATCTTGCGTAAGAAGCCCATCGGCGGCGAGGCCCCCAGTCGATCCGACGGCGGTGCGGTGGGAATACCAATGGCCCGCCGACGCGATGTGATTATGTGAAGAGTTGGGCAGTGTTGGGGGTTTCGTCGTTTTCGTAGTCTTGAGTCTTATATATAATCCAAAAAATAAATGTATAATAATCAGGTTTATAACTAGATTTATAGGGAAAAAATTAGCATTTGTACCTTAAAAAAGATCAACACAAAACAATATGATGTGATTAATCTAATGATGATTATTTGATATTATAAATTTTAGTATTTTCATACAGATTTGATCAAATTTAAGTTTGTTTAACTTATTCAAGAGTGAGACACTATTTATGTTGGGATGGAAGAAGTAGCTTTTGCGGTAGTAGTGGTGGCGAAAGAAGGGAGCAAAAGTGAAAAGCGTAAAATACATCTTTTTTTATTTCTTATTTTATTTATTTTTGCACTTTTTCTAAGATGTTTGATTTTTGTTGTTGCAGGCAACATGTAATTTCATCATTGTTATTTTTTTATTATTTTTTTGTGAGTTTCTTTTGATTTGTACTAGTTGTCTCTTTATGAGTTGTTGCCTGAAACTTTCTAAAAATTTAGACACATGAAATATAATAACTCTCTTGTTTTTATCCTTACTTTTTTTTCTTCATCAAGTTATGATGTTTGTTTGGTTTATTTTTAGATGTATGTAAAAAAAAGCAGCATATGAATTATAATGAGAGAGGATATTCTAGTTTGGTTAGGGGATGGTTGAGAACTTTTAGATTGAGACGATGATGCATGAATCATGAATGAGCAAATTACGAAGAGGGATGGTGATTACTAATTATTTAAGGGAATGAACGAGACATGCAAGTGCATGGACCGCATGATGACTGTTCATGGGAGATTAGTGGTTTGAGTGGTGGTGGTGGGGCAAGATGAGTAATGGTGGGTTAAAGGTTGGATTATTATTTTATTTTTATCTTTTTTAGACGATTGTGAGCTTTTGATTGAAAATTAATGACATGGGACAAACATAAATTGGATGGATGTTGTCCATAATTTTGTATGGTTTGATTAAGCCATCTTTGAATACATAACCTAGGACACATATATAGTGGCCTGGGGTTCCTCCTGCCCTTGATTTATAACTATATTTTGTGCAACCAGAAGTTATCTATGTGAGAAACTCATGAGAATATCCAAGTTCTCACATAGATATAATTGTAAATTAATACATCAATGTGTCTATCTTTAACTCAAGTTCTCTCGTCTGGGGTGCAACCAATACAATTCTCAATAATCCTAAATTGAAACCCAAATAGCTTATCACATTAAAGGCTAGTTTAATAGGGCTCAGTCTCTAGCTCCTCTTGTAGAACAGTTTCTCTTTATCTGAAAGTCGTTTTGAAAAAAAAAGTTTGACAAAAACAGCTTTAATAACAGTTTTTTTAGTTATTTATGTCAAATTCGTGAGGACGAGTAGGGAGAAACCATATTTTCACGACTCCCCCCCACGTAGCATAGAATTTAAAACAGATCAGACTCCTCTATACTTCCTCATAGGTTAGATGACTGTGTGACAAAGCTTCGGACGGAGCTGGCTGGAGTCGCTCCAGAAACCGTGCCAAACGAGTTCTGAGTCAGCAATCCTACAATACGAAAAACTATAACCAATTAGAGCTTTAGTTTGTAGATAAATAAAATTCAGAATAATTGAGAAAGAGAAAAACGAACCATGAAGCATCTAATTAATTTGTAGAGTTAAATGCACCACAGGCCCCTGAACTTGTAAGGGTGTGTCACATAAGTCCCTAAACTTTGAAAATACATTTTTGACCTCCTAAACTTGTCACGTGGTGCACCGCAGGCCCCTCAACAGTAGCATGCACGTCGGTACAGCAGCATGCACGTCGACTAAGTAGCGTTCAGATGAGCTGATGACAGGGTCCCTATCAGCCGTTGAGCAGCCGATAGGCTTATATATGTCATTTTTTATAACAGCTTCTAAATTTGTAATTAATCATAAAAAAAATATTTAAAAAAAATCGGCATGGACCACGAGCTTGCGTGTCGAGCGTGTCGAGCAGGAGCTCCGGCGAGAAATTGTCGGCGCCCAGCATGACGCGGTACACCGAGTCCCCCGCGCTTGCCCGCCCACTCTGAACGGACACCATGATTTTATTTACCCAAGGATTTCAGCGAGGAGAGAGATGTGTATACTGTTCCACCTTCGTTTCGTACCTTGGGGAGCACGGCCATGAACGACTCTGGCACCTCCATGTCGCTGAGCACGCCGCTGTTGATGGCGACGGCGGCCTTGTGGATCTGATCTGGTTGGCACAGTCGCGCCTCTGCTGAAGGTCCTTGCGCGCCTTGTCGGTGAGGCCGGCGTCCGGGACGCAGGGCACCGGCAACCACCGCTTGTCGTCGTTCCGTTGAGCGGACCTCCTGAACGACGATGACATCCTCCTCGACGAGGAGGACGAGGTGACCGAGCCGAACGACCTCGTCCCGGCGTCCGCGGACCAGAACTCCGCCTTCTGGAAGCTGTCCAGAATGTCCGGCACCGTCCGTCGCGCATGATCGGGATCATCATTGCTGACTGAGACCAAGAAAAATCAATGGAGGGACTAGGGAGCAGTGATTGGGATTTGATCTTAATTCTTACGATGAGCATGGCGTCGAGCTTCTCGAGCGCGGGAAGGTTGATGTAGATGTCCGATCTTGGTCTGGTCGCCATGACCTGCACGAATTGATCCATCCTGGTCAGCTCAATGTCGAGTCTCGATTGGAAGAGAGACGACATTTTTCAAGTTTCTTGGAAGAACTGAATCTTGCAAGAACAAAGAAATCCATGGATGGATAAAAATAAAAAATATGATGAAGCGCAATGCAATGCAATGCAATGCAATGCAATGCAATGCAATGAAAAATATAGAGTTAAATGCACGCATGCGGCCGCGGCAGCAGTGCACGGGCCGGCAGACGTGCATGGGACCAACGGGACAGGACCTAATGCAAGCTCATGGTCCGCGCCGATTTTTTTAAAATAATATTTTTTATAATTAATTACAAATTTAGAAGCAGTTATAAAAAAATAGACATATATAAGCTTGTCGGCTGCTCAACAGCCGATAGGGGCTATCGGCAGCTCACTGGCCGATAGGCATGTGCTGCTGAACGCTGCTTGACCGACGTGCATGCTACTGTTCAGGGTCTGCGGTGCACCACGTGACAAGTTTAGGGGCTAGAAATACATTTTAAAAGTTCAGGGGCATGCGGTGCACCACGTGACAATTTTAGGAGGCCAGAAATGCATTTTCAAAGTTCAAGGGCCTATGCGACACACCCTTAGGCAGTCTCGTTGTTTTTAAGATTGCCATGTTATATAGAATGAAATGAAACTCAGATGAAACACCCACTCTCAATGGAAAGTTTTTTCATAGACATTTAATTCTATGACTCATAAAGAGTTGGTATTTGTGCCAAGAGAGTTTCATCCCCATGAAACCCGATTCTTCTCTCTTCATTAAAGCATTGACATATCATCAAAAATGCATATGTGGCAGACTATTAAATGCAAATGAAACTCTAGTGAAACTTCCACTGAGGCTGGCCGGGGCCGGCCAGACTGGTGGCCGGAGATGGTCCGCGCGGAGCTCCAGGGCTGTGCGGAGCTCCAGGTGCAACGGGAGGACGTCGTCTGCACGCAGCCTGAACCGTCGACCGTGTGTACGCTGCCTCCGCAGCCGCATGTCACCCTGGACGCCCCCAGCGCACTGGGTGTGACCGAGCGGCCGCCTGCTGACGAGGGGCTGTCGACCCAGGAACAACTTGAGGCGGCGGTGTGTCTTCCGCTGCCAACGCCGATCATCGTCGGTGGCCCACGCCTGCGCCGTTCCCGCACACCGGCTTCGGTGCAAATGCTCAGGAGGAGCGGCCGCATCACAGCTATGCCGCGGGCGCCTAATACCACCTTGCAGGCCCAGCGACTGTTGCTCAAGAAATTGGGAGTCCGTGTGCAGGAAGACGCGCCGGAGCTAGACATTGAGGCCAAGGTCAGGAGTGCATTCCGTGCCAGCAACCTGACGTCAAACAAGAAGAGGTGCCTCAGCTTGCTCCTCAATGGGGGCCTGGACGTGGCCTCAATGGATCTCGACCTTGATGGTCTGGAGATCGACTTGGCCTGAGCATAGTTGCTTAGCCCGGAGCGCCAGTCTTTTTTCCTATGTTAGCGAGCACTTCGATTTTCTGTTGGAATGCACGGGGACTCAACGATCGTGCACGTCGCAACATGGTTAGGACCTTCATCCAAACGCATAGGGCGTCGGTTGTCTGTATCCAGGAGACGAAGATCTCCTCAGTCTGTAATGTACTTGCTAATGATATCTGAGGACCAGCTTTTGACTACGATTTTTTGCCTTCCGTTGGGACCGCTGGAGGGATTCTGGTGGGCTGGGCAAGGGAGATCTGGAGGCCCGTTGCGCCGGCCGTTCGGGGCAGGTACATGCTCGCTGTATCGCTTGGGCCGGTGTCGGCCACGACTGCTGCCTGGTGCTTCACTGGGGTCTACGGACCGCAAGATGATGTTGGCAAGGTCCAGTTGCTTGATGAGTTGCTGCAGTTTGGGAGGAGTTTAAGTCTGCCTTGGCTCATTGGAGGTGACTTCAACATGATTCATCGCGCGCAAGATAAAAACAACGATAGGCTTGACCGGCGATCCATGTGTCGCTTTAGGGCTTTCATTGACAGAGCCCAGCTGGACGAGCTCGTACTGCTGGGCCGCCGTTTCACGTGGTCGAATGGGCACGGAAGCCCAACCTTGGAGCTGTTGGACAGGTTCTTTGCGACAGATGGCTGGCTGACGGCGTTCCCCCAGCATGTCCTCAAGCCGCTCTCATCCGACTGCTCTGACCACTGCCCACTGCTTCTCCAGCTGCAAGCACTCGGGCCACCTAAGCGGCGGTTTAGATTTGAGACATTTTGGGTCAAGTGCAAGGGGTTCGAGGAGGTAGTGGCACGCGCCTGGGCGTCAACGCTTGCTGGCGTTGACCCATTCCGGCAGCTGGATCACAAGCTGCGGAACGTGGCGTTGGAATTGCGCAAATGGAGCAATGCAATGGTAGGGAGCGTCAGGCTGTAGCTTGCTGTGGCTCGTGAGGTGATTCACAGATTTGACGAGCAGGAGGAGTTGTGCTCGCTGGACGCGTGGGAGCTTGACACCCGTCGTGGCCTCAAGGTCAAGGTGCTCGGCCTCGCATCTCTACTGCGCACGATCCAATGGCAGCGCTCCAGAATCACGTTTCTGCGAGAAGGGGACGCGAATACAAAATTTTTTCACCTGCAGGCGTGCCATCGCCGGCGCCAAAACAATATTCACTCCCTCAGCGTCCAGGGAGTGCAACTGGTCGCGGACGATGCAATGGCCGACGCCCTGTACAACCACTACGTCGCCCTGCTTGGCACAGACTTCACCAGATCGCGAAGGATGAACATGGCGGCGCTCGGCCTGCCATCCTTGGATCTGCAGGGTTTGGAGATGCTCTTCACAGAGGTGGAAGTCGCGGCCGTCATCCGCGACCTGCCGCCGGACAAGGCGCCGGGGCCGGACGGCTTCACGGGCCTTTTCTACAAAGTGGCGTGGCCCATCATAAAGAATGAGGTTATAGCGGCTATAAACGCTTTCTGGGCGCAGGACTTCCGGAGCCTTCAGCATCTAAATGACGCACACATGATTTTGCTTAAAAAGAATGATCAGCCGTCTGAGATCAGGGACTACCGCCCAATCAGCCTTATCCACAGCTTCGGGAAGCTCATCACCAAGTGCATGGCAAACAGGCTAGCTGGTGACCTCGACCGTCTGGTCTTGAGGAACCAGAGTGCCTTCATCAAGGGGCGCAACATTCATGATAATTTTAGAGACGTGCAGCTGGCGTGCAAGGAGATCCACAAGCAAAGGTCGCCATGTGTTTTACTTAAAATTGATATTGCTAAGGCATTTGATTTGGTCTCCTGGGTTTATATGTTCGATGTTCTAACCCACATGGGCTTTGGGCTTCGTTGGAGGAATTGGGTGTCAGCCATCCTTGCGACGTCCAGCACTAAAATTCTCCTCAACGGTAGGCCGGGGAGGAGAATTTGCCATGCTAGAGGATTGAGGCAGGGCGATCCGTTGTCACCGATGCTCTTCATGCTGGTCATGGAGGTGCTCAACCACATGCTGCGGTGGGCTGAGGACCGAGGTTTTCTTTCAGAGGTACCCGGCCTTGTCATGGCAAGGGCCAGCTTGTATGCTGACGAGAGTTCGGCAACGCCGCTGCACTGTACGGAGTCTGCCATGGAGCTGGTGTCGCCATCCTCTCTTGCAAGGTGCAGGAGTTCCCCTGCCGCTATTTGGGGATACCGCTGTCGGTATACAAGCTGAAGAGGGCAGACGAGCAGCCTTTGATAGACAAGATCGCTGCACGCATCCCGGGTTGGAAGGGTCGGTTGCTCAACGTGGCTGGCCGATCCACACTGGTCAAGTGCACACTCTCTGCGATCCCGGTCCATACTTCGATTGCCCTTGGCCTGTCCCCCTGGGCCATTGCGGCGATCGATAAACTGCGGCGTGCCTTTATCTGGACCGGATCCGACAAGGTTGCGGGTGGCAAATGCAAGGTTGCATGGATCAATGTGTGCCGGCCCAAAGAGCTGGGAGGCCTGGGCATTGCGGACCTGCGACGGGCTGGTGTGGCGCTGCGGGTCAGATGGATTTGGCGGGACAGGAAGCGCGGCATCGTGCCGACCGCCTGCGAGCGCGTCGCGCTCCGGCTGTTCCAGGCTGCGACCACGTTTTCGGTGGGCAATGGTGAGTCCACTCTTTTCTGGACAGACCGGTGGCTCGATGGATCAAGCATCGTGCATCTTGCCCCTGTCGTGTTTGCCGCAGTTCGCCCCAGGAAGAGGAGGGCGTCGGTTGCTGAGGCTCTGAACGGTAACGCTTGGGTACGTCATCTGTCTGGCGCAGTTTCCATGACGATGCTTCTTGAGTTTGGGAAACTGTGTGATATGCTGGAGAATGTTCAGCTCTCATCTGATCCAGACGTCCTTTCCTGGCACCTATCTGAGAGCGGGAACTACTCGACCACATCTGCTTACGGGGCCATGTTCCTTGGCTCTTCACCGATCAGAGGCGCGACACAGCTGTGAAAGACGACTGCGCCGCCCCATGTCCGCTTCTTCTTTTGGCTGGCTTTGCAGGATAGATGCTGGACCGGCGAACGTCGTCACCGCCATGGCCTTCAGCCATCGGACGCTTGCATCACCTGCGACCAAGAGCCAGAGACAATTGATCACATCTTGCTGGGTTGTGCGTATAGCCGCGAGGTCTGGGCGACCTGGATGGACTGGCTTCACTTGCCTAGTGTGCTTGTTCGCCCGCTGCCGTTCTTGGAGTGGTGGCTGTCCAATAGGAAGTGCGTCGACAAGCACTTCAGCGCGTGGGTTTGACTCCATCGTGTTCTTGATCGGCTGGATGCTCTGGAAGCAAAGGAACGCCAAGACCTTCGATGGCAGTCTGCGTACTGCGAGGGAGCTCGCCTTGGACATTCGCCTTGTCGCGGAGGACTGGCGAATGGCTGGGTACCGGCAGCTCGGCATCCTCCTTTCCACACGCTGAGCGCCATCCCGTGGAGTTCTTAAATTTGGTTCAGTCATGTAGACAACTGGGTTGACCGTTGGGTGCGTGTGTGTTCGTCTTGGTAATCAGGGTATTACCGGGTTTGTTGTTTCGCTTGAACTCTCTTTCTGCTTAATGAAATACGCGTCGTTAGGCGTCGTCTCAAAAAAAATTTGTACCTTGAACATATCCTTTATGCTTGATGGGCGATGGGCCGATGGCGCTGCGCGGCTTTGCCTATGCCCTGGGATGAGCAGAAGGGGCCAAGAGGATCGGAGGGCGAATCTACATGAGTCGATCGGAAAGGTGTCATGACGAAGCAAACCACGACGGCGGCGATCGTAGCTGCGGCTAGCCGTCCTCGGGGCAATGGCGATCGACGATTTAATTTGTGGCCCGAGGTGGGTTTCACGAGATAAAAAGGATGTGAAACAATGAAACCTCAGCTAGCCTCTCCAGGAATCGAGAACAAGAATAATCAAGGACGAATAATGTAAAGGCACACACAAAAGACTCGACTTTATTCTCCAAGTTATGTTACGTACAATCAGTGGCGGATCCAGGATTTTACTCTAGGGTATGCCAGCTAAAATTTTTTTTATACAATTTGGTAAAACCATTTGACAATTCGGTAATAATTATAAATTTTATAACATATAATTCGATATACATGTACTAAATAACATGATAAGTCTTTGGTTTGAAGATTTAATTGAAAACATTCATAAATGACAGTATAAATAGTTAAAACAATATACTGTTCAAAATATAGAGATAACTCAATGTTATTCACAATGAAAATGGGTAGGATTAAAAAAGAGGAAAGAGCAGAGACTGAACCTCATCTCGAATTCTAGATGGCCGGCAATCGGGCTCTGGGTGTTAGTCGTGGAAGTGCAGACATCAGTAGACACTACTAGAGAACAGACCTTTCGTCGATATCCAAAATGGGTATTAGTCCCGACGAAATTTATGTCCGGAACAAAAAAAAAACGACTTTAGTCCCGGTGGGTACCCTGCCCAACGGCCGGACCACTTTTAGTCCCGGTTCATAACACCAACTGGGACTAAAAGTTATCTTTTAGTCCCGGTTGGTATTACGAACTGGGACTAAAGGTCCTCCAACTTTTAGTCCCGGTTGATAATACCAACCGGGACTAAAGGGTGATCTTTTAGAACCGGTTGGTGTTACGAACCGGGACTAAAGGTCTCCGACCCGGGACTAAAGGTCCCTCATGAGTCAAATTAAAAGGAAGAGCGCAAAGGACTTTGTCACATGTTGTGTTCAGTTGAGTTGGTAAGGAATCTACACGCGATGTGAGAGGTCCTGAGTTCGATTCTCACGCACCACAAGAGAGATCTCTAGAATTTCATTTATTTTTTTCACCCGAGGACGGGCTTTAGTCCCGGTTATGTGTACCCGGGACTAAAGGCTGGGACCTTTAGTCCCGATTTCTTAGTCCCGGCTCTGGAACCGGGACTAAAAGCCCGTAGGGCCCGGGACTAAAGCCCGTGTCTGTAGTAGTGAGAGCAGCCTAGGCGGAACGTCGATCTGATCATATCGATGTTGGGTACTTGCAGATTGGTCTGAACGACTGTGCAGATTTATCAATTTGAGACTAGGCAAGATTTCATTGCAGAGTCGTTTTGAAGTTTGAATCTTCAATACCTGGACAAGGCCATGGCCATGATGACTTTTGATCGATGGAACAAGATCACGAGGCCACAATGGCTGGACGGCAACCGGTAGGCGTCTTTCCCATCGATGAAGGGAGGCCACCACGATCGCGAACGACTGGAACTCTGGAAGCCAAGGCGGCTGCAAGGCAAGACGCGAGTACCCTCCTGACATCCCCGTCATGTGGGCACGTCACCATGTGGGCCTGAAAGGCCGTCATGTGATATGTGGCTCGTGCCTGCGCCATCACATGGGCCTGAAAGGCTGTCGAGGTCGCAAAGCAGCCGGCAGCCACATGGTTCGATTGACTTTTCTTCAGATAATTTTTTATTTACCTACAAATATACGTATACACATAGTATACACACAGGCTGCACAGGGTATGCCGATGCATACCCGGCATACCCTGTAGCTCCGCCACTGCATACAATGACTTTCACCAAACAAGTTTTGGTGCAAGTGGTGACAAGCACCATATGCATGCATCTACTGCATATATCTTGCAACAATGCAAATCATCACTTATTCATCCCTCTCCTTGACACTCTCTAAGTATATAAATATCCACATACATCAGATACTTTTTAAGACTTTTGGTTCACTCCAATCCACCACAATTTACATGGGCCGAAAGAGATTAGGCGAAAAATTAGCTATTTTTCACCTCGATTCCTTCCTATCAACGCATATGGATTGGAGTAAATTAGAGTGCAGACAAACTAGTCCTTGCTAGACATCAGCTAACCACGAATATTTAGGCCCCGTTTGGCAGGCCTTCTCCACCGGCTTCAGGAGCCGTTTGGAGCCGTTTTCTGCCAAACAGGCTAAAATGAAACGGCTCCAATACTGAAGCCCCTAAAAATATGCTCTCGGATAGGTTTGAGGAGGGATGGAGCCAAAAATAGTGGCTTCACCCGGCTTCACTCTGCCTACGTGGAACCCAGCTAGGATCAAATCCCGAATTACCCCCGTCGACGCTCACGAGCACGGGCGTGGTCGCCACGGCCACCAGGTGCGGAGCACACGGCTGCCGGGGCGTGCGGCAGCCAGGGCACGCAGGCATTGCTGGGGCGCTGGGGCGCCGGCGTCCACCAAGGAGCACGAGCGCGGCCGTTGTGTGCGTTGGTCGTCGGGATGGAGGTCGCAGCCGCCGGATTCGTCGAGATGGTGGCCGCAGCTGCCGGATGCGCGGGGTCACCAGATGCGTGAGGTCGCAGCTGCCAGGATGCATGGGGTCGTGGCTGTCGGATGCGCGAGGTCGCGGCTGCTGGGGACTCGTGGGCGCAGTCACCGGCGAGATGCGCTCGTCTGTCGTTTTGTAGTTGCGCTCATACAGGCTTCCAGGAAACGGTCGTACCATAGTACGCGTGAAAAGAAAGATGCCGTGAGAGAGAAAACAGGATAAGATAAAAAAAGAACAAGGGTATTATAGTCATTTTATGCTTTCGATCTATCATAAGGAGCTGTTTTGTCAAACAGGGTATGAAAACAGCTTCAGCTCCATTGGAAGAGCCGCTCATGGCTTCACTGCTGAAGTGAAGCCTGCCAAATAGGACCTTATTTAGTGATAATGATACATGCCGATCATACTCTATATATGTAGGAGTACATATATCGTAAGTGAAGTTCGTAGTGGTGTGAAAGAGAGATACCACTGTGATAGATAATCACATAGCATATTTAATGGAAGTGATGATCATAGAGTATATATGGAATGGAACTAGATTAGAGCAATCAATTGGTGATGGGGATGAGCCTGCCGTAGGCCCTGTGGTCGTTGTCCTTGGGCATGGTGACGGTGAGCACTACTGCTTGGTGGTCCAATACGTCCATGTCATCTTGTCTATTTATAGACGAGCGATGGCAAAGGAATACTTCTTGGTTGGTGATGACTTGGTGTATATGCCATCGGCATACGGCATGCATATATGCATGTATATGATCTTCTAGGAGCTTGTATACCTCTTGTGTGATGACGATGAGAGATTCTCACCAAGCTTAAGTTTTCGAGTGACTTGAAAACTTAAATTTGATTTTAGCGAGTTTTAAGATTTTCTTTTATATTAACCAACTTGTCGTAGAAAAACAAAAAGAATAGACTAAAAATATATAATATAATTAATCTAATACTTTGTCTGTCCTAAATTATAAAATGTTTTGCTATTTCTAGATTTATAGTTTCTACTATGTATCTAGACATGATATATATCCAGGTGCATAGCAAAAGCTATGAATCTAGAAAAAACTAAAACGTCTTATAATTTGGAACGGATGAAGTAATAATTATTTGATATTATAAATTTTAGTATTTATTCATATAGATTTGGCCGAATTTAAGTTTGTTGAACTTTTCTCAGTACGAGATGTGTGCTTATTTTGGGATGAAAGAAATAATTTTTAGTGTGTAGCAGTAGTGGTGGTGAAAGGAGGAGCACAAGTGGAAATGGCAAAATACATCTTTTTCCAATTTCTTATTTTATTTATTTTTACACTTTTCTATATCAAGTGTCTGATTTTTGTTGTTGTTGTTGTTCAGATAACATGTAATTTCATCACTGTTTGGCTATAGAAAAAAATTATTTATTATTTCGTGTGAGTTGTTCTTTTAATTTGTACTAGTTGTCTTTTTGGAATTGTTGCCTGAAACTTTCCAGCAATTTAGGCATATGAAATATAAGAGTATCTGCAAGAGTTTCCAAAACCCACTCGCAATCTAGATTTTTTAGCAAGGTTGAAAAAATTTGCTCTCCAAGAACTCCCTATCTCAACTCTCAATCTCTTGGCATTGGGGAAATCAATCCAATCGTGTGGAAATATACGCGCGCGTATCAACGTGCCAATCCGGAGGTGGAAGGATGTAGGAAGAATAAAAAGTAAGACAGGATTTCTAATACATATAAATATATAATAGAGAAAGAAAGTATACAAGTGGTTGGGGTGATTTAGAAATAGTTCAGGATTCTCAACGTAAAATTGTTTTCTATATTTTAGGAGCTAGGTTTTAAAAACCGTTGGAGGAAACCAATAAATATACTCCCAACTTTTTTTAGCCACTTATAAAACTCATTGGTTTACCAACTAAATTTTTGAGAACTATTGGAGATGCTCTAACAACTCTTATTTTTTTTCTTCATCAACTTATGATGTTTGTTTGGTTTACTTTTAGATGTATGTAAAAAAGAGAGCCATATGAATTATGATGAGAGAGGATATTCTAGTTTGGGTAGGGCGTGGTTGAGAACTTTGAGATCGAGACGATGATGCACAATGTTTTCAAATCGTCTGGTCGGACCTGGTCGACCTGGGACCGACCAGGACGATTAATCACGATTAATCGCGATTAATCGAACGACTTGTACAGGTCGACACTACCCCTGATCGGTCACCTGAGACCGACCAGGACGATTAATCGCGATTAATCGCGATTAATCGGACGACTTGAAAACAATGATGATGCATCATGCATGAATGAGCAAATTATGAAGAAGGGATGGTGATTATTACTTAACGGAATGAACGAGACATGCAAGTGTTGGACATCATGATGACTCTTCATGGGAGATTAGTGGTTTGACTAGCGGGGCAAGATAAGGGCCTATTTGGTTCCATCCACTAAAGTTTAGTGGCCCCTACAATTTAGTGACCCTTCTAAAGTTTAGTGACCCATGTTTGGTTCTACCCACTAAAGCACTTGTCCCATGTACACACTTTTAGCTACCCCTTGGTGACTAAAAGTCACTAAACTTTAGTGACCCCTAAACTTTAGTGGGGTGTTTGGCATTTTAGTGACTAAAAGTGACTAAAATTTAGTCTAAACTTTAGGAGAGATGAACCAAACATGCGCTAAGTAATGGTGGGTTAAAGGTTCGATTATTATTTTAATTTTATCTTTTCTTTCACGACCACGAGCTTTTTGATTGAAAATTAATGGTCATGAGACAAACACAGATTGGATGGATATTGTCCATAATTTGTGTAGTTTGATTAAGCCATCTTTGAATACATAACCTAGGACTCATAGGTAGTGGATGGGGTTCCTCTTGCCCTTGATTTAAAGCTATTTTGTGTAACTCCAAGTTATCTATGTGCGAAACTCATGAGAATATCCAAGTTCTCCATATAGATATAATTGTAAATTAATACATCAAATTGTCATCTTCAACTCTAAGTTCTCTCATCTGTGGTGCAAACCAATACAATTCTCAATAATCATAAATTGAAACCCAAATAGCCTATCACATTAAAGGCCAGTTTAATAGGGCTTTGTCTCTGGCGTCTCTTGTAGAACAACTTCTCTTGAGCTGAAACTGTTTTGAAAAACGTTTTTGCACGGCTCTAACAAAGTTTTGTTATAATTTATGCCATATTCGTGAGGACGAGCCAAAAGAAGTCATATTTTCACGGCTTCGCTAGAATTTAAGACAGATTTGAGTCCTCTATGTTTATTCAAATGAGCAATTTCTTGGATGGCCGTTTGGCAACGTTTTGGATAGCCTCCCTCCAGGAATCAAGAACAAGAATAATCAAGGACAAATAATGTAAAGGCACACACAAAAGACTAGACTTTATTCTCAAAGTTATGCTACCTACAATGACTTCCACCAAACAAGTTGGTGCAAGTGGTGACAAGCACCATATATGTGTGCATCTATATACCTTGCAACAATGCAAATCATCACTTATTCATCCCTCTTCTTGACACTCTCTAAGTATATATATCCACATACATCTAGATGCTTTTAAGACTTGTCTGGTTCTACTTCAATCCACCACAATTTACATGGGCTGTAAGAGATTAGGTGAAAAATTAGTTATTTTTTCACCTCGGTTTTCCTCTTGGTCGACCCATATGGATTGGAGTGAATTAGAGTGCAGACAAACAAGTCATTGCTAGACATCAGCTAATTAGCCACGAATATTTATTCAGTGATAATGATACATGCCGATCACACTCTGTATATGTAGGAGTGTATATATGGTAAGTGAAGTTCGTAGTGGTGTGCAAGAGAGATTCTACTGTGATGGATAATCATATAGTAGATTTAATGAAGTGATGATCATAGAGTATATGTGGAATGGAACTAGATTAGAGTTATTAATTGGTGATAGGGATGAGCCTGCCGTAGGCCTTGTGGTCGTTGTCCTTGGGAACGGTGACGGTGAGCACGCCGTCCTGGAGCGCCGCCTGCACGTTGTTGGTGTTGGCGTTGGGGGGCAGGCGCACGGTGCGGACGAACCGCTCGTTGCTCCGCTCCACGCGGTGCCAGCGGTCGCCCTTCTCCTCGGCGGCGCGCTGCCGCTGCCCGCTGATCTTGAGCACCTTCTCCTCCTCAACCTCCACCTTCACCTCGTCGCGGCGCAGCCCGGGGAGGTCCGCCATGAACACGTGCGCCGTCGGCGTCTCCTTCCAGTCCATGCTCGCCGTCGAGAAGGAACGCAGGCCCAGCGCCGGCGCCGCGAACGCCGCCAGCGTGATCGCGTCCACCAGCGGCTGCTCCATGATGTCGATGCTCACCGGCTCCGCTGCCGCGGCCTCCGTGCCGGCGCCGGCGCCGGCGCCGCTGCTGGTGCGCACGGCGCCGCCCTTCTGCTGCTGCCCCTGCTGCTGCCCTTGCTGCTGCTTGCGGCCCAGTATGCTGGTGATCATCGACATGATGATGCCTCGATCTTGATCAGTCGCTACTGTGTGCAGTGTCTAGTGTCTAGTGTGTGTTAGTCCTCACTTGGTGGTCCAGTGCATACTATCTTCTCTATTTATAGACGCGCAAAGGCAAGGAATATTTCTTGGTTGGTGATGACTCGGTGTATATGGCATTTGCATACGGCAGGAATATATGCATGTATATGATCTTCTAGGAGCTTGTATACCTCTTGTGTGATGACGATGAGAGATTCTCACAAAAGAGCCTCTCTCTCCCCCCGACCTTAAGTTTTTGAATGACTAACTTAAGTTTGATTTTTAGTGAGTTAAAAGGTTTTCCTTTAAATTAACCAGCTTGTTGAAAGAAGTCCAAAAGAATAGCCTAAACCACTGCATCGAAGGCTAATCCAACTTCTTCTTGCCGAGATTTGATGAGAACCAACAAATCTAACATAACGTACTCTTATAGGCCCTTTGCACACCTTATTCCAATTCCAATATACACATCATCAGTCATCATCACCACCTTGACCAACTTAAAATTAAATCTACAAAGAGGCGGCTCCTGCTCCTCTGATCGTTGCTGCTGCTGTGCGGCCGTGGCAGATAAAAAAGATGTTTTTTCATGAAAAGAAAAGATGATTGTGGTTAGGTCTAAGGTGTTTTTTAGAAAAGAAAAGGTGATTATTGTCCATTTGTACTACCGCAATATGCTTTATAGAGATGTTATTGAGCTCTTTTATAGTGGTTTCCAGATTAAAGGTGGTACTTTCAAGTAGTTTCACTTCTAAATTATTCTGATCATCTGATGTAAGTAAAATATTTTGAAGTTTTATTTGCTTATTAAGGGTAATGGAGTAATTGTTGCTCTCCGTTAGGAACAACCCACCCCTCCATGGTTCTCCGTTCTCCCACACCGCCCTGGTATCAAAGTGTCGAGACACATGCCGCAGCCAGGTAGTGAGCCGCGAATCTCACTGCCAAACCTTCAAATGACTGGGAGCTCACACTCGTGAACCACGCCACCACCTCTTCTTCCCCTTCGTCGTCCATCCAGTATCGAATGCACCCAACCACCCCAACCCCATGACTAGGAACTCACGCCCGTTAAACCTCATCACAACCCTCGCGTCGTCATCCATCCAGCATCCAGCCGATCGGACGAGCCTGTGGCTACGCTTCATGGTCCCCTTCCGACGCCGGAGCAATGTGCGCTCACCTTGCTCCTCCACACCCTACATATACATACTCTATCCCCACGCCAGAATTGGAGCCATGTAACACCAGAACTGAATGGCGCCGTCGTGGAACTCGACTCCTCCACCGCTTTCATCACTTCCTCCTTCAAGCTATGGTCCATCCTCGTGCCACCGGTCGCAAGTGGCGCCAAATCTCCGTGAAATCTCTGTGGTGGCAGATCCCGTCTCTGGGCAACGATGACCGAGCCGACGTGATGTTACGTGTGGCATCACGGACATAGGGGGTGGGCGAAATGGAGAAGAAGGGAACAAAGATGAATAGACATACGATGGATTATAGAAGAACATTGTGCCACTCATCCATTTTTCCTGCAATATACAATTACTAGATTACCCATAGTCAATCAAATAATAAAAACTATAAAAAAAATGCTGACAATGGTCCCACATTTTTTTACCAACGCCCCACCGATTTAGTACGCATTTGGTACCTTTGAGTACTTTTCCTTTGTTAGCTGTAATTATCTAGCCATTAGAATTCTTCTCACCGACGATCCTCATTTTTTTCAACCATAATAAATTTTCTCGCCGTTATTACCAACTTTGCCCAACAACTAGCTCAGTTGAGAATAACATACGTATCTCTTATGTTCCTTGTTTGATGCAGAGTTGCACATATATCTATTGTTATGTTCTCGACAGCATAATTTGTGTACTCACGTTTTTTTTTTCACACGAATTTCCCCTTGTTGAGTACTCATCGAAGGAAGCATGTGTAGTGTATATGGACATGTATCATCAACCATTCGACCCCAGGTGCAAATTTGATTTCCCAAGAAGATATGTGTGGGGTTGTCTGTACTTCATACATGGGAATAATGAGGAGGGAATGGAGGATTCGTTGTTCGATTGCTACGTGCACTGGTGCGATGGAATTTTCACAGGAGGCCGCACATTCAACGGCGGAGCTACGTTAGGGCCAAAGAGGGCCCTGGCCCCCCCTGCCGTGGATCAAAATCCAAGATCCCACACTCGCATGGCTGCGAAGCATGGCTGTTTTGTATATTACTGCTTATCGTTAGACCTTAACTGACTAGATGTCTGCTGCATACATGCTTGCTAGCTATCTGGCAGCTCATGATGCCATTCTTGCCCACAGCGGTACATTCTAAAGGTTCGTTTGGCCCCTGCGCTTTCAGCGCCAGCTCCGCCGCACAAGCGTGGGAAGCATGGTTGCCTTCACTCCCACAAGCGAATAGATTGCGTATCGTATCCTATCATATCAGACCAAAGTCACATGCACATCTGCCTACTTCTTTTGATCTACGTTCTCTCATGTTCTACATACCTCCAACAAACTTTGGTTTTTATGGCCTCTCTAGAACGTGGGATTCTCAGAATACATGAATAACGTGGGATCCTCAAACGGAGAGACTAGCGTCCGAACGTCCGGACGTTCGCGCGTCCATCCATTTTTAATAATGATACCCTCATGGCATATATGGATGTAGCTTTGTGCTCTGCTTCGCCTCTCGCCTGCTGCCCACCCGTTATACCCTCATGGCGCCTATGGATGTAGCTTTGTACTCTGCTTCACCTCGTGCTCCACGCCTGCTGCGTACCCATGGATGCAACTTCGTGCTCCGCACCTGCTGCCCGCCCATGGATGCAGCTTCGTGCTCCACGCCTACTACCACACCCATAAATACAACTTTGTGCTTCGCGCCTACTGTCGCGCCCGCTTTGCTTCCCGCGCGCACGCGAGGACCGCCTGCGCCCCCTTGTCGCGTCTACTCATGAAACACTTGTAACATAAAGCATTTGCTGCAACATACGTCCGAAACAGATGAAACATTTACAACATACGCTTGCAACATGTGTATGGGCATTGCAACATATGCAACATTCAAATAAAACACTTGCAACATACATTTGAAACAGCTGAAACATTTAAAACATATACTTGCAACATATGTGTATAGCCATTGCAACATATGCAACATCGAGATAAAGCACTTGCAACGTACATTTGAAATAGCTGAAACATTTGAAACATACACTTGCAACATAAGTGTATAATCATTGCAACACATGCAACACCAGATCTAATTTTGTAACATCTAGATAAAACATATGAACATACATATGAAACGTATGAAACATACGGTTACAACATGTGCTCATCTACTTGTTGCCCCCCAATGAACGATCGTTGACGCGGAGCTTGATGCCGGCATGAAGCTCGATGCAACGGTGCGGAGGTCGGACCTTGGTTGTGCACAGCGCGAGTCCAGGTGGGAGGCGCGAGGTGCGGCGGAGCACAGTGCGAGGCGCGGGCGATGCGAGGCGAGGCAAGAGCAGTGCGCGGCACGAGGCACAAGGCACGGGTGGGGTGCGTGAGGCACGAGACGCGGGGGCAGGCGGGTCCATCCTATCCGTTCGGACGGACGCTCGATAGAGAGCATTACCAATTCTCAAAATACATTATTAATAGAAAAAAATACAATATTGAAATTGTACGAAAAACTTACCATCCTACATTGCAGCATTTGGATACAATATAGGAAAAATATAGAAATTTCAAAAGTTTCCATGAGGTATCAGCCTCACAGACACTAGTTTTCGTCCAAAATTCCAATGATTTTGTACATATTTATCAAATTAATCCAAAGGAGATTCATAAGATTTAAATCCTTTCTTCCAAAGCGACATAGGTAATTTCCCTATAGAATTGAAATCCTCCGAAATTCCTATATTTTTCTTTTGTTTCAAAGGGCCCCTTAATCAAGAAGGTTGAGCCCACTCTCGTAGGCGTAGTCCAAAACGGTCATGGACCCGCAACGAGCCAAGCATGAAAATCAATTAATCATCTGTAATGCCAAAGCAGCAGAGTGAAACAGGGCGGTGTCTGATTCCCAATTCCCAGACAGCAACTCAAGCACATGTTCATCACCAAATCTGAAATACTGTTCATCTGAGCATCGATTAGAAATCTAATGGCCTAAACCGGCGCAGCAGTGACAATTTCCCACTGCGCTCGCTTCATTATTATTACACGAAGACACATTAGACATCTGCTCTGGGCGAATAACTAAATCGGTGTGATAATCTTCATGTTCCAGAAAAAGAACAGTATACTAGATGCTGCAAGAAATGGATCCTTACGCCATCAGCTGTGCAATGTCCTTGCGGAAGACGCCCTCCATCAGGCTCTTCCTCTTCGCGGTGACTGACGGGAACGAGGTGTAGGAGATGCGCCTGCACTGGCTGCTCGCGCTGATTCTGTTGGGCTGCGTCATCGTGGGCAGAACAGGGAAGGACTTGGGTCGAATGTTCAGGCGCGAGAACAGCATCTTTCCGCTCGAATCGTGAGGTGAAGCTTTTGAGGCGGTCTTCTGTGGCCCTGTGCTCCTGCTTTCACTTGAAACATGTCTGTACTGCTCAGAGCTGCCGTTTGGTGGGCCTGGAAGACGGGGGCGGATCTCTGCTGATGGCTTCATGCGATCAAGCCAGCGAAGGATTGCGTTTCCGAGGTTCCGACCAACCTCTATGTCTCTCTGCTGAATGTTCTTGTGCACTGACACTGCAATATTGAAGACATCCCGTGTGCGCCTGCAGAACACAGAGGAGCCGGAAAAAAGGAATCAATCTCGATAGCATGGGAAAAATGATGCAGGCTTTGATTGGTCATGTAAAATGCATAGAAATCATTGAGTAAATCTGTTGAGTGCCTAGTTTCGCTAATTCCTCCCTGGGATCTCCAAAGGAAAAATATAGGGACGGCCAATTGGAATTTGTTAATGCTTAGTCTTTTTACAAAGGTCAGTATAACTGATTTCAACACAAAGGCTAGTACAACTTCTTTTTTTCTCCCGATTTAAGTGAAATGTTCATAAAATGGGTATTGCTATTTACAACCCACCAGTCTATGATATCGATACCGCACACTAGTTGCAAAATCCGGATGGTGAACAAATATCATGGTGATGTACAGTTTACCAATGAATGAAGACAATTAGTATTTCAATCATCAGCAAAATGACTTTGCTGGGTTAGCCGAAAATCACATGCTGCATCGAAAGCACAGGTTCAGTTGATTGAGTAATGAGTACTCCTAGCTGTCAAAACATATTGTGTGCACAGTTAAAATGCCAGTACAACCAAATATTCAAATTGCTGGATGAAATGAAGCTGAAATGCTCCAATAAACAGTGTACCAGGACACCAAAACAATGGATGAAGCGTTGCCTATTTGCAGTCTCTTTTTTTTTTGGGGGGGGGGGGGGGGGGGGTGGCGGCACTACCTCTTCAGAGTACATGTGTGCTATACTGGGATACAAAACTACTGAATGCAGAAAAACATAGATTTAACAGGAAATGTGTGTTCCCTGATTCAGCGCTTTATCTGTTTCGCCACGAGAACCTTGCCAAACTATATCATATACTTGCTACTGAGAAACAAGGGGAAGTGAATGCGAAGGACACGAACGCTTCCTGTAGGGACGCAACAACACCAACATAGCAGCTTGTGCTAAGGTATAAAGGATGTTGCCTAAAACCGAAGCTGCTATCGGCTACCGGTGCCCATGTTTCCTGAGCGATTGTATAGCCGTACTACCCACATTGGCACTGGTAGCCGAAGGCGAGGGCGGGGAGCGGCAAATGTGCGTACCGATAAGCAGGCAGCGAGGATTTGATCCCGAATCAATAGCGGGTGCTAATCTGCAGATAGGCGGGCCTGATTTTTGGAGACACGGAACATCAGCTCCCTCCCTCCCCTTCTTCTTCCCTACTAGGTTGTATTTTACATCGAATCGAGGCGGTCTGAGCCCTCAAACATGAATCGAGTCAGAACCGATGTCCTGAGCGCGCACGGCAGGCCAGGCCGGCAGCACGGCTCGGCGAGGCGAATGGGGGGAAGGGAAGGGAAGGCAGGCGGTACCTGTAGACGAAGTCCCGGATCCTGGGGTGGTTGGGCGGGATGAGGCGGCGCTGGATGCGGAGCGCGAGGCGGTAGGTGCGCCTGAGCCCGAGGAAGTAGGCGGTGATGGCCGTGAGCTCCCACAGCACCATGTCGGCCCCTGCGGCCTCGCCGGCGTCTCCTCTGGCCTGCTGATCCTCTTCTCTGGGGGCGGCCTGGCCCACCAGTGGCGGCGGCGGGCGGGGGAGAGCCGGAGAGGGCTTTACGACGGCGGCGGCGGCGGAGTCGCTGGAACAAGGGGGCGCGGGGCGAGACTTGTTGAAGAGGAGGAGAGGGCGCGGCGCATCTTCTAGTAGTATCTGCTGGAGAACAGGAAGATGCCATGCCGTGTGTCCGTGCGTCTTCCGCTTCGCTTTCCTTTCTTGCAAGAGGGGTTTGTCGTGTGCCGTGTTAAGGCGGTGTTTAGTTACTTCAAAATTCCAAAAATTTTATAAGATTCTCCGTCACATCGAATCTTTGAACGCATATATGAAGTATTAAATGTAGGTAAAAAAATAACTAATTGTACAGTTTGTCTGTAAATGTCGAGACGAATCTTTTGAGCCTAGTTAGTCCATGATTAGATAAATTTTACCAAATAACAACGAAAAGTGCTACATGAACTTTACACCAACTTTTACACCATCTAAACACTACCTTAGGCTATCCGCACTCATTCTTATCCTGTTCGGCAGGCTGTTTCTGCGGCTTATAAGCTGGCTGTGGCTGTTTTATTGTGAGAGAAAAACACTATACTACGACTGATAAGCCGTGCTGATAAGCTCAGCCGAACAGGGTGTCTATATTCATCCTCTATAGGTCCTAGTCAGCGAGATTCTCTCCTCTATACTCAATTCTCTTGCACCCATCCATCCTCTATCCACTCTATTCACTGTGGGAACCACTTATCACTTTATCTAAATATATCCATATGTGATCTAGTTTTGAAGGATTTATTGAGATGAATTTAATGGTGCAATCGAAATTTAATTTGGATTTTTGGTTTGTGAGTTATAGCTTTTTTTTTCTTTGTTTAGCTAGTGAGGCCCGCCACTGCCCACTATAGAGTAAGCACTATACCACTTGTAACACCCCTGGTGTTATAGTAACTAAAAAACCTGACATATCATCATTTGCACTGCAAATCATCCATGATTAGGTTAACACTGTTATGCATTAACTAAAATGAGTTTGAATTCTTAGGTTCGATGTGTTTCTCGTTGTGTGGTTCGAAATCCGAAAACCCTAATTTCGACTCTCACCGCAAATACTTAGTTTATGCCCTGCGTAATTTGAGGTGTATGACGGTGTTATACACTAGTGCCAAGTGTAGGGTATAAGCTCAAGTCCAACCTATAAAAATGAAGCTTCAAGTTTGAGTTAGGATTTGGAATCCAAAGCTTGTTACAAGTTTTCCGATTCGAATTCGAATTCAAATTTGAGAAATTACTAAAAGAATTTCTTAAGTCAAATTGGTCAACCTAGGGAGCCATTTGGTCAACCATGTGAGGCTTGACTCAATGATGTCCTAGGGTGAAGGTGTGATTCCTAAGTAACCAAAGTTAAGAAAGAATCAAGTTTCAATTCAAAACTTTTCCGAAAACCCTGAAAAACAAAACCCTAGTTTTACCCCTTTTGATATAAATCCAAATCTAAGTAAAATTTGGGAAAAAGTGTAAAACCAAGTTTGTAGATCTTTTCAAGGGCTACAAGTTTGATGTTTTGAGTTTTCAAAGTTTCAATGTAAAATTTGAAGTAATTTTGAAAAGATTCAAATCTCAAAATTGTCCCCTTTTCATTTTCCCTACCTAATTTCAAAATGGAGGCATAATTTGAAAATGTTTTGAATAGCAAAGTTGTAGGTCTGCCCTAGATGTACAACTTTGGTATTTTGAGTTTTTGAAGTTTCAATACAAAATTCAAAGTAATTTTGGTTTTTCAGATTTCCCAAAAATGTCCCTTTTTGAATTCAAATTCAAATTTCAAAAACTAAGCCGATTTGGAAAATGTTCATATTGAGAAAGTTGTAGATCTTTGAAAATTGAACAACTTTTGTTTTTATATATTTTCAACTTCTATTGAAGATTTGAAAGTAATTTGAAATTTATTTCCAGTGGCAGTTCTGTAAATATTTTGAAATCCGCGCCAACCACCGACCGCCACCTCCCCCGACGCCGGCGACCTTCGCCTCGCTTCCAGGCGCGCCCGCGGCGTCCCGCGACCGCCTCGTCACGGTCGTTTTCCTCCGCGTGTCGTCACCACACCGCCTGGGCTCCTCTATAAAGGCCACCGTCGTCGGCCAAGTCGTTTTCTCTTCCTCCTCCGCTCCTCGCCGCGACCGGCCACCGCCCTCCGCCGCCCAAATTCGCCGCCGCTGTTGCTTCACCGTCCCACAGCTCTCGCCTCCAGTTCCGCAACGTGTGCGCGCAGCTCCTGGAGCACTCAATTGCGCCTCACCTCCTCCGCACTAGCTCGCGCATCCGTTTCTTCCTCGCGGCCGGCAGCAACGCCACCGTGACCGCCTCACCGTGGACCGGCCATTCCAGCGCCTCTCTGGCAACTCCAAGCTACTCAACGTACTCACTGTGAGCTCCTGCATGTGATGCTTCCCTTATTTTAACCGCTACCGTCTTGTGGTCGCGTTTTGTGCGTCGGGTCGCCGGTTGGTTCGCCACCGTGGCCGCCATGGCCGCGGTCACGCCTCCTCCATGCGGTAGCAGCTCCAATTCGTGCTTTAGATGGGTTCGCAAGGTTCAGGTGATGTGGTTGAGGTGATCCCGATGCTCCGAAGGCTCGTCGTCGGTGAGCTCACCGTCGGCGGTCGCCGTGGTCGCGTGTCCGCGCGCGCGGGAGAGAAGGAAGAGAGGGAGGCGAGGATGACAGGCGGGTCCCGGGTGTCAGAGAGAGAGGGGCGAGCGCGAGCGGGCCGTCTCGGCAGGCCGCGATGGTGGGCCGAGTGGGCCGCGCGCGGGAGAAACAGGCCGGGCCGAGAGAGAGAAAAGGAGAAAGGCAGCCCGTGATGATAAATTTTGTTTTTCCTTTTTCAAAAATGTAAAATGATTTTCAGTTTTGTTATTTATGTTATAAATTATTTATAATTCCAAAAATTGTGAAAATTTTTGAGTAACCCTTTTACACTGTATACTATTTAATAAAAATAATAAATCTCCATTTTAAGTACTTTTTATAGATTATTTAATTAGTTCATTTAATTCTTAAGTGGTTCTTAATTAATTTTTCTAGGTTTATTTATTTATCCAAAAATCATGAAAATTATTTTATCATCTAATTATGATATAACCTTCTTAAAGTAAAATTTTTAGCTTAATTAGATTAAGTTAATTTTTATTCTTAGATTATGCTTTAATTAATTAATTAATTAATAAGGTAATTAGGGTATGATAATTAATGTTGCTTGACTTGATGATTGAGTGTTGACTTTAGGTCATTAACCCTTGATGACCTTTAGCATTGTTAATTGGTTGCTTAAGCTTTCCTAATTATGTTGTTAGTTCCTAATTACTGTCATTTCATGTGTTTAACAAATTCCGTAATAAGTTGTTTAGGGTAATCGGACCCTAGATTAGGGTTAGGTTAGAAGCTTTTGTTGTTCAGCTGTACCGTGAAGGGAAGTTGTACTCAAGTTGTTAACTCTGTTAAGCATCCATCGAGCATCATATTTATTATCTCATCATCCTAAGGCATGCATTATCATTACGTTTAGTTCCCGAAAAAGAGGAAGGCACCGAAGCCGAACCCGTTCCCGCTGAAGAACCGTCGTCCGTGGAAGTAGGGTTTGACATCTGCGGTACTGAACCCGAGCCTGAGTTTCCTGTCGACCAAGGCAAGCCCCGGTTACATCTAAACTTACCTTGTAATTTAAAAGTTTTACTTAACTTTTATTACGGCTCTATTGCATTAAGTGCTAGGAGTTGAGTGGCAACCTAATTACTACATTATCATCCTTGATATTCTAATACCATCCTTGTTACTGTTTTGATTTAAAAATGCTTAGTATGCTTAGCATTGCTTAATGAGAAAACTTTAAAACTTTTAAACAAAGTTTGAAGGGTTGTTGGACAATCACTTGATGAATGTTAATGTTGATAATTTGGGACCGGTCGGTGGACTTGCATCGGGAAAGGAGTCCCCCTGTAGTGTCTCCGACTGAGTCAGTTAAGGACCGTACCGTTGTTCGAATTGTGTGCGTCGAGACTTTGCAACTGATCACATGCTCCGGTAAGCCTAAGACCTCGGTAATGCCAACATGTGAACGGCCAACCGCGCACTGGGAGTGGAGAGATGGCGAGAGTAGTGTGTACCCTCGTAGCCAAGGGCTGGATTGGAGGTGTACTATACTCTCGGGTGGCGCTGGACCCGGTCATGTTTTGGAGGATCCGAGTGAAGGTTGATATATGTCGGTTAGAGTCCTACATATGTCGTGTGGTTAGGAATCCCCAGCTGGGTTTAATCGATTCGAATCGTCGCTGCTCCTCGGTTAAGGAGACTCGATTCTCTGTTCAACATCGTAGATAAGAAATGGAACTTTGGTCGGAAAATCAGAAAGATATTGAATGAGTTATATGATCTAGATTAGAATCACTTACATTCTGTTGATAAATAATATTGAAATAAAATCGTGATCTTAAGGATTCACCATTAGTAGCTTTTATGCAAAAGAACTTGACTTCCTGCTGGAACCTCACCTTGATTCCCCTAAGCCTGCATTCCTGAGTCGTTCCACTAGTTTTGTCGGTTAAGTCTTGTTGAGTACTTTCGTACTCAGGGTTTGTTAAACCCCTGTTGCAGGTTCGTCTCATGAGCAGGTGTGTTTTGGACCCTGTTGCATGACCGTCTTTGCGGTGAGCGACGACGAGTAGAGATGTTTGGCTCTTGGGCAGAGCATCGCGTTTTGGTGTTGTAATAATGTTAATAATGCTACTCCACTACTATGGTTGTAACCCTAAACTTAAGTTTTATAAGTTGGAACATCAAGTTTGTAAACTTATGTTATGTAAGACTTCCGCTTTTGTACTCTGATGTAATTTATTATATAAACTGTTGTAATACTGTAATGCCTCTGTAATGTGATCCTGCTCGGAAGATTGTGGATGATTCGGGTTTCCCGAGGACACCCGACAGACTTCTTAAGATCTGTGGTATACTTGTACAGTGGTTAGAAGTCTTTAAGACAATAACAAGTACAGGTGGGCCATAGTAATTAGGAGGTTCTGCCACAGCTGGTATCGGAGCGATCATGGACAGAGTGATTGTAGTATTCCATTTCAAAAACTTCAAAACATTTGGGTCAAATAAATGTAACTGACTATTTTGGTCCAAATTGCTTATTATCTATCTTTATTCCTCTGATAGGTCTTTAGTCATGTTTAAAAGCTTTTGGGTGGAATAGCATATTAAAAGTGCCCTATAAATAAAGTTTATGTTCTGTTACTCTTGTGCAGTTAATTCAAAAATCTTTAATAATCGTTCGTATGTTAAGTCATGCATCATGCTTAATGAATCTGTTAATTTACCTTCCCCGTTACTGAGGTTTGGGTTAAGTAGTATCAATCCTATTCATGCTAACCTTCAGATCTTCCCCAGCTATCCTTACCAAATTCTACCTTTTCCCGCTATAGGATGGCCCGTACTAAGTTGACGCCCCGCAAGTCCACCGGACCAAAGGGAGTTCCTCGTCGCCAGCTTGCTTCCAGGGACGAAAGTGCTAGCAGTAGCAGGACTGTCCCTCAGACGGAGATAGAGAGGCTTTCCGCCGAGTTAGCCCAGGCTACACGTGATAGAGCTACGGATGCTATCCAGGTCGGAGAGTTACAGAATCAGCTACGAAGACTCACTGGGGCTCATCTGAGCTGTGAGCGGATGATGGGTCGTTTAGTGACGGAAAGGAATGAGGCATGGCACCGAGAGGATGTTGCCAGGGAACGTGCTGAGGAGCTACAGTTTTATGTTAACGATCTGGAGGGAGATAATCAGGTTCTCCACGAGGAAGTACATCAGTTGTTCTATCAACTGCATCCTCCACCTGGTGCAGCTGAGCTAGACCCTGGTGTTATCCTCGCTGATGGTGGGGAATCTGCAGAGGAGTCAGAGGAAGAAGAAGATCCGGAGGAAGTGGAGCCTGTGGACGAGAGTGACGATGAAGGAGGTCACGTTTCAGGAATGGACACTGACCGTGAGGACTGAGTTGGTCAAGTGCAGTGTGTAGTTAGAAGTTTATGTTGTTGTCAGCCTTAGTTAACCGGGAAGTCCGGCACGTGTGCGGACCTGTATAATAAATAAATGCATCTGCGTGGTGTGTTTGTAATCGCTTTTGTAAAGGTTCAATAAAAGTTTGTGAATAAAGTTTGGCTTGTTATCAACAGATGGCTCATAATGATGATGGTACGGGGGCTGCACAGGGTGGGAGTGGTGTTCCTAACCCACCACCCGTTCCACTAAATATGGCAGAGGCTATGCTCGCCCTTGTCAATGCTACTGCAGAAAATGCTAGGTTACTAAGGGAAGTGGTTCAGAATAATCACAATGCACCACCAGGCAATCGGGGTCGAAATAACCACCGGAATGAAACCACTTATGTGGATTTCACTGATACCCGGCCCCCAGTGTTTTCCAGAGCGGATGAACTGTTAGAAGCAGACGACTGGCTCCGCACTATGGAGCAAAAGTTTGACCTCATGGAGTGTAGTGAATACCAGAAGCCGGTGTTTGCAGCCCAACAGCTTCGGGGTGCTGCCGGAGCATGGTGGGGAAATCATCTTGCTGCACAGCCAGCTGGTCATCGGGTGACCTGGGCAGAATTCCGTGCGGCTTTCAGAGCTCACTTTATTCCAGAGGGGATTATGATCAGAAAGTTAGAGGAATTTCTTGCACTGAAGCAGGGAGACCAGACAGTAATGCAATATGTGGGCAAGTTCAATCACCTATCACAGTATGCTGCTGATCAAATCAACTCTGATCGCAAGAAGCAAGCTTGTTTTATGAGGGGTTTGAACTCGAAGATTCGTACTATGATGACTGGTTGTCTTAATGTGACTTATCATGAGGCCGTTGATATTGCGCTTTCGTTAGAAGAAGAGTACCGGAAGCATAAAGAGGCCAAGAAGAAGAAGGTGTCGTATGGACCATCTGGTGGCAATCAAAAGCGCCAGAAGGTAATTTACCATCCCCAAAATCATTTCCGTTCTCCTTTTCGTCCACCACAATTCCAAGCCCGGCAACAGGCATTTGTCCGTCCTGTTGCAGCTCTATCCTATCCACGTCAGCCGAATGCTCCTAGCATTCGTCCTCCACTTCAGCAGGGCAACAATATCAATAATTACCCCTGTTATAACTGCGGCAAGCCCGGGCATTTCTCGAGGGAGTGTCCATACCCGAGGCAGTATAATCAGAATTATCAGAAAGTTGTTGTGCCCCAACAACAGAACCAGAATCAGCAGAGGGGTACTAACCGGAATGCTCAGAAGGGCAAGGCCGAGAAGAAAACTGGACGAGTCTTTTACACGCAGGTCGAGGCAATACCTGAAGGAGAGCCCGTCATGATGGGTATGTTTCCTGTCGCAAATCACCCTGCAGTTATGCTTTTTGATTCAGGCGCATCACATACATTCATCAATCGTACATTTGTTATGAAACATGCAATTCCAATTGGGGAAACGAAAGAGAACTTCTTTATACAGTCGCCCGGGGGTCGTCTGTGTACTAAAGAAATGGTACGTCAGGTACCTATAGAATTGGGTGGGCATACTTTTCCCACGTCCATGATAATTTTGAAGGATCAGGATATAGATGTGATCCTAGGCATGAACTGGATGTATCAGCGCGGAGCTGTAATAGATACTCTGAATAGAACCATAAGACTGAACTTACCTGATAGTAGTTCTCAACTTCTTATCCAACTTCAAACACCAAAAAGGGCAGTCGAAAGAGTCTGTGCAACGTCTGTGAAAGAAATCAGTGATATACCTGTAGTTTGCGAGTTCCCGGATGTTTTCCCAGATGATCTACCTGGATTACCTCCTGACAGAGATGTGGAATTTGTAATTGAGTTGAAACCTGGTACTGCCCCAATATCTAGAAGAGCATACAGAATGCCACCGAAAGAGTTAGCAGAGCTCAAGATCCAATTACAAGAGTTGCGTGATAAAGGTTTTATCCAACCCAGCTCTTCACCATGGGGATGTCCAGCCATATTTGTGAAAAAGAAGGACAAAACCCTGAGGTTGTGTGTTGATTATCGTCCGTTGAATGAAGTGACTATCAAGAATAAGTATCCCCTTCCTCGTATTGATCTACTTTTTGATCAACTTGCTGGAGCCAAAGTCTTTTCTAAGATCGATCTCCGATCTGGCTACCACCAAATAAAAATTCGCCCTGAGGACATTCCAAAGACTGCTTTCACTACTAGATATGGCCTTTATGAATATCTAGTCATGTCCTTTGGTCTTACCAATGCCCCCGCTCATTTCATGTATCTCATGAATTCGGTTTTCATGCCCGAGCTCGACAAGTTTGTTGTTGTCTTCATTGATGATATTTTAGTTTACTCCAAAAACAAGAAAGAACATGCGGAACATTTACGCATCGTTCTCAGTCGCCTAAGGGAACATTAGTTGTATGCTAAGTTCAGCAAATGTGAGTTTTGGCTTAAGGAGGTGCCATTTCTTGGACATGTTTTGTCGGCAGAAGGTGTTGCTGTTGACCCTGGTAAAGTACGGGATATACTAGATTGGAAGCCCCCAAGTACTGTTCATCAGGTTCGCAGTTTCTTGGGAATGGCGGGCTATTACCGTCGATTCATTCCTGATTTCTCGAAGGTATCAAAACCCATCACTGAGTTGTTGAAGATTCAGGTTAAATTTGTTTGGTCATCAGAATGTGAGAAGGCTTTCCAGACATTGAAGAGGTTGTTAACCACTGCTCCAGTGTTAGCTCAACCAAATATTGAAAAGCCGTTTGACGTCTACTGTGATGCTTGTGGCACTGGTATTGGATGTGTGTTGATGCAAGAAGGTCGAGTGATTGCTTATGCTTCTCGCCAACTCAAACAACATGAAGAGCACTATCCAACCCATGATTTAGAGTTAGCGGCTGTTGTTCATGCTTTGAAGATATGGCGGCATTATTTATTGGGTAATCTGTGTCACATCTATACAGATCACAAGAGTTTGAAATACATTTTCACTCAGTCTGATTTGAATATGCGCCAACGGAGATGGTTAGAATTGATAAAGGACTATGATTTAGAAGTGCACTATCATCCGGGTAAGGCAAATGTGGTTGCCGATGCCCTCAGTCGAAAGATTCATTGCAACTGTTTGACAGTGAAACCGCTGGATCTATCTTTGTGTCATGAGATTGAAAAGTTGGGTATTGAAATAGTTCAACATGGTAGTGTTGCCAATATCACCGTGGAAACGACTATAAGAGATAAGATTATTTCTGCTCAGAAGGAAAATAAGGGTATAGTTCACATAAAGGAAAAAGTCAGAAAGGGAAAAGGCTTATGTTTTAGAATTGATGAAACAGATGTCCTCTGGTTCAAAGATCGTTTGGTTGTACCTAAGGTTCCGGAGTTACGTCAGTTGATTCTGGATGAAGCACATTTGACCAAATTCTCCATCCATCCTGGAAGTAATAAGATGTATCATGATCTGAAACAAAGATTCTGGTGGACCAAGATGAAGATTGAGATTGCCAGATACATAGCCAAGTGTGACACCTGTCAAAGAGTGAAAGCTGTACATCTGAAGTCAGCCGGAGTATTGCAGCCGTTACCCATTCCAGCCTGGAAGTGGGAAGATATCAATATGGATTTCATAGTAGGTCTGCCCAAAACAGCCAAAGGGTTTGATTCTATCTGGGTTATTGTGGACCGCCTCACTAAGTCTGCACATTTCATTCCAGTTCAAACTATATATCCAACTATCCGGTATGCTAAGATATATTTTGACAGAATTGTCAGTCTGCATGGGATACCTAAGACAATTGTATCTGATAGAGGTACACAATTTGTTAGCAATTTCTGGAGGCACTTACATGAGTCACTGGGTACTAAACTTCTGCATAGTACCGCTTATCATCCTCAAACAGATGGTCAGACTGAAAGAGTCAATCAGATTCTAGAAGATATGTTAAGGTCTTGTGTGCTCAATTACTCAAATTCTTGGGATGACTGTTTACCTTTGGTAGAATTCTCCTACAATAACAGTTATCAAGAAAGTATCAAAATGGCACCGTTTGAAGCACTGTATGGACGCCGATGCAGAACTCCACTGAATTGGTCAGAATCAGGAGAGAGATGGTTCTTCGGGGTTGATTTAGTAAAAGAAACTGAAGAAAAAGTCAGACGTATACAAAATAATATAAAGATAGCACAGTCTCGTCAAAAGAGTTATGCAGATAAGAGACGACGAGCACTGGTGTTCGACAAAGGAGATTATGTATACTTGAAGGTATCACCCATGAAAGGAGTTACCCGGTTTGGGGTTAAAGGCAAATTGGCACCCAGATATATTGGACCGTTTCAAATTCTGGAACGATTTGGTAAAGTGGCTTACCGTTTAAGGTTACCTGAGCAACTCTCCGTAGTGCACAATGTGTTCCATGTATCACAACTAAAGAAGTGTCTACAAGTGCCTGATCAAGTGATTGATTTTGAGGGGGTCAAGCTTGAGCCAGATCTAACATATTCAGAGCATCCTGTCAGAGTTTTGGATCAGAAAGATCGTGTCACACGGAGTAGAACAATCAAGTGGTATAAGATTCAATGGAATCAACATTCAGAAGAAGAAGCAACCTGGGAATCTGAAGATTATTTGCTGGAAAACTTTCCCGACTTCTTTGCTTCTATCTAAGTTACAATTTCCTCTCTAGATTGTAACTCCTTCTTTTTAAACCTTGTAATGTAAAATACCTACCTATTTTATGAACAAGTCTTGAACGTGTTTGTTCGACACGTTTCCTTTTCCATTACCTAACCCAAGGCTTTAAATCTCGGGACGAGATTTCTTTAAGGGGGAAGGGCTGTAACACCCCTGGTGTTATAGTAACTAAAAAACCTGCCATGTCATCATTTGCACTGCAAATCATCCATGATTAGGTTAACACTGTTATGCATTAACTAAAATGAGTTTGAATTCTTAGGTTCGATGTGTTTCTCGTTGTGTGGTTCGAAATCCGAAAACCCTAATTTCGACTCTCACCGCAAATACTTAGTTTATGCCCTGCGTAATTTGAGGTGTATGACGGTGTTATACACTAGTGCCAAGTGTAGGGTATAAGCTCAAGTCCAACCTATAAAAATGAAGCTTCAAGTTTGAGTTAGGATTTGGAATCCAAAGCTTGTTACAAGTTTTCCGATTCGAATTCGAATTCAAATTTGAGGAATTACTAAAAGAATTTCTTAAGTCAAATTGGTCAACCTAGGGAGCCATTTGGTCAACCATGTGAGGCTTGACTCAATGATGTCCTAGGGTGAAGGTGTGATTCCTAAGTAACCAAAGTTAAGAAAGAATCAAGTTTCAATTCAAAACTTTTCCGAAAACCCTGAAAAACAAAACCCTAGTTTTACCCCTTTTGATATAAATCCAAATCTAAGTAAAATTTGGGAAAAAGTGTAAAACCAAGTTTGTAGATCTTTTCAAGGGCTACAAGTTTGATGTTTTGAGTTTTCAAAGTTTCAATGTAAAATTTGAAGTAATTTTGAAAAGATTCAAATCTCAAAATTGTCCCCTTTTCATTTTCCCTACCTAATTTCAAAATGGAGGCATAATTTGAAAATGTTTTGAATAGCAAAGTTGTAGGTCTGCCCTAGATGTACAACTTTGGTATTTTGAGTTTTTGAAGTTTCAATACAAAATTCAAAGTAATTTTGGTTTTTCAGATTTCCCAAAAATGTCCCTTTTTGAATTCAAATTCAAATTTCAAAAACTAAGCCGATTTGGAAAATGTTCATATTGAGAAAGTTGTAGATCTTTGAAAATTGAACAACTTTTGTTTTTATATATTTTCAACTTCTATTGAAGATTTGAAAGTAATTTGAAATTTATTTCCAGTGGCAGTTCTGTAAATATTTTGAAATCCGCGCCAACCACCGACCGCCACCTCCCCCGACGCCGGCGACCTTCGCCTCGCTTCCAGGCGCGCCCGCGGCGTCCCGCGACCGCCTCGTCACGGTCGTTTTCCTCCGCGTGTCGTCACCACACCGCCTGGGCTCCTCTATAAAGGCCACCGTCGTCGGCCAAGTCGTTTTCTCTTCCTCCTCCGCTCCTCGCCGCGACCGGCCACCGCCCTCCGCCGCCCAAATTCGCCGCCGCTGTTGCTTCACCGTCCCACAGCTCTCGCCTCCAGTTCCGCAACGTGTGCGCGCAGCTCCTGGAGCACTCAATTGCGCCTCACCTCCTCCGCACTAGCTCGCGCATCCGTTTCTTCCTCGCGGCCGGCAGCAACGCCACCGTGACCGCCTCACCGTGGACCGGCCATTCCAGCACCTCTCTGGCAACTCCAAGCTACTCAACGTACTCACTGTGAGCTCCTGCACGTGATGCTTCCCTTATTTTAACCGCTACCGTCTTGTGGTCGCGTTTTGTGCGTCGGGTCGCCGGTTGGTTCGCCACCGTGGCCGCCATGGCCGCGGTCACGCCTCCTCCGTGCGGTAGCAGCTCCAATTCGTGCTTTAGATGGGTTCGCAAGGTTCAGGTGATGTGGTTGAGGTGATCCCGATGCTCCGAAGGCTCGTCGTCGGTGAGCTCACCGTCGGCGGTCGCCGTGGTCGCGTGTCCGCGCGCGCGGGAGAGAAGGAAGAGAGGGAGGCGAGGATGACAGGCGGGTCCCGGGTGTCAGAGAGAGAGGGGCGAGCGCGAGCGGGCCGTCTCGGCAGGCCGCGATGGTGGGCCGAGTGGGCCGCGCGCGGGAGAAACAGGCCGGGCCGAGAGAGAGAAAAGGAGAAAGGCAGCCCGTGATGATAAATTTTGTTTTTCCTTTTTCAAAAATGTAAAATGATTTTCAGTTTTGTTATTTATGTTATAAATTATTTATAATTCCAAAAATTGTGAAAATTTTTGAGTAACCCTTTTACACTGTATACTATTTAATAAAAATAATAAATCTCCATTTTAAGTACTTTTTATAGATTATTTAATTAGTTCATTTAATTCTTAAGTGGTTCTTAATTAATTTTTCTAGGTTTATTTATTTATCCAAAAATCATGAAAATTATTTTATCATCTAATTATGATATAACCTTCTTAAAGTAAAATTTTTAGCTTAATTAGATTAAGTTAATTTTTATTCTTAGATTATGCTTTAATTAATTAATTAATTAATAAGGTAATTAGGGTATGATAATTAATGTTGCTTGACTTGATGATTGAGTGTTGACTTTAGGTCATTAACCCTTGATGACCTTTAGCATTGTTAATTGGTTGCTTAAGCTTTCCTAATTATGTTGTTAGTTCCTAATTACTGTCATTTCATGTGTTTAACAAATTCCGTAATAAGTTGTTTAGGGTAATCGGACCCTAGATTAGGGTTAGGTTAGAAGCTTTTGTTGTTCAGCTGTACCGTGAAGGGAAGTTGTACTCAAGTTGTTAACTCTGTTAAGCATCCATCGAGCATCATATTTATTATCTCATCATCCTAAGGCATGCATTATCATTACGTTTAGTTCCCGAAAAAGAGGAAGGCACCGAAGCCGAACCCGTTCCCGCTGAAGAACCGTCGTCCGTGGAAGTAGGGTTTGACATCTGCGGTACTGAACCCGAGCCTGAGTTTCCTGTCGACCAAGGCAAGCCCCGGTTACATCTAAACTTACCTTGTGATTTAAAAGTTTTACTTAACTTTTATTACGGCTCTATTGCATTAAGTGCTAGGAGTTGAGTGGCAACCTAATTACTACATTATCATCCTTGATATTCCAATACCATCCTTGTTACTGTTTTGATTTAAAAATGCTTAGTATGCTTAGCATTGCTTAATGAGAAAACTTTAAAACTTTTAAACAAAGTTTGAAGGGTTGTTGGACAATCACTTGATGAATGTTAATGTTGATAATTTGGGACCGGTCGGTGGACTTGCATCGGGAAAGGAGTCCCCCTGTAGTGTCTCCGACTGAGTCAGTTAAGGACCGTACCGTTGTTCGAATTGTGTGCGTCGAGACTTTGCAACTGATCACATGCTCCGGTAAGCCTAAGACCTCGGTAATGCCAACATGTGAACGGCCAACCGCGCACTGGGAGTGGAGAGATGGCGAGAGTAGTGTGTACCCTCGTAGCCAAGGGCTGGATTGGAGGTGTACTATACTCTCGGGTGGCGCTGGACCCGGTCATGTTTTGGAGGATCCGAGTGAAGGTTGATATATGTCGGTTAGAGTCCTACATATGTCGTGTGGTTAGGAATCCCCAGCTGGGTTTAATCGATTCGAATCGTCGCTGCTCCTCGGTTAAGGAGACTCGATTCTCTGTTCAACATCGTAGATAAGAAATGGAACTTTGGTCGGAAAATCAGAAAGATATTGAATGAGTTATATGATCTAGATTAGAATCACTTACATTCTGTTGATAAATAATATTGAAATAAAATCGTGATCTTAAGGATTCACCATTAGTAGCTTTTATGCAAAAGAACTTGACTTCCTGCTGGAACCTCACCTTGATTCCCCTAAGCCTGCATTCCTGAGTCGTTCCACTAGTTTTGTCGGTTAAGTCTTGTTGAGTACTTTCGTACTCAGGGTTTGTTAAACCCCTGTTGCAGGTTCGTCTCATGAGCAGGTGTGTTTTGGACCCTGTTGCATGACCGTCTTTGCGGTGAGCGACGACGAGTAGAGATGTTTGGCTCTTGGGCAGAGCATCGCGTTTTGGTGTTGTAATAATGTTAATAATGCTACTCCACTACTATGGTTGTAACCCTAAACTTAAGTTTTATAAGTTGGAACATCAAGTTTGTAAACTTATGTTATGTAAGACTTCCGCTTTTGTACTCTGATGTAATTTATTATATAAACTGTTGTAATACTGTAATGCCTCTGTAATGTGATCCTGCTCGGAAGATTGTGGATGATTCGGGTTTCCCGAGGACACCCGACAGACTTCTTAAGATCTGTGGTATACTTGTACAGTGGTTAGAAGTCTTTAAGACAATAACAAGTACAGGTGGGCCATAGTAATTAGGAGGTTCTGCCACACCACTCTAAATATAGAGTGGGAGAAATGATAGAGTATCGTTTTAGAGTACCCAGTGCAGCAGTTTTTATACTATATTCATACTCTAAAGTTTTAGAGTATCCTTTAGAGTACCCACTGCGGGTAGTGCGGGTAGTGTTAGAGGCGATGGCCCGATGCTTTGCTGAGTTTCTGCGGGACAGCGGCTCACCTCAGTACTTCACCCTCTATGTCAGCAGCAGGTTGCATCTAGACCAGGCCCTTGTTTAGATTACATCAAAATTCCAAGTTTTTTCACTCTCTCTCCATCACATCAATTTTTAACCGCTTGCATGGAGTATCAAATGTAGAAAAAAAATAACTAATTACACAGTTTAGTTGTAAATTACGAGATGAATCTTTTGAGCCTAGTTGGTCCACGATCGGACAATATTTGTCAAATAAGACGAAAGTGGTACTATTCATCAGGTTGAAATTTTTTCCCAATCTAAACAAGAGCCAGGCCAACGAATAACAAAGTTGGAGAAAATGTATACATAGCCCTAGCGTATTGGGCTCCGGCCACTATTTTTGACCCACAACAACCACCAAGTTAGATGCAAGGCGTGAGTTTTGGTCTAAATCCAATTCGAAAAACTCTTATCCAACATGAAAAAAATTGACCTAATCTAAGGTATAGCCTGAATTGACTCGACGCATTCATCATATGGGCGCGGATAGCGATGAAACCGGATCGGATACAGACATATACTAGTGATCCTGCATTATGTCTCATATCCCATATTATATCTCATTTTTTATTAGATCTTAGAATCAGATACGGATCGTTCGGATATTGATATCGATCTCATATGCATATCAGAAATATGAATTTTTTTAGTATTCGGATTTAGATGCGGTAAGATATTAAATATTCGGATCCAGATACAGACTATCCAAATAGTGTTTTGACCCTCTCGGGACAGATGGATACCGGGAAATATCTGTTTCGTTTTCATCCCTAGGCGCGGACAAAAAAAAAACCTAGCTCCACATCAAGTTCAGAATGAGGCCTCGATTGGTCGGGCACCTCCAGGCTCTTGGCTCCGTGCTACAATACTTGGGAGTCACAGATCATGGTTTATTTTTTAGGAGAGAGAAAAAATAGATCCTATGAACAATGTTGCTATAATAATACAAGCTATAGGAGTGCCGGAGTTGTAAGAAGCCTGTCAAACATGCCCTGAGTCGAAATCAGGGTGTTTTTTAACCGGCCTAACACTTACCGAAAGGAATGGGTCGCCTGGACCTGGCTCCGTGGCTTCCAGGCGAATTTTAAAGGCTGGTCATGACATTGTTGGCCCAATAAGTAGCACATGTCAGCCTAAAAATTATGGAATGCACCAAATAAAAAAAGTCAAGAAGTGAATCATAATTTTAATTTTATCTATTTTCACCTCTAGATAGAATATGATATTACGAGATACTATGTAGTTCCAACCATGTGCACACTTAACAAGTCGTCAGCAATTACTTGTTCGGATTCAGAAAAAAAAACTAACAAAATAGATTAAAAAAATTGTTATATACTTGCGGCCCATTCCCACCCCCAACCTATGATTTTTTTTGAAAGGCTCTAATAATGAATCTAGCCGGCCCATTCTCACCCCAACCTTGCGGCCTTCCTCACCCAGCCCACCCGGCCACCCCCCAACAACCCTCGGGCGTTCTCTCGTTGTCGCGTGCCCTCTCGCCTGCGCTTGCGTTCTGTCTCTGGCGGCGACGAGTGGCGGCCGCCGACGCCCCACACCAGGTGCCCAAGACTCCATCTTCGGGACCTTTGCCGGCGAGACGACTGGGCGGCCGCCGACACCCTACATCAGTTGCCCAGGTTTCCATCTTGGGGACCATTGCCGGCGACGAGCGCCACCAGGTACGCCCATCCCTTCTCTTCCGTTCCTGCTTTGCGAGACCGAACACGGAACACCCAGGCCCAAGCTATATTCGTATCTGATCTGATCCAATCACAAGTGTAGCATACATATATTATGCCTACAATAGGCTATTCTCGGCCAGAATTCAGCTACCAAAACTAGTGGGGCGGGTTGGGGTGGGTTCGGTAATTGGGTTGGATTAGGTTGGCAGAAGATGTTCACCAGCAGTGGGTTGGCAGGCCACGGGCTTGACCCCATTAACAGGGCTATCCAGCACAGAAGAAAGTGCTGCAAGAAAACCTGTTTGGTGCTCCTTTAGCCCTTCTAAAAACCTGGTTGGTGCTCCTTTAGCCCTTCTAATTTCGAATGGTACTTGTGGATAACATGAGATTAAACTTTGCTTTCTTTGCTCTGCATGGAGAATTGCTTGTCTAGCTCATGGTTATCCACTTATCCCTGCAAAGTTAAGTGGCCATGCATTTTTTAGTGGTTTCAATGGGTCCACATGGCACCAATTTATTCAACGACAAAACAGTACCAACCAGAAATTTACCAATGGGGCATATGCATCTTTTACTGAAATGTTTTGCTAACATACAGTAATTTACCTAGGTTCTTGAGCCATGTATTTTGCCTGAATTGTGTCTGAAAATGAGACTTGCCACTAGAACAATGTCTGTTGTTTAAAATAATCTTGTTTTATGTCAAATGCTATTACACTTTTAAAATTTTAATGTAGAATCTTATATAGTTGCGGAAGTGGCGTGTAACTGTGATGACATGTATGATCTGTTGATTATCAACTTTATTTGGTATTTTCTACCCACAAAGCTGTTCGGATGTTCCTTGAGCATTTAATCTGATATATAGTTGGTTTCACTATTGCATATATTATATCATTAAGTTAATGCTAGCATTATTTTTCTAGCCTTTAATTATTTAACTCCCTTGCTTGTTAGCCTGATGACGACAAACGGCACGAGCGGTGGCGGGAAGCTTCCCCGGAAGCGCTTCTATCGTGCCCGGGCGCACAGCAACCCACTCAGCGACTCGCACTTCCCGGTCCCGATATCGCCTGAAGAGGTTGACCTCTCACAGCACTACCCGCAGTACTTCCCTGCCGACAAGGGCAATGACGGCGAGGCGGCTGCAGCACCACAACAGATCCGCTTCGCAGATGTGGGGTGCGGATTTGGTGGGTTGCTCGTAGGGCTCTCACCTCTCTTCCCGGACACGCTCATGATTGGCATGGAGCTGAGGGACAAGGTAATTACTCTTATTATTTTGCCTTTTATTTTTCCCTTGATTTCTCTGGGCGCCTTGTAGACTGTTCTGGTAGTATGAAGATAGACAATGCATTTGGCATGGTTTGTAAATATAACAATGTTAAAATTTTAGGGGAAAAAAACAAATTTGACCAAAAAAACTCGACCTACAGGGGAAAGAGTGCCCCAGCGGCATTGCATTAAGAAGAAAAAAAAATTCAAATTTGACCACGTGCTTATCATGTAACATTGTGAGTTTATATGCCAATAATCTTTAAAACATCCCAGTTAGGTTTCTGATATGAAGTTAGTATTATGCTACACCAACTTTCTTTCTTATGGAATTAATATTTGCTTCAGCTTCGCAGTAAATGTGTGGTTAAAATTTAGTCTAGTGTGATAGGCTTGGATTTCTACTTAGAAAATGATGTGGTTTCAGAAAGTTATTTTATTTATTCAAAATTTCAAATACCCTAGTTTCGGATTCATTGGGAAATATCTGAATTCACTTATTTTGCCTGTCATTTATTCTGGTACAGGTAACTGAGTATGTGAAAGAGAGGATTTTAGCTCTAAGAGCAGCAAACCCAGGGCAGTATGACAACATATCTGTTGTCCGCACGAACTCAATGAAATATATTCCAAATTACTTCAGGAAGGCTCAGCTCACCAAGATGTTCTTCCTGTTCCCTGATCCTCACTTCAAGGAGAAGAACCACAGAAGGAGGGTTATCAGCATGCAGTTGTTAGATGAGTATGCTTATGTGATGGAAGTGGGAGGAATCATATATACCATCACTGACGTCGAGGAACTTGGAGAGTGGATGCGGTCGTGTCTAGAGAAGCACCCATTGTTTGAAGCTGTTCCCGAGGAAGAGATTAAAGCTGACCCGGTTTTCAAATTACTGTCTACTGCCACTGAAGAAAGCCAGAAGGTCGCCAGAAATGGAGGACAAACATTCCATGCCATCTTCAGGCGGATCTCCTTACAAGAAGACTAAGTCACTTAGGAGGTTGCTCTTCCCTTGATCGTGTGTTACATGTATTTGTCATTTTTATACATTTCTAGCAGAAGTTTTGTTGTTGAGGGTGTTCTGATACTAAATGTTGCTTTGCAAGGTTCTGCAGGCCCAATTATTGAGCTCAGTTTAAGACAGTTGCAAGATAGTTTACCAGGACGATTTTGTTGAGTTCAACTCTCGGAATCTGATCTAACCAGTTTGTTTTAACTACCCGTATGGATGGTTGCAGAAAACTGACATTCATGTGCAAACATGCTCCTAATTGCATAGCGCCATAGATACCAGGATCATTTCCCTTGTATGCAGCTTAGTCTAAATTCTAAGTACACGAAAAGAAAATTGTTCTAAGTTGCCATCCTCGCTAGCAAAAATGAATAAAATAAAATTATATAACACTACAAGTACAAGATAACTGTTTTTATTATGGGAGACTATATAAAACTATATCGCGCTGTGTTCTATTCTATGCCGCCGCCCCGTCCACAATTAGACGCTCCCAGTCCCAAAGCTGCTGGACAAACTACCAGCGGAGATGCTTCCCGCCGCTGCCGTCGAGGTATACAAGAAGAAGCTGCACATATCACCACCGAAGATGCTTCCTACCGCCGCCGCCGCCGTCGAGGTACACAAGAAGAAGCTGTACATACCGCCAGCGAAGAAGATGCTTCCCGCTGCCACCGCCATCGTCACCGAGGAACACAAGAAGAAGTTGTATGTACCGCCAACGAAGATGATTCCGACTACAGCAACTGTGTGCGGCCGACAGAATACGAGTGAGGCCAAGAAGCCAGTCGTCGCTCAAAGCGAGAAGATGGAGGCTAAGAAGTCGATCGTCGCTCAAAGCAAGAAGAGTGAGGCCAAGAAGCCGATCGTCGCTCAAAGCGAGAAGATGGAGAGTACTAAACGAAAGCTACGTGAGGGTTACCAAGAAGCCGAGAGGATCAAGCGCCAGCACACCATTAAGAAGATCAACGACAAGGAGGCGGCAAAGATGTTTGAGCAAAAGCAACGAAAGATTCATCCCATCATACGAGGGAGAGGCCCAGCAACATGCAGGACCTACTCAAGCGTCGCTCGTTCGTTGCTTCCCTCTCTTCAGATGATCTAGGGCCAGTCATGTCGAAGAGACTACAGACCATGGACAGAATTCCAATGGCACAATTACAGAGCAATCTATCAGATCGCTTGGAGTTGACGGTCAAGAAAAACTGCCTGATGACCAGCACTGATAATTCCTTTCTTGTTTCTTTAAGCTGCATCTGGACCCTTCTTCATAAGCTATGCATGGCTCATACGAGGCTGCATTCGCTAGCTTTTGGCTTTTGTTTCCCTGAAATTTGTGGCAGAGCGAAATCACACTCCTCTATTTGCTGGAATAAGCTTGACAAGCTTTGCAAGATCATATGACTTGAAATCCCTTCCAAAGCATAAGCTTAGATCTAGTGCAGTCCTCCCATCCTGTAATGTGCTCAAAGAGAAACCAAACAATATTTCAGACATAACAATAACATAAAGTATTCATTCAAATAGCTCGAAGAACAAGTTGTAGTAGGAAGAGCGAAGAGTTATCCTATTGACATCATCATATCAGAAGACGGAAGCCATGCAACTTATTACTTATTTTGTGAAACATCAGAAAATGTAAGGCAGCAATGATCATAGTGAAATATTTTTTTGGTGTATACTGCTCATCAGCAAAGATATGAAACGATACCTTGGTTCTTCTTGTCTTATCCGCACCATTGACAAGCAAGACCTTTGCTATATCTCTATTTCTACTCTGTATGGCTAAATGGAGTGGTGTCCATCCATCCTGCAGGAAAGGAAATATTATTTAAGAGAACATTCACTGTCCTTGAAACAGGGTTGAGATGATATGAAAATTGGTACACATTTGACTTACATTATCAGCAACATTGACATCAACCTTGTACTTAATCAGTAACTTCACAGTTTGCAGGGCACCAGCTTGAACAGCATAATGTAATGGTGTGGCTCCATCCTGCACATCAGCTGATCAGCAGACTTAATTCAAGAGCCAGCAACATGACCAAAACCAATGTGACAACAGCTAACTTTGCTTCAAGAAGTTTCACTAAACTTCACTCCTTTTAAAATCATGGACAACAATTGACAAGAAGGGAGTATTCCAGGTACCCTCTTACCCTATCTCTAACATGGGGATTTGCCCCTTTCCTCAGGAGATGGCTAATGACAGCCTCTTTTTTTCCTATGACCGCCTTGTGAAGAGGGGTGAAGCCATCCTGTATCAGCGTAGTTAACTCTGCTTTCCCAGATGGGGTTTCTCAGATACGAAAGAAAAATGAAAATCATAAGCACGTAACTTACTTGATCAAGTAAGTTGATGTCAACACCACTGTCCAGAAGCTTGTCCATGAGGGGTATCTGCAGTGCCAACGCGTAACTATGAAGTGGATGCCATTTCGGCTGCACCAAACAATTCATCAGGAATTAGATTCAGCATCTCAAATTTTCAGCAGCAAATCGAGAAATGCATCATACACAAAAGAAAGATGTTTCCAAGTAGATATTAAGACAGCTGGAGGGAGCTTAACTGATGATATTCTAGGGACATCAGGGGTCTCGTGCTGATCCAAGATAGCCTTTTCTTCAGGAGTTAGGAGAAGCTCGATTTCTAGCCAGACAAAAATATTAGTGGCAGATTCAAGTGTAGTAGAACACAAAGTAGTAGAGCGGAAGGTCTCCCAAAGAGTAGACCGAGAAGCAGCAAGGAAGTGAATTTGTGTGGGTAATTAATACCTCTCCGGAGGTCCTGTTCTTGCTGCCGCGCCGCCTCGAGCCTGGAGGACGGCGAGGAAGACGGGAAACGCGAGGCCCTCCTTTGCTCCGGGCCGTCGTCCTCGTAGTCGCTCCCAGAGCCGTCGTCTGGCTCCTCCCAGAAGACGTCCCCGTCAGAAGCTGCGGCGCGCGGCAGGTGGTTGAGGCCTGCGCACAGCAGCCGCGGAAGCGGGCGGCAGAGTGGCGGTGGAGGGCGGGGAGCGGCGACGCGGAGGGGAGGAACAAATGAGACGGCGGCTGCAGTGCTGGGTGGCGACGCGGTGGCCGCCCATGGGAGCATCTCGAGGCAGTCGGCAGCTGTAACCCCGAGTTTCCCGTCGGGGTCTGGGCACCGGCGGCGGATTTTGGTCCCGCGGCGCGGCGTCGCTGAGCTGCTTCGCGCGTCTGATAGAGCGACGGAGGTAGACGACGACTCCGCTGGCTAAGGGGAAGATGAGCTGGCTTCGCGCGGCAGTCAGAGAATCGCTGTCCGTTTGGCCCGTCCGTCTCCTCTCCTGTTCGTCAGCTCGAGCGTCGGCGCCGCACGGTTGCCCAGTTACAAAAAAGCGGTATATTGATTTGAAGACCAGGGCATGCTTGGGAGAAACTTGACTTGTTATATTGTCCATTTGTGTTGCACCAAAAAAAAACAGAGTACCAAAACGGAATGGATTGCTCACTAGTCAATTGCACAATTGTATATTGATTTGATTTGAATTGAAGACCAAGATATGCATGGTGAACTATCCCCTGTTCGGCTGAGTTTATCAGCACGGCTTATCAACCGTGGAACAATGTTTTTCTCTCACAGCAAATCAGCCACAATCGGCTTATAAGCCAAAAAAACAGCCTGCCGAACAGGGCCTATGTGGGTGGATAGGTTACATAGTTACAGCCCTATTCGGCTTATCAGTCATGGTATAGTGTTTTTCTCTCGCAACAAATTAGCGAACAGTACTTTTTAGCCTGGCTTTTCAGTGAAACGAACTGGGTTATGTGGGTTATGGAACAAAATGCTTTTTAAAGTTGTTCATCCTTTTGTATTTTGATCTTTTGATGTATGGTGAACTATGTGGGATATGGAACAAAATGCTTCGTACCATCTTTATGTGTTTTCCATGTGAGAGGTAAACATCTCGTGTAGATTATAATTGTTACTAGTATGTGGTTTTTGGCTAAAATATCGGTTTAACCATGCACGTGTGCCAAGCAGTGTATCCTATCTACTCCCTCTGTTCCAAATTATAAGTCGTTTTAACTTTTTTATTTATCCATTTTGCTATGTATCTAGACATATTATTATATTTAGATGCATAACAAAACGGATGTGCCAAAAATATCAAAACGACTTATAATTTAAAATGGAGGGATTATAATTTTGTCTTGGGTCCGCTACTGCCGGCTCGGGCTTAGGTCAATCTGATTTTTTTATTTGTTACAAAGGTTAGTATATAGAGCAACTACATTGTTATTCCACACGTTGCTTCTTAGAATAGCAAAGCCTCCATATTCAGACTGGTTCTTTGCTTCTCTATCCGCTCTACTGACTTCTCTAAATATGACACTCTATTTTCAAATGACTATTTTTTGAATGGCTACAATTTGAATGAATGTATTTTCCAACATCTATTTCTTTTTATGCTATATTACATGGACTCCACTTGACAAATGATGATCACAATTTTAAAGGAAACATGGTTCATCGCTTGGACAAAATAAGTTCTACCACTGGATAATATTGCTCAAGTTGTGGGCGATGAAATCCAATGTTCTCCCAATGTGATTCATTGCTTTCTAGACTTATTGTTTCTCTACTGCTTTAGGTCAAGTAAGGGGATGTTTGAATCCAGTGACTAAAGTTTAGGAGGTGTCACGTGGGGGTATCGTATGGGATGTTCGGATAGTAATAGAAAAATAAATTATAAAATTCATCAGTAATCTGTGAGACGAATTTATTAAGCCTAATTAATCCGTCATTAGTATATGTTTACTGTAGCACCACATTGTCAAATCATGGACTAATTAGGCTTAAAAATATCGTCTCGCAAAACCGTTTCGATCTTTGTATTTAGTTTCGTAATTAGTCTATATTTAATACTTAATGCATGTGTTCAAACATCCGATGAGATAGCGACTAAAGTTTAGGAGGAGGAACAAATGTAACACCCCGGTGTTACGCATGCATTTAGCACCGACAAATCATGGGCATAAGCATTGTCATGTATTCATTAGCATTGCATGAAATCATGTATGAAACACAACTTTGAAACATTGATGTTGCAATTATTTGTTTAAAAAGAACTATGCCATGATTATGCTTGTTAGGTTCATAAACATGCTTGTTTGGTAGTGTAAATAATTTAGAAATATTTCACATGCAATTTGGAGCAAAGTTCATTTTAGAAACTTTCCCAAATTCTTCTTCTAGCAATAATTCTCAAAAATATTGAAAAATGAGAAAAATAGTTTTAAATCAACTTTTAACCTCCATCCCCAAAACTGTTTAGATTTTGACTTTACTCCTTTTGGCAAAGTCGTAGAGCTCAAAATGTTGAACAATTTTTATTTTAGGGTCTTTTCTTGAAAACGTTTGGAAAATGCTCAAAATGTCATCTTTAGGCGCTGCTATTTAGAAAAGAAAAAGAAAAGAATTTTTATTTGGAAAATGATCACCGCCTCCCACCGGGCCGGCCCACTGGGCCAAGCCCAGCGCTGCGCCAGCACCGCACGTCGCTCCCGCACAAACGCGCGCTCCGTTCCGACTGCGCCCACGCACGCTCTACCCGTGTGCAGGCCGCGTCCGCCGCCGGTCGTACGCCGGCATGGGCGGTGGCCGGCTGCTCCGACCGCGGCCCGCACCCTTATCCCTTGTCTGAGACCGCTCCCCTCTCCATTCTCACTCTCTCGCCCATTTTCAAAACCCGCACGGAAGTGGAGCTCCCTTTCCTCCACTGCCGCCGCACTTCACCATCGGCGTTCCGCCGCCGAAAGCTCGCCTCCGCTCGATTTGCCACGCACGCCACCCCGCTCCACCTTCCTCTCCTTGGAACACAGCTCCGCGTCGCCGCTCTGGCAAGGTGAGCGCCCAATTGGGCGGTCTTTCTTTCCGCCGGCGATGGCGCCGCCGAGCACGGCCTCGCCGTGGTCGGGGCTCCCCACTCCCTCTTCCTTTCCTTCGGTTAGGGTACCGCGTCCGCCTCGTTGCCGCAGATCCCGCGTGCTCCCCCGCCCGCCTTATCCCGGCCGGAGTCGGCTCGCCACCGTGGCACAGCGCCGTCGCGCCGCCTTGTGCGCCGGCGATGCCGCTCCGCTCTACCTCTAGCCTCGTCTCGCTGCTTGCAGCGTTCGCCTTGTTGAGAGGAGCACAACTGTGGCACCCGCGCCGCCGGAGACCTCACCGGCGGTGAGCTCCGGCGTGTCAACGCCGCGCCCTGCCCCTGTTTGGCTGACGGGTGGGGCCCGGTCAGCCCACGAGGCCCGCTGTCAGTGGCTTGCTGGGTTTCAGTGTGCACAAAGTCGTGTACACGTAGCATTTCCAAGCGGATTTCCAGAAAAAAGAATTAAAAGAAAATACTTTCAGTTTTGATTAAAGCTTTGAAAAATGATATCTTGCTTATTTTAGCTCAAAATCTGGTGAACCAAATTTTGTTGGGTTTGTTATCAGTAGATCTACAATACAAAAATATTGCAGGTCACTTTTCTGATACTTTTCTGTATAGTTTATTTAAATGTTGTTAATTGCTGTTAACTTAGAAATGCACAGTAAATCCATAATCGTTCAAAAAAAATATGGTTCCACTTGCATTAGTCTTATTTTGTGATGTAGTTTATGTGAAAAATATATTCCATACTTATCTTGTGTAAAAATATGGATGTTTAGTTCAAGTGCTATTTATTGCTAAGATTTGTTATTTTTGCTAGAGAGTAAAATAGGTATAAAACATGCATGTGATAATTTTTGTATAGTGATTATTTATGGTGTAGAGCATGGGAAAAATACTCAATCTGTTGTTTGATAGTACAAATTATTTTCAGGTGTTGTTATACCATGCTTTTTGTCCTTTTTGTGTAAATTGTTGTAGTGGTCCAAATGCAATGAGATTTATATGGTATGCTATGTTTGGCACTAGTAAGCTACTGTAATTTTCTCAGATTTTTCTGTGCTGTCAAAATAGATGTTGCTATTCAAACCTAGTGTTAATTAGGGTTTAATTAAATCTTGCTTTATGCATGAATAGTTAATTTGTTTATCTTTGTCGTATCTTTGAAGCATCTTAACTTGCTGTGGTGACTTGGCATGTTAGTACAATGGTTGTAGTATTAGTGTAGTTGTACTTATGTGTGGCTATATGGTAGTTAGTAGTAGAAGAGAATGCAGTAGATGACAGGTACTTATAGTACATGTTCTTAGATGATGTTGACTACCTTGTAGAAGAATTTTACTTTTACTCTATCCAATAAAGCTAAGCATGTTTATATACATTGCATGAAATCATAATCATTATGTGCCCTTTCATCCGATGCACCTCTTGCATAAGCACTTACGCATATGTATCATACAGGATCGCAAACAAAGAATCCAATCGCCGTACCCGAGGAGCCGGAACAGCAGCTCGAGGTGCAGCCACAGTGTAACACCCCGGGTGTTATAGTGCTAATTAATCTGCCATGTCATCATAATGCATTGCAAAGCATCCCTGTTAGGTTAACTTTGTTATGCATCAACTAAAACAAGTTTACTTATCTAGGTTGAATGTGTTTCTCAGTGGTGTGCTCGAAACCCAAAAACCCTAATTTCGAATGCCACCGCAAATACTTAGTCCATGCCCTGCGTAATTTGAGGTGTGCGACTGTGTTGCACACTAGTGTCAAGTGTAGGGTATGAGCTCAAGTACAACATCTAAAATGAAGCTCCAAATTTGAGTTTGAATTGGAGTCCCAAAACTTGTCATGAGTTTTCCGATTCGAATTCAAATTCAAATCTGGGAAGAAATGTAAAAGAATTTCAAAAGCTAAATTGGTCAACTAAGAGTGGCTTTTGGTCAACCATGTCATGTTAGTCCAAATGATGCCCTTGGGTGAGGTTTTGATCACTAAGTAATCACAAATCAAAGTAGCAACAAATTCCAATTTAAAATTCCTCCGAAAACCCTAAATTTCAAAACCCTGTTTTACCCCTTTTGAAATAATTCAAAATCTAAGCAAAATTTGGGAAAAAGTTCAAAACCAAGTTTGTAGAACTTTTCAAGGGCTACAACTTTGGTGTTTTGAGTTTTCAAAGTTTTAGTGTAAAATGTGGAGCAATTTTGAAAATAAACAAATTTCAGATTTGATTTATTTTTGTCCCCAAACTAAGATTTCAAAATGGAGGCAGAATTTGAACAAGTTTTGAACAGCAAAGTTGTAGGTCTGGTCAAGATATACAACTTTGATGTTTGGAGATTTTGAAGTTTCAATATAAAATCAAAAGTAATTTCTAAATTACCAAATCTGAAAAATATGCCCCTTTTTGAATTTAAAATCAAATTTCAAAATCCAGTGAGAATTTGAAAAAGTGTTCAATACAAAACTTATAGAGCTTGAAATTCTGAAGATTTCATACATTGGAAGTTTTTCAAGTTGTTACATGAATTTGAGAGTAATTTGAGAAAACAGTTTGAATTTCAAAAGTTTGGGGGGGACAGCTACAGTGACCGGCCAATCACCGCCGACCACCGCGCGGTATGGGCGCCGGCGAGCCGCTGCCGTCGCGCTGGCCGCTTCCACGGCCTTCCATCCTGCCACCGCGACCACAGAGATCGCCTCGCGCTCTCCAGCTGCTTCTTTGGCTTCACAGCTCTATAAAAAGGCCATCACCGCCACTGTCGCCGTCGGTTTCACCATCGCCGCCGCCACCGTCCTCCTTTCGCCGGCTAAATTCGCCCTCCCTGCTCCACCGCAGCCATCTCCATCTTGCCAATCACTCCGCCATCACCTTGCGAATCTATTGCGCCTTCTTGTGTAGACGCTACTGCTCAGGATCGCCGGGGAGCCATCGTCTTCCACCTCGGGTCGCCGCCGTTCCAGTCGAGCCCCGCCACCGTGGCCAGCCGCCTCCAGAGCCTCTCAGCTTCAACCGATCACTCCTTTGTGATCGTGGTACGCCCTTGATGCTCTCTGACCACTCGCTTTGATCGTTACACCGTCGTGTTGTCGAGTCGCCGGTCACCGTGGTTGTCGGACCGCCACCGTCGTCGGTGAGGTAGCACCAGAGCTCGAGACGAGCTACAACTTAGCAAAACGGATTCGCTAGGTCGCGTAGAGGCTGTAGAATCGCTCGGTTGGTCGACCGAGGCTTCGGTCACCGGCCGGTCACCGCGGGCGAGCGCGCGGGCACGCGGGAGCGAGCGGGCGAGCGGGAGGAGGAAGATGACAAGTGGGTCCGCGTTGTCAGCGAAAGAGAGAGGGAGAGCAGGCGCGCGCGCGCGAGGCAGGCCGCCTGCTGGGCCGCGCGGCTGGGCCGAGCGCGGGTGCGGGCGTGGGCGCGCGCATGCGGGCCGTCTGGCTGGGCCGGACCGCAGGAAAAAGGGAAATCGGCCCGAGTTCGATTTTGTTTTTCTTTTTCAAATAAATGAATAGTGCTATTATTTGTTTATTTCATTAAAAATTGTGTAGAGTTCCAAAATTCATGAAAATTTTTGTGTAAGCTTCTCAATGTATAAACTATCTAGGAAAAATGTTAAATCATGAATTTGAATACTTTGTGCAGTAGAATTAATTGGTTCCAATAAAGATTAAATGCAACTTCCAGGATTTTTAATAATTAATTTATTTATCAAAAAATTATGAAATTTATTATGACACTGTTATAAATCATTCTTAACCCATAGAAAAAGTTTGAGATTGTTTAGATAAAGTTTGATCAACTTCTAATTATGCCCTAATTATTTAAATAGTAAATAAATGTTAATTTGAGAACTTTAAGTGTTGTGTGCCTTTTTGATTGAGTGATGTCATTGGGTCACTACCCTTTGGTGATCTTTGGCACCTTAATTTCATGATTGAGCTCGTTAGTAACTTGTTTAGGTTAAAAGCTGGTATCGCTGGAAATCGTCGCTACTAGTTAGTAGGTTTTCAGTTTGCGACTGTACCGTGAAGGGAAGTTGTACTCAAGTCGTAACTTGTAGCATGTTGTTATCAAGCATCATGTTTATCATCGAGCATCATGTTAAAGCATGTTATGTATTCGTGTAGTTTCCGCTTTCGAAGAAGCCGAAGTCACCGAGCAGGTCTCCGGAGAAGAGCGATCGTCGGTGGGTTCCGGAACAGACGTTGGAGTCCTCGAGTCTGAGTCAGTCGTCGTGTCTGAGCAAGGCAAGCCCCGGTGCATTTAAACCCTACCTTGAATTTTATAAATATTTTATTATTTATATTATGGTTTATTGCATTAAGTAATTAGGAGTTGAGTGATAACATAATTGCTGCATTATCATCCTTGATTATTGCGATATTAACCTTGATACCTGTTTTACTGAAAATGGGTAGTATGCTTCGCCATGCTTAGAAGTTAAGTTTTTAAATGAAATGTTTACATAGCCATGACGGCATACTTAATGAATATTGAAATATGAGAATGAACTTGAAAGATCGGGCAGGTGGTTTGGCCACTGCTAACATGCATTGGGAAAGGAGTCCCAATGTAGTGTTTCCGCCTTGTCAGTTAAGGTCCATTCGTTGTAAGCCTGTTGTGTTTGAGACTTTGCAACTAGCCTCATGCCTTGGGTAAGCCCAAAATGTTAGTGATTCCATTACGAGAACGTCTAACCTCGCACTGGGAGTGGAGAGATGGCGGGAGTAGCGTGTACCCTCGGGGCTAGAATCGGGCCAGGTTCGAGGAGTACTGTACTCTCGGGTGGCGATGGACACGTTCTGGTTTTGGGAGATCTAAATGAGGGTTGATATATGCAGATTCGGTTCTACATATGTCATGATGTTAGGGATCCCCAGCTGGGTATAATCGGTTCGAATTGTCGTTGCTCCTCGGTTATGGAGACTTGATCACCTGACTTGCATCGTAGTTAAGAACTGGATTGAAAGAAAGAATGAGAAAGGATTTGATGATAATTACTTTGATCTAGATTAGGATCACCTAGAGTTGGTTAATGAACCATCAATGGTAAAAGTAAAATGTTGAAGATAAGGACTTACCTTAGTAAGCTTTTCTGCAAAAGATAATTTTTATTCTGGATTACCCGTACCTTGATTCCCTAAAGCTAGCATGCCCTTGGAGTCTTTGTCTTAGTCGGGTAAGTCTTGTTGAGTACTCTCGTACTCAGGGTTTGTTGAACCCCTTGTTGCAGGTGCGGTTCATGAACAAGTCTGCTTCGAGCCTTGTTGCATGACCGTTGTGGTTGAAGAAAGTGATGACGAGTAGAATGTGTGGCCTTTGGGCAAGGCATCTCGTTTGGGTGTTGTAATAAAGTTACTACGATACTTCTCTACTACTGGTTTGTAATAATGTTACATAAAGTTTAAAGTTTGAAAACTGGTTTGTAACCCTAAGTTATTGTAAGACTTCCGCTACTTTACTCTGTTGAATATTTTGAATAAACTGTTGTAATATTGCAATACTCCTGTGATTGGATCCTGTTCGGAGGAAAGCAGGCCTTTTAAGTTATGGTGAACATAAGTACAACTGTCAGAGGTCATTATGGCAATGACGTGTACTTGTGGGCCATCATAATTAGGAGGTTCTGTGACAGCTGGTACCAGAGCATAATCACTCGAGTTATTGTAGTATTACCTTGCAAAACTTCAAAATGATTTGGGTCAAACAAACTTAATATTGATATTTTGGTCCAAATTGCTTTTGCTTATCTTAATCTATTCTATAGTTTCCTTAGCTCATATTTGAAAGCTTCGTAGTGAAGTATCATGTATAGTGCCCTATGTTATAACTATTGCATGTGTTACTTAATCTTTCTGTTAGATCGTAAGTACGATGCATGCATCATGTTTAATTAACCTGCTTAAGTTACCTTCACTTTTAAAGTGGTTTGGGTTAAGTAAGGTTCAATCCTATTCATGCTAACCTTCAGATCCCTCCTATCTGTTCTCATCGTCCTAATTCTATCTTGCTTTAGGATGCACGTGTGAAGACGACTCCTCGCAAGAAAACGGGTCCACAAGGAGTGCCGCGTCATCAGTTGGCCACCAGAGTTGATGGAGCAAGCAGTAGCCGCAATCCGAACCCGGGTTCGGAATCAGAGGTTGCAAGGCTTACATCAGAAGTGGAGCGATTGAAGCGCAACATGCGTTTTTGGAAACAGTTCCAGAACGAGTCTCTGGAAAAGGAGACAGAAGCCAGGGCTCGTGTTCGTGAGTTGGAGCTTTATGCGACACACCTGGAGCAGTACAACACTGTTCTGCATGAGGAGGTCCATAGGCTACATGATCTGATGAATCCCAATCATCAGCCCCAGGCAGTAGAAGATGATGTCGGTGCCGTGATTGTTCCTGGTGGAGAGGACAATGAAGAAGATTCGGAAGAAGATGAACCCATGATGGAAAGTGGGGATGATACAAGTCATGTCACTGGTGCAAGTGCTCCAGAGGTTGAGGATGGAGTGATCGTGATCAGTGATGATGATGAGGAGTGAAGGGTCGACATGGATGGTTGTGTAACATAGTAGTCTTTCCTGCTTTCTAAGAACCTTAGTGGGTAGTTTCTTGCTTGCGAGCAAGTTTGTAATGAAATAATGTAAGATAAGTTTGTTTATGTATACAAGTACTGTACTAACTGCTTTTTAATTCAATAAAGCGATGTAAATAAATATGGTTTGTGTACAACAGATGGACGGTACTGGAACTTCCCCGGAAGGGGACAATACTCCGAATCCCCCACCGTTTCCACCCACACTAGCAGAGGCTATTGCCGCACTGGTTAATGCCACTACCTTGTTGGCTCAGAATCAGAATCAGAATGGAAACCAGGGTCATTGAGGCCGTAACAATGGAGGGGAAACCACTTATGTGGATTTCACCGATACCCGTCCACCAGTGTTCTCAAAGGCAGAAGTTTGAACTTTTACAGTGCACGGAGCATCAGAAGCCCGTGTTTGCAGCATAGCAACTTAGAGGTGCCGCAGGGGCGTGGTGGGCGAATTTGGTCACCGCACGGCCTGCTGGACACCGTGTCACTTGGCAGGAGTTTCGTGAAGCCTTCAGAGCACATTATATTCCAGATGGTGTCATGGCCATGAAACTAGAAGAGTTTCTCTCGCTGAAGCAAGGGAACCAGACAGTTCTACAGTATGTGGGCAAATTCAATCATCTGTCCCAGTATGCAGCTGAATATGTGAATACCGATGCGAAGAAGAAGAGTTGTTTCATGAGAGGTTTGAGTACCATAATCCAGGAAGCATTGGTCACCTGTTATAATGCCACATACCATGAGATAGTCAATGTGGCTATTGCGTCAGAAGAGAAGTCCCGACTGCACAAAGAGTCGAAGAAAAAGAAGCCAGTGTTTTCTAGCCCGTCTGGCGGCATTAAGAAGCGCCATAAGTTTGTTTACCACCCTCAGAACCATTTCCGCCCAACTTATCGTCCACCGCAATACCAAGCGCAGCCGCAGACGTTTTTCCGTCCTGCCACAACCTCACAGTTTCCACAGCAGCCGAATGCCCCTGGTTCAAAACCAGACTCCAGTAACCCATAACTTTCCCTGTTACAATTGTGGAAAGCCAGACCACTTTTCCAAGGACTGCCCGTATCCAAGGCAGTACAATCCCAATTATCCCAGAGCTCCCGTACCACAACAGCAACAACCTCAGAGCAAGAATAATAATCTGAATGTTCAGAAGGGTAAGGGTGAGAAGAAGAAGACCGGACGTGTGTTCTACACTCAAGCAAGTGCAATCCCAGAGGGAGAACCTGTTATGATGGGTATGTTCCCTGTTGCTAATCATCCAGCAGTACTGTTATTTGATTCAGGTGCATCGCATACATTCATAAATCGCACCTTTGTTGTTAAGCATGACATTCCAATTATGGGAACACAAGAAGATTTCTTTATCCAGTCGCTCGGGGGACGACTGTGTACTAAGGAGATGGTACGTGACGTACCTATAGAGTTAGGTGGGCATATATTCCCTACCTCAATGATAATATTACAGAAACAGGATATAGATGTGAATCCTGGGTATGAATTGGATGTACCAATGAGGAGCCCTTATAGATGCACTGCACAGAACTATAAGGTTGAACCTGCCAGATAATAAATCTCATCTTCTTATCCAACTTCCTATCCTAAAGAGAACAGTTGAAAGGATATGTGCAACTTCATTGCAGGAGATTTGTGATATACCGGTAGTCTGTGAATTTCCAGATGTGTTTCTAGATAATCTACCAGGTCTTCCACCAGACAGAGATGTAGAGTTTGTGATTGAGTTAAAACCGGGTACTGCCCCAATATCCCGGAGAGCTTACAGAATGCCACCCAATGAATTGGCAGAACTCAAGGATCAATTGCAAGAGTTACGTGACAAAGGTTTTATCAGACCCAGTTCCTCACCATGGGGATGTCCAGCTCTTTTTGTCAAGAAGAAAGATCAGACTTTAAGGATGTGTGTTGATTATCGACCGCTAAATGAAGTAACCATTAAGAATAAATATCCGTTGCCTCGCATTGATCTACTCTTTGATCAGCTTGCGGGGGCAAAGGTATTTTCCAAGATCGATCTTCGATCAGGGTACCATCAAATCAAGATTCGACCTGAAGATATCCCAAAGACTGCATTCACCACCAGATATGGACTGTATGAGTACCTAGTTATGTCTTTTGGTCTCACTAATGCACCGGCACATTTCATGTATCTGATGAACTCAGTTTTCATGCCGGAGCTTGACAAGTTTGTGGTTGTGTTTATTGATGATATTCTGGTATACTCCAAAAGTGAAGAAGAGCATGTTGAGCATCTCAGAGTTGTTCTGACTCGTCTGAGAGATCACCAATTGTATGCCAAGTTCAGTAAATGTGAGTTTTGGTTAAGAGAAGTGCAATTCTTAGGACATGTGTTGTCAGCCGAAGGAGTAGCAGTAGATCCTGGTAAGGTGGAAGATATTCTGAATTGGAAACCACCAATCTCAGTTCATGAAGTCCGAAGTTTTCTGGGAATGGCGGGTTATTACCGTCGATTCATACCTGACTTTTCAAAGGTAGCCAAGCCAATCACAGAGTTATTAAAGAATCAAACTAAGTTCATATGGTCTCTAGAATGTGAGAAAGCTTTTAGAATTCTAAAGAAGTCGTTGACAACTGCTCTTGTTTTGGCACAACCAGATATAGAAAAGCCATTTGATGTTTACTGTGATGCCTCGGGTATTGGCCTTGGTTGTGTACTGATGCAAGAAGGCAGAGTCATTGCTTATGCCTCGAGACAGTTGAAGCGTCATGAAGAGCATTACCCGACACATGATCTTGAACTAGCAGCTGTGGTTCATGCATTGAAAATCTGGCGTCATTACTTGTTAGGTAATACTTGCCACATGTATACAGATCACAAGAGCTTAAAGTATATCTTTACTCAGTCAGAATTGAATATGAGGCAAAGAAGGTGGCTTGAGTTAATAAAGGACTGTAACAGAACCGCCCAATTATACGAGATTAAGTAAGAAAATCATCCAACGAACGGACAATTTACCAAACTTAAGCCCGTATAACCCGGTAGTCCGTGAAATCTCGACGGATTTCAAACCATTTCACATCATAGCCAAGATCGTAATAAGTTTAGCGATTACCTTCATAAGTTACATAGTAGTTTGCGGCACAAAATACATCGGAGTTTAAACATAGTTATTACAAACCAGTTTCGAATAAAGTAGCGGAAGCATTAGTTCAAAGCGCACACACACACACACACAACTTTCCAAAATAAAGTGCCAGCTCGCGATCATCTCCCACAAAAGCATCAGGCGAGGAGTAGTGAGTGACCATTGCCCATGGTCCTAGGCTTCGCCCATCGCAGGGTAGAGACAGTTGATACAATAACCATAGTACATCTGTCCATCTGCAACAAGTGGGAACAAAGCCCTGAGTACGAGAAGGTACTCAGCTAGACTTACCCGACAGAACCAAAACAAAAATGACTCCAAGGATCATGATAGGCTTTTTGGTGGGGTAGCTGACTCATTTGCAAGAAAAGCATTTTTAGCTTATCAAATCATTTACAAAAGCATGTCATATTTTAATTCTTCATTCTCCTGTCAACTATGTTTGCACTTATGCTAAAGTAACCATGTAATTAAGCAAGCAAGGATTACCATTGATAATTAACAATAGTTACCATGTCATTTCCTCATAACTATCCAAGTGTTTCATCAATATTACTACGATGAAGTAACTCAAGTCAAGTGTTCACTATCCAGTGAACGATGGCGATTCAAATCGATTATTGACCAGCTGGTAATTTATTCCTCACACAAACCTCACTCACCCGCTAAAGTGAGGTATTGGTCACCGAGTCAACCATTCAGGTAAAGTCGCGAGCTTGCCAGGAACCACATGTACCCGGGGGCCGCCCGACTGCTCTTTGGCCTTATCATCGCGCCCCCGTTTCCTGCCACTACTGCTCCGGTACAGTGCGTTGCGGGCAATCCACTCGGCCCGAATAATCTCCCGGCTTCGCGGTCGAAAGGTACTTTATTCGGCCAGCTAAATGTGAGGCATGCGTTCAACATGACCCGAGGCCCGACATCGGACGGTCCTTAACCGACACAGACGGAAGACACTACAGTCCAGAACCCTGCAAGCTTCCGCCCGGTCTCAAATTCATTTCCACACTTAGCTATTCTCACATGACATTCTTTCACATAAACCAGGTAATCCCCTATAGCTCGCGGATGACAGACAATCACCCGACTTCTACCGGTCTAAGCAAGCTAAGCAGTTATTGACCGTAGACACCAGGGTGACAAGGATCGGGTAAAAACAAGGTGAAACAAGGTATAATGCAGCAACGTTTGCAAACAACTCCTAAACTTAATGCATCAGATTAAGTCAAGTTAATAAATAATTATTTGCAAATCGGGGGAGAAATGCTCCGGGGCTTGCCTCGCTCGAAGGTACTGGGACGATGGTCAGGGCACTCCGGAAGCTCTTCACCGGACTCCTCTTCTGCTTCTGCTGGCTCCGGCTCCGTCACCTCGGGCTGTTCCTCTGCGTCCTCGGGAACAACTGTCGGAACCACTTCCTGCGATCCTGTATGATGCAGAAATATGAGTGCAACATGCATAGATGCATTGCAGAGGTGACATGAGATGATGATGATGCGGAATGCATGAGATGTAATGAATATGTTACGTTATCGGATTATGTGGAACTTATGACTCTTCTACAAGGTAGTCTACGTCATCCAAGAACATGTACTCGGAAACTACCACCACTATTTTCTACCATGCGAGAGTACTTGACAATCAAGATGCTTCAAAGATACACCAAAGTATATTTTTCTAACTAGCTTTGCATTAAGAATAAATAGAAACCCTAATTAGTCCTATGGTTGAACAGCAACACATTTTTTAGTAGCTCAGAAAAATCTTATAAAATTACAGTGGATTACTAATATCAAGAATAGCTTGACACAAAAATTTTACTGCATTTGGATAGCTAGAACTGCCTATACAAAAATAACAAACTAAGGCCTAAAATAGATATTTCAAATACTTTACATTATGAAAAGTATCAAACAACAGATTTAGGAATTTTTCTACTATCTATTCCCTAAACAAACACTATAGAAAAATTATCACTTGCATGTTTTATTCAAATTTATTTAAATAACAAAAATAACAAATATTGGTAATAGAAAGCATTTGAACTGCAACTATATATTTTTCTATAGAACAACCATGATATAAAATTACCCTAGCAAGTACATGACACCACAGGATTAATAAACTTGGAACCACATTTTTCTGATTTTTCTACATTTTCTTACCAAATTTTCAAGAAAACACCAGTTTCAAGGATTAAATAAAACAATACAGAAAAGTAATGAAATATTGGCATGCAACATTTTTATATTGTAGATCTGATTCAAATGAGTACATAGAAATTTATTTCACCAATTTTGGAGCTAAAATGACCAAGAAAACATTTTCCAAAGTGTTTTTCATCAAGAATAATAAAAGAAATAGAAAATGATTTTCCAGTTAAAGAGATTGGGCCGGCCCGAGACAAACAGTCGGCCCACGGCGGTTCGCGGCCTGCTCACGCGCGCGGGGGGGGGGGGGGGCGGAGAGCGAGCCGGCCCGGCTCGGGCTTCGGCCCAAGGCCGGCCTGGCCTCGCGCGGTCGGGCGTGGCCGCGGTCACGCCACGGCGGCGAGCCTGGCCGCGGCAGCGCGGCGACGGCCACCGGCCAGCGGCCGTCTCCGGTCGCGAGCGGGCGGGGCAAGGGGCGCATGAGAACCGTGACGAGAGGGCGAATCCATTTTTGGAGCTAGGGAGGCGAGAGGGGTAGCGAGGAGCCGCCTCGGCGGGAGGCCGCGCGCGGTGGCGCCATGGCCGTCGGTGGCGAGGCGTGGAGAAGCTCACCTAGGGCTCGGAAGGCGGCGCAAGCGCGAGCGTGAGCCGAGGGAAGGCGAGGCGGAGCTGTGGGCGCGAGCAATCGGAAAATGGCGCGGCGGTGCGAGAGCTTAACGCCGGCGGAGCGGCGGGCGTGGCGAGGGCGGAGCTCGAGCTCCCGGCTCTGGAGGGGAGGAGAGGAAATGCGGGCGCGACGAGGGCGAGTGCGCGGGCATCAGCAGGTGAAGGCGGGCGCGTGGGCGTGGTGGCAGGCCGCGGCTGACGCGCGGCGGGTGACGCTGGCGCGGGGCCGCCACGCGGCGGGAGTCCTCTGCCGCGGTCGCGGCGTGGCGCAGCGACGCGCGCGGGTGCGGGCGAGCGGAGGAAGGAGGCCGGGGTTGCGGGCCGGGCCGCCTGCGTCGCGCGGGCGCGCGCGCGCGCGGCCGGCTAGGCCGGGCGGCTTCGCGAGCGGGCCGAGAAGGGGGGCCGCGGCCTGCTAAGGCGAAAACCAGATTTTTGATTTTCAAATTTCGAATTTCAATGCATTTCAAACTTCAAACCACATTTTGAACAAGAAGAAGACATTTTATGGATTTGGCCCAAAAATAAAAGTTGCTCAAAATTAAATTCTCTACAACTTTGATTAAGGGGCCAACTCAAAATTCTTGATAGATTTTGAATGACAGAATAAAAGCTAAAATAAGGGATAATTTTGAATATTTTTCATGAATAATTTTGAACCAGTTTTGACAAAAATTGAGTCATCTAGTTGCTCCAAAATTTGAACTAGGGTTCCAAGTGATGTAGAATTTATAGTTGCAATATTTTTGGTACAATGTGATTATCATATTAATACAATTTATCACATACGTTATTTTCAAGCTTTTCTTTTAATCAAATTATAATTTACCATACGTGATTATAATGTTATGAATGCGGTGCAATATGATCGTTATGCAAAAATGCATTGCGTAACACCGGAGTGTTACAGCCTTCCCCCCTTATAAAAATCTCGTCCCGAGATTTGGGTTACGAACCATTTATTATAAAAATCTTCGTATGCATTCTTTAAGTATTCACCCGTTTCCCAAGATGCATCCCCTTCATCGTGATGACTCCATTGTATCTTATATGTTTTCACCACACTGTTTCGAGTAGCCCTTTCCTTGGTATCCAATACTCGAACTGGCTGCTCACGATACACCAGATCTGACTTCAGTTTTATGCCTCGAGGTTCAATCCTTTCCTCTGGAACGCGCAAACATTTCTTGAGATGTGATACATGAAAAACTGGGAATATAGCACCCATTGACTCTGGTAACTCCAATTTGTAAGCCACAGGACCCTTCCGTTCCAGGATTTTGTAAGGTCCCACAAATCTGGCGGCCAGCTTTCTGCGCACACCAAACCTTTTCTTTTTCATTGGCGTAACTTTTAGATAAACATAGTCACCAACTTCGAACACAAGCGGTCTCCTTCTCTTATCTGCATAACTTTTCTGACGTGACTGAGCTGCTCTCATATTCTGCTGGATGATATGAACTTTCTTTTCGGCTTCCTCTACGAAGTCAATACCATAATACCTTCTTTCTCCTGGCTCAATCCAGTTTAACGGTGTTCTACACTTTCGGCCATACAGAGCCTCAAAAGGTGCCATCTTGATACTCTCTTGATAGCTGTTATTGTATGAGAACTCTGCTAATGGTAACCATGACTCCCATGAACCTCTGGAAGACAACACACAAGCTCTTAACATATCTTCTAAAACAGCATTAACTCTTTCAGTCTGACCATCTGTTTGAGGATGATAGGCAGTGCTACGAATCAGACTAGTCCCCAAACCTTTGTGCAAATGCTCCCAAAAGTGAGCAGTGAACTGTGACCCTCTGTCAGACACTATAGTCTTTGGTATGCCATGCAATCTCACAATCTCTGCAATATACTTCTCAGCATATTGAGGTGGTCTATATTCCGTTTTGACAGGCAAAAAGTGGGCTGTCTTAGTAAGACGATCCACAATTACCCAAATAGAATCGTGACCCTTTTGAGTAGTGGGTAGACCCGTGATAAAATCCATACTTATATCGTCCCACTTCCAACTCGGTACTGACAAAGGTTGTAACATTCCTGCAGGCTTCATGTGAATTGCTTTCACTCTACAACATGTGTCACATCTGGCTACATACGCTGCAATTTCCTTCTTCATCTTGGTCCACCAATAACGAGGTCTTAGTTCTTGATACATTTTACTGCTGCCAGGATGAATAGACAACTTAGAGAGATGAGCTTCATCCATAATTTTATTCTTAAGCTCTCTATCCTTTGGAACAACAAGACGGTTGTCGAACCACAACACATCCTGCTCATCCACCCTGAAGTGTTTCGAGGGTTCTTCTTGAATCTTCTTTTTGATGTGGAATATTCCTTTGTCTGCTCTCTGACCTTCTATAACCTTACTCTCTAAGGAACAACTGACCTGAATACTATGTAGCACGGCAGGGTGCATTAGATCGAAACTATCTTCCAGTAAGGGTTGCATATTCAGACAATGCGACTTTCTGCTTAAAGCATCAGCTACCACATTGGCTTTTCCAGGGTGATATTGTACATTCAAGTTGTAGTCTTTGATTAGCTCTAACCATCTTCGCTGTCTCATGTTCAATTCTAGTTGGGTGAAAATGTACTTGAGACTCTTATGATCGGTGAAAATATTGCACACATTACCTAGTAAATAGTGTCTCCAAATCTTTAAGGCATGCACTACAGCGGCAAGCTCAAGATCATGTGTCGGATAATTGATTTCATGTTTTCTCAACTGCCGGGAGGCATAAGCAATGACTCTTCCTTCTTGCATTAGCACACACCCTAATCCTGTTTTTGATGCGTCACAGAACACATCAAAAGGTTTCTCGATGTCGGGCTGTGCAAGAACTGGAGCAGTGGTCAACAGTTTCCGCAAGGTATGGAAAGCTGTCTCACACTCCTCTGTCCACACAAACTTGTGATCTTTCTGTAACAGACTTGTCATTGGCTTGGCAATCTTCGAGAAGTCTGGGATAAAACGGCGATAGTAACCCGCTAACCCTAGGAAACTCCTGACTTCTGACACTGTGGTTGGAGTCTTCCAATCCATAACCTCTTGCACTGTACTCGGATCTACAGAAACTCCATTCTCAGATAGAATATGACCGAGGAAAGGAACTTTCTTCAACCAAAATTCACATTTGCTGAACTTAGCATATAACTTATGATCTCTCAGCCTGGTCAAGACAATTCTCAGATGCTCTTCATGATCTTTCTCATTTTCAGAGTATACTAGAATGTCATCAATGAAGACAACTACAAACTTGTCCAACTCTGGCATGAAAACCGTATTCATCAGATACATAAAATATGCAGGAGCATTTGTTAGTCCAAATGACATAACAAGATACTCGTACAACCCGTATCTGGTAGAAAAGGCGGTTTTCGGAACATCTTGTGGTCTAATTTTTATCTGATGATACCCAGACCTTAAGTCTATCTTGGAGAACACTCTAGCCTTAGCTAACTGGTCAAATAGAACGTCAATATGAGGCAAGGGATATTTATTCTTGATGGTTACAGCATTAAGAGGTCGATAATCCACACACATCCTGAGAGTACCCTCTTTCTTTTTCTTTACGAACAAGGCAGGACATCCCCATTCAGACTTACTTGGGCGAATAAACCCCTTCTTTAATAACTCTTCCAACTGTTTCTTCAACTCAGCTAACTCATCCGGAGGCATCCGATAAGGTCTCCTCGAAATTGGAGCTGTCCCAGGGATCAACTCGATTCCAAACTCAACATCTCTATCTGGAGGAAGGCCAGGCAACTCGTCTGGAAACACATCCGGGAACTCACACACTACTGGGATCTGATGGATAGGAGCAACTTCCATGGCACAGGTCACACTCACAAGATCTATTCTTTTAGGCAATGGTACCTGGAAAGTACCCTCTGCCTGGGGATCTTTAAGGGTAAGCATCCGACTGCTTGTATCTATGACTGCTTCCCAGTCTTTCATCCAGTTCATTCCTATTATTACATCCAAAACTAGTCCAGGCATAACTACCAGGTTCACTCGAAACTTCCGACTACCTAACTCAAGGGTTGCCCCTCTAACCATCTTATTGGTTAACACATCAGCTCCTGCTGAACTTATGCGATAACCATAACTCAATTCTGTGCATAGTTGTTCATGCTTCCGTGCAAATGCTTGACTCATAAAAGAATGCGAGGATCCAGAATCAAAAGAACAACTGCAGGGTGATGGTTCACAAGAAACTTACCGGCAGTTACAGGCTCTCCCTCAGGAACTTCATCAATGGTGGTGTGGTGCACACGAGCATTGTAAGTCTGTTGCTTCTTTTTAGGCGGATAAGGGCAGAACTTTGAAAAGTGGCCTGGCTGACCACAGTTGTAGCAGGGCCCTTTCACTGTACCAGCAGACCCTATAGCTCCCTTGGAGTTGCTCTGTTCTGCAGCTACGTTGGTCTTTGTTGGCGGCACTGCCATCTTGTACGGTTTCTGTGGCCCCTTGTAGTTCTGGGTTTTATGCTGCGGCGGCCTGAACCTTGCACCAGGTGCGGACGGACGATAAGCTGAACGATTTGCAGTGACAACTCTGGACTGGGATGGTCCTGACTCAAACACTCTCTTGCGATTCTTGGATGCGGTGTAAGCGTTATTGTTCTTCTCTTGCTTCAAACAATCACTGATAAAGTCGTTGAATCTGTTGCGGGTATTGGTACCCACATGCTTCATCATCTTCGGACTTAACCCTCTCTTGAAACTAGCAATCTTCTTTGCATCTGTGTCAACCATGTCTGGAGCATAGCGGCACAAGTTGTTAAAGGCATGCAGATACTGTGTCACAGTCTTGGTACCCTGATTCAAGGCTAAGAACTCTCCAAGCTTCATCTCAACCAACCCTGGGGGAATATAAACTCCCTTAAAAGCTTCAGTGAAATCCCTCCAAGTAATCTGGGCATTGGGAGGAAAAGTGGTGCGGTGATGCTTCCACCACATTCCTGCTGGTCCTTGTAACTGATGTGCAGCATACTCTGTTTTCAGAACTTCCGTCAGCCTCAACACACGGAACTTATCTTCCATAGTGTTGATCCATTCTTCGGCATCAAGTGGCTCTGCTGCTTCCTTGAAAATAGGTGGCCTAGTATCCATGAAATCCTTGAAACTGCTGTACTGGTTCACTCCATGGCCACCACCTTGGTTATTTCCTCTTTGAACATTTTCAGCGATGGTACGCAGAAAGTCTTCCATATTCCTCTGTGACTGTTCAGTATTGCGTTGACTCCCAAGAAACTGTGTGAAGAACATCTCTGCAGTGAGCGGCGGAGGAGGGGGCAAATGTGGTTCTGGACGTGGTTCCTGGTGGTTGACGTTGTTGGCACCACTTCCACCAGCTCCTGCACCATTGCCACCAGTCTCAGCGGCTTCATACGTAGCACGACGAGTGTTGGCCATCTGCATATTTCAGCAACAAGCAACAACTGAGCGAAGTTGTAGAAATTGTATTTGAATGAACAATCATGCCATACTGAATTCATTGGAGAGAACAAGTCATACAAGAAAACAGAGGCACAATAATCACATTCCAATTAAAACAACAGCACCAATTTAGTTACTTCAGATGCAACATCGCGTTCCATACCACCACGTTGCCAGCATACACACACTGGACTTTTATGCGTTCGGGTATCGCATACACAACCAAACTCCAAAGATCGTCAGTCTCAAGGTCGAACAGGATACAACATGATACATGGAAACCAAAAGAAGGCCATCGCGTCAAGCCTAGCTACTAACGCAGGACACTATCCTACTCCTTGGGGCCATCGTCGATGTCGGAGGCGTCGCCATCGCTACCTTCAGCAGCAGCGTCGTCGTCGATGTCCATCTGAGCGGCGTTTGGAGGAGCATACGGGCCCATCCCATTGTAGAGGGCATGGAACTCTTCATGCAAGTTGGCATTGTACTCTTCTAACTCCTCGACCCTTTGCCTCAGAAGGTCCCTCTCGTTCCAGGCTTCATTCCTTTCTTGTACCAGCTGTTCCATCAGGCGGTCTGCATTTCTGTTGGCCTGAGTCAACCTCTGTACCTGCTGCATGGAACTCTCGCCTCTCTCGAGAGCTCGGTCCCGCTGCAAGCTCATGTCAGCCAACTGCTCCTGCAAGCTAGCTATGGCACGTGCTTGCTTCCTCTTCTGTTTTCTTGCTTCAAGCCGATCATCACCGCGTAGGCCAGTCAAGGTCCAATAGGTATTCTCCAGACCTTGATATGCTCTGATGGCTGCATACATGGCACTCATGGTGTGGTTGTCGCTAGCCCGTCCTTCACTGGGGCCTCTAACTAGGGCACTTCCTTGCGGCTGTACCCAAATGGCATCGCGAGGATCATCTCTCGGGAAGGTACCGGCCAAAGCTGCTGCTAACTCATTGGGAAATCTGCTCATGATGTCTCGGATGACGCGAAAAGCTGCGCCCTCTGCACCCTCGACTGGAGTGCGCCCTTCGAACTCCAAATGCCAACCATCCCATTCTGGTGCATCACCAAGAGCAGGGACGGTGATCTCTACAACAGCAAGTCCATCTTCAGCTAACTGGCTCTCGCTCCAAGAGTAAACTGGCTCTTGTCCCTCCGGGTACCCCACATCATGGAGCACTCTCCAAAGCAAGATGGGCATGCCAAACTCGCTTAGAAAAGTGCCCGTGTTGCGGTGCTCCCGCGGGGCTAGCTGACGACGGGGTGCTCTTCCGCCAGTGGACTTACGGGCAGTCTGCTTCGTGCGGGCCATCTGTAGCACAAGTTTTAATTACCCGGTGAGAACATATTTTAGTTGAGGTCACTTTTATCAAAATGGGAAAATCCTTTTATAAGGGGAGGAATGCATGCCATGAATGGAATGCACAGACAATATGATGCATGCACGAGTCTTACGTTCTCACAACTTATGAAATAAAAACATCTAACGGTGAATTCGGTGGCATACCAACGATCTCTCATATACGTAACTAATTCGGTCTACACGATACGCTGTTATGTACCTGCAGAAAACTTCATTTCAGCCCATTCCCCATGAATGCATGAAAGCAGTAAATCTACCTGCACGCTTTACACGAATCCCCAGATACGTGTACAACGGTAGTAACTACCCAAACACATCGTCCTATTGACGGCATCGCCTCAACGGATGGAACACCCACACATGCGACACTTTCATAAGAACATGTGTAGAACATGTAATTATCCAAGTATCATATAAGCACTTTCCCTAGATCGGCGGTGTATCCGATCATGCTCTCACAGCTCACACTTACCGAAGCGTAGAGGTAACTGATCCATACATTACCACTCAATTAAGTGGCACTCATACAATAGCACGCCGTATGAGCAACGAAAAAGAAATATGGTGCAAGAACCCCAAGTTAGTACTTAAATAGCCACCTAGAGTCCTTAACTGGGCATACAGGATATGACCACTGGCACACTTTTAGTTTAAAAAAATCACACTTTTTAAACAGAGTTTTGGTTTAAATACACTTATGAACAGTAATTACGCTAAACCATGCTCCGATGCTAGCTGTAACAGAACCGCCCAATTATACGAGATTAAGTAAGAAAATCATCCAACGAACGGACAATTTACCAAACTTAAGCCCGTATAACCCGGTAGTCCGTGAAATCTCGACGGATTTCAAACCATTTCACATCACAGCCAAGATCGTAATAAGTTTAGCGATTACCTTCATAAGTTACATAGTAGTTTGCGGCACAAAATACATCGGAGTTTAAACATAGTTATTACAAACCAGTTTCGAATAAAGTAGCGGAAGCATTAGTTCAAAGCGCACACACACACACACAACTTTCCAAAATAAAGTGCCAGCTCGCGATCATCTCCCACAAAAGCATCAGGCGAGGAGTAGTGAGTGACCATTGCCCATGGTCCTAGGCTTCGCCCATCGCAGGGTAGAGACAGTTGATACAATAACCATAGTACATCTGTCCATCTGCAACAAGTGGGAACAAAGCCCTGAGTACGAGAAGGTACTCAGCTAGACTTACCCGACAGAACCAAAACAAAAATAACTCCAAGGATCATGATAGGCTTTTTGGTGGGGTAGCTGACTCATTTGCAAGAAAAGCATTTTTAGCTTATCAAATCATTTACAAAAGCATGTCATATTTTAATTCTTCATTCTCCTGTCAACTATGTTTGCACTTATGCTAAAGTAACCATGTAATTAAGCAAGCAAGGATTACCATTGATAATTAACAATAGTTACCATGTCATTTCCTCATAACTATCCAAGTGTTTCATCAATATTACTACGATGAAGTAACTCAAGTCAAGTGTTCACTATCCAGTGAACGATGGCGATTCGAATCGATTATTGACCAGCTGGTAATTTATTCCTCACACAAACCTCACTCACCCGCTAAAGTGAGGTATTGGTCACCGAGTCAACCATTCAGGTAAAGTCGCGAGCTTGCCAGGAACCACATGTACCCGGGGGCCGCCCGACTGCTCTTTGGCCTTATCATCGCGCCCCCGTTTCCTGCCACTACTGCTCCGGTACAGTGCGTTGCGGGCAATCCACTCGGTCCGAATAATCTCCCGGCTTCGCGGTCGAAAGGTACTTTATTCGGCCAGCTAAATGTGAGGCATGCGTTCAACATGACCCGAGGCCCGACATCGGACGGTCCTTAACCGACACAGACGGAAGACACTACAGTCCAGAACCCTGCAAGCTTCCGCCCGGTCTCAAATTCATTTCCACACTTAGCTATTCTCACATGACATTCTTTCACATAAACCAGGTAATCCCCTATAGCTCGCGGATGACAGACAATCACCCGACTTCTACCGGTCTAAGCAAGCTAAGCAGTTATTGACCGTAGACACCAGGGTGACAAGGATCGGGTAAAAACAAGGTGAAACAAGGTATAATGCAGCAACGTTTGCAAACAACTCCTAAACTTAATGCATCAGATTAAGTCAAGTTAATAAATAATTATTTGCAAATCGGGGGAGAAATGCTCCGGGGCTTGCCTCGCTCGAAGGTACTGGGACGATGGTCAGGGCACTCCGGAAGCTCTTCACCGGACTCCTCTTCTGCTTCTGCTGGCTCCGGCTCCGTCACCTCGGGCTGTTCCTCTGCGTCCTCGGGAACAACTGTCGGAACCACTTCCTGCGATCCTGTATGATGCAGAAATATGAGTGCAACATGCATAGATGCATTGCAGAGGTGACATGAGATGATGATGATGCGGAATGCATGAGATGTAATGAATATGTTACGTTATCGGATTATGTGGAACTTATGACTCTTCTACAAGGTAGTCTACGTCATCCAAGAACATGTACTCGGAAACTACCACCACTATTTTCTACCATGCGAGAGTACTTGACAATCAAGATGCTTCAAAGATACACCAAAGTATATTTTTCTAACTAGCTTTGCATTAAGAATAAATAGAAACCCTAATTAGTCCTATGGTTGAACAGCAACACATTTTTTAGTAGCTCAGAAAAATCTTATAAAATTACAGTGGATTACTAATATCAAGAATAGCTTGACACAAAAATTTTACTGCATTTGGATAGCTAGAACTGCCTATACAAAAATAACAAACTAAGGCCTAAAATAGATATTTCAAATACTTTACATTATGAAAAGTATCAAACAACAGATTTAGGAATTTTTCTACTATCTATTCCCTAAACAAACACTATAGAAAAATTATCACTTGCATGTTTTATTCAAATTTATTTAAATAACAAAAATAACAAATATTGGTAATAGAAAGCATTTGAACTGCAACTATATATTTTTCTACAGAACAACCATGATATAAAATTACCCTAGCAAGTACATGACACCACAGGATTAATAAACTTGGAACCACATTTTTCTGATTTTTCTACATTTTCTTACCAAATTTTCAAGAAAACACCAGTTTCAAGGATTAAATAAAACAATACAGAAAAGTAATGAAATATTGGCATGCAACATTTTTATATTGTAGATCTGATTCAAATGAGTACATAGAAATTTATTTCACCAATTTTGGAGCTAAAATGACCAAGAAAACATTTTCCAAAGTGTTTTTCATCAAGAATAATAAAAGAAATAGAAAATGATTTTCCAGTTAAAGAGATTGGGCCGGCCCGAGACAAACAGTCGGCCCACGGCGGTTCGCGGCCTGCTCACGCGCGCGGGGGGGGGGCGGAGAGCGAGCCGGCCCGGCTCGGGCTTCGGCCCAAGGCCGGCCTGGCCTCGCGCGGTCGGGCGTGGCCGCGGTCACGCCACGGCGGCGAGCCTGGCCGCGGCAGCGCGGCGACGGCCACCGGCCAGCGGCCGTCTCCGGTCGCGAGCGGGCGGGGCAAGGGGCGCATGAGAACCGTGACGAGAGGGCGAATCCATTTTTGGAGCTAGGGAGGCGAGAGGGGTAGCGAGGAGCCGCCTCGGCGGGAGGCCGCGCGCGGTGGCGCCATGGCCGTCGGTGGCGAGGCGTGGAGAAGCTCACCTAGGGCTCGGAAGGCGGCGCAAGCGCGAGCGTGAGCCGAGGGAAGGCGAGGCGGAGCTGTGGGCGCGAGCAATCGGAAAATGGCGCGGCGGTGCGAGAGCTTAACGCCGGCGGAGCGGCGGGCGTGGCGAGGGCGGAGCTCGAGCTCCCGGCTCTGGAGGGGAGGAGAGGAAATGCGGGCGCGACGAGGGCGAGTGCGCGGGCATCAGCAGGTGAAGGCGGGCGCGTGGGCGTGGTGGCAGGCCGCGGCTGACGCGCGGCGGGTGACGCTGGCGCGGGGCCGCCACGCGGCGGGAGTCCTCTGCCGCGGTCGCGGCGTGGCGCAGCGACGCGCGCGGGTGCGGGCGAGCGGAGGAAGGAGGCCGGGGTTGCGGGCCGGGCCGCCTGCGTCGCGCGGGCGCGCGCGCGCGCGGCCGGCTGGGCCGGGCGGCTTCGCGAGCGGGCCGAGAAGGGGGGCCGCGGCCTGCTAAGGCGAAAACCAGATTTTTGATTTTCAAATTTCGAATTTCAATGCATTTCAAACTTCAAACCACATTTTGAACAAGAAGAAGACATTTTATGGATTTGGCCCAAAAATAAAAGTTGCTCAAAATTAAATTCTCTACAACTTTGATTAAGGGGCCAACTCAAAATTCTTGATAGATTTTGAATGACAGAATAAAAGCTAAAATAAGGGATAATTTTGAATATTTTTCATGAATAATTTTGAACCAGTTTTGACAAAAATTGAGTCATCTAGTTGCTCCAAAATTTGAACTAGGGTTCCAAGTGATGTAGAATTTATAGTTGCAATATTTTTGGTACAATGTGATTATCATATTAATACAATTTATCACATACGTTATTTTCAAGCTTTTCTTTTAATCAAATTATAATTTACCATACGTGATTATAATGTTATGAATGCGGTGCAATATGATCGTTATGCAAAAATGCATTGCGTAACACCGGAGTGTTACAAGGACTATGATTTAGAAGTACACTATCACCCTGGAAAAGCAAATGTTGTTGCTGATGCACTCAGTAGAAAGAATCATTGCAATTGCATGACTGTGAAGCCAATAGATTACAATTTATGTTATGAATTGGAAAGGTTGAATATTGAAACAGTTCAACAAGGTCAGTTGACTAATGTCACAGTAGAATCAACTATCAAAGATCAAATTGTATCTGCTCAGAGAACAAATTCCAGAATAGCTCACATCAAAGAAAAAGTTAGAACTGGTCAGCAGACAGGTTTCAGTATTGATGATGCAGATGTGTTATGGTTTAAGAACCAGCTAGTGGTCCCAAAGGTTCCAGAGTTACGTCAGCTCATTCTTGATGAAGCACATAGTACAAGGTTTTCTATTCATCCAGGGAGTAATAAGATGTATCAAGATTTGAAACAGAGATTCTGGTGGACCAAAATGAAAATTGAGATCGCCAAGTATGTTGCCAGGTGTGACACTTGTTGTAAAGTAAAGGCAGTACACTTGAGGTCGGTAGGAATGTTACAACCCTTGCCCATTCCATCCTGGAAATGGGAAGATATCAGTATGGATTTCATTACTGGGTTACCCAAGACCTCAAGAGGCTTTGATTCAATTTGGGTCATTGTGGACCGACTGACAAAGTCATCTCATTTTATTCCAGTTAAGGTGGACTATTCTGCTATAACTTATGCAAGAATATATATTGCACGAATCCTGAGTCTTCATGGGGTACCAAAGACCATTGTATCGGATAGAGGTACGCAGTTTGTCAACAAATTTTGGAGACACCTACATGAGTCCCTGGGTACAAAACTTTTGCACAGTACCGCTTATCATCCACAAACAAGTGGTTAGACTGAAAGGGTCAATCAAATTCTAGAAGACATGTTAAGGTCATGTGCACTTAATTATTCAGACACTTGGGACGAGTGGTTACCTTTAGCAGAATTCTCCTGCAATAATAGTTATCAAGAGAGTATCAAAATGGCACCGTTTGAAGCATTGTATGGCCGCAGGTGCAGAACTCCATTGAATTGGTCAGAACTGGGAGAAAGATGGTTTTTCGGTGTTGATCTTGTGAAACAAACAGAAGAAAAAGTTAGACAGATCCAGAATAATTTGAAAGTTGCTCAGTCCAGACAAAAGAGTTATGCTGATAAAAGGCGTAGACCCTTGGTATTCCAAGTAGGGGATTATGTTTATCTAAAAGTATCACCCATGAAAGGAGTTAGCAGATTTGGAGTCAAAGGAAAACTCGCACCACGTTATATTGGTCCTTTTCAAATCATTCAACAATGTGGAAAGGTGGCATATAAGTTAAAGCTGCCTGAACAACTGTCAGCCGTGCACAATATATTTCATGTATCACAAATGAAGAAATGTCTACAAGTACATGATCAAGTGGTTGATGTTGAGGGAGTTGAACTTGAACCGGATTTGACCTATTCTGAACATCCTATCCGAGTTTTGGATCAAAAAGATCGTGTTACCCGAAGTAGAACAACTAAATGGTACAGAATCCAATGGAATCAACATTCCGAAGAGGAAGCCACCTGGGAATCAGAAGATTATCTGTTGGAGAATTTCCCGGAGTTCTTTGCTTCTATCTAGGTTGCAATTTCTTCTTTAAACTGTAACCTATCCTTTTAAAATCTTTGTAATGCAGAAAACCCCTACCTGTTTTGTAGACAAGTCTTGGACGTGTTTGCGTGACACGTTTCTTTTTCCATTACTTAACTCAAGGCTTTAAATCTCGGGACAAGATTTCTTTAAGGGGGAAGGGCTGTAACACCCCGGGTGTTATAGTGCTAATTAATCTGCCATGTCATCATAATGCATTGCAAAGCATCCCTGTTAGGTTAACTTTGTTATGCATCAACTAAAACAAGTTTACTTATCTAGGTTGAATGTGTTTCTCAGTGGTGTGCTCCGAACCCGAAAACCCTAATTTCGAATGCCACCGCAAATACTTAGTCCATGCCCTGCATAATTTGAGGTGTGCGACTATGTTGCACACTAGTGTCAAGTGTAGGGTATGAGCTCAAGTACAACATCTAAAATGAAGCTCCAAATTTGAGTTTGAATTGGAGTCCCAAAACTTGTCACGAGTTTTCCGATTCGAATTCGAATTCAAATCTGGGGAGAAATGTAAAAGAATTTCAAAAGCTAAATTGGTCAACCAAGAGTGGCTTTTGGTCAACCATGTCATGTTGGTCCAAATGATGCCCTTGGGTGAGGTTTTGATCACTAAGTAATCATAAATCAAAGTAGCAACAAATTCCAATTTAAAATTCCTCCGAAAACCCTAAATTTCAAAACCCTGTTTTACCCCTTTTGAAATAATTCAAAATCTAAGCAAAATTTGGGAAAAAGTTCAAAACCAAGTTTGTAGAACTTTTCAAGGGCTACAAGTTTGGTGTTTTGAGTTTTCAAAGTATTAGCGTAAAATGTGGAGCAATTTTGAAAATAAACAAATTTCAGATTTGATTTATTTTTGTCCCCAAACTAAGATTTCAAAATGGAGGCAGAATTTGAAAAAGTTTTGAACAGAAAAGTTGTAGGTCTGGTCAAGATATACATACAACTTTGATGTTTGGAGATTTTGAAGTTTCAATATAAAATCAAAAGTAATTTCTAAATTACCAAATCTGAAAAATGTGTCCCTTTTTGAATTTAAAATCAAATTTCAAAATCTAGTGAGAATTTGAAAAAGTGTTCAATACAAAACTTGTAGAGCTTGAAATTATGAAGATTTCATACATTTGAAGTTTTTCAAGTTGTTACATGAATTTGAGAGTAATTTGAGAAAACAGTTTGAATTTCAAAAGTTTAGGGGGGGCAGCTACAGTGACTGGCCAATCACCGCCGACCACCACGCGGTATGGGCGCCGGCGAGCCGCTGCCGTCGCGCTGGCTGCTTCCACGGCCTTCCATCCTGCCACCGCGACCACAGAGACCGCCTCGCACTCTCCAGCGCTTCTTTGGCTTCACAGCTCTATAAAAAGGCCATCACCGCCACTGTCGCCGTCGGTTTCACCATCGCCGCCGCCACCGTCCTCCTTTCGCCGGCTAAATTCGCCCTCCCTGCTCCACCACAGCCATCTCCATCTTGCCAATCGCTCCGCCATCACCTTGCGAATCTATTGCGCCTTCTTGTGTAGACGCTACTGCTCAGGATCGCCGGGGAGCCATCGTCTTCCACCTCGGGTCGCCGCCGTTCCAGTCGAGCCCCGCCACCGTGGCCAGCCGCCTCCAGAGCCTCTCAGCTTCAACCGATCACTCCTTCGTGATCGTGGTACGCCCCTGATGCTCCCTGACCACTCGCTTTGATCGTTACACCGTCGTGTTGTCGAGTCGTCGGTCACCGTGGTTGTCGGATCGCCACCGTTATCGGTGAGGTAGCACCGGAGCTCGAGACGAGCTACAACTTAGCAAAACGGATTCACTAGGTCGCGTAGAGGCTGTAGAATCGCTCGGTTGGTCGACCGAGGCTTCGGTCACCGGCCGGTCACCGCGGGCGAGCGCGCGGGCACGCGGGAGCGAGCGGGCGAGCGGGAGGAGGAAGATGACAAGTGGGTCCGCGTTGTCAGCGAAAGAGAGAGGGAGAGCAGGCGCGTGCGCGTGAGGCAGGCCGCCTGCTGGGCCGCGCGGCTGGTCCGAGCGCGGGTGCGGGCGCGGGCGCACGCACGCGGGCCGTCTGGCTGGGCCGGACCGCAGGAAAAAGGGAAATCGGCCCGAGTTCGATTTTGTTTTTCTTTTCAAATAAATGAATAGTGCTATTATTTGTTTATTTCATTAAAAATTGTGTAGAGTTCCAAAATTCATGAAAATTTTTGTGTAAGCTTCTCAATGTATAAACTATCTAGGAAAAATGTTAAATCATGAATTTGAATACTTTGTGCAGTAGAATTAATTGGTTCCAATAAAGATTAAATGCAACTTCCAGGATTTTTAATAATTAATTTATTTATCAAAAAATTATGAAATTTATTATGACACTGTTATAAATCATTCTTAACCCATAGAAAAAGGTTGAGCTTGTTTAGATAAAGTTTGATCAACTTCTAATTATGCCCTAATTATTTAAATAGTAAATAAATGTTAATTTGAGAACTTTAAGTGTTGTGTGCCTTTTTGATTGAGTGATGTCATTGGGTCACTACCCTTTGGTGATCTTTGGCACCTTAATTTCATGATTGAGCTCGTTAGTAACTTGTTTAGGTTAAAAGCTGGTATCGCTGGAAATCGTCGCTACTAGTTAGTAGGTTTTCAGTTTGCGACTGTACCGTGAAGGGAAGTTGTACTCAAGTCGTAACTTGTAGCATGTTGTTATCAAGCATCATGTTTATCATCGAGCATCATGTTAAATCATGTTATGTATTCGTGTAGTTTCCGCTTTCGAAGAAGCCGAAGTCACCGAGCAGGTCTCCGGAGAAGAGCGATCGTCGGTGGGTTCCGGACCAGACGTTGGAGTCCTCGAGTCTGAGTCAGTCGTCGTGTCTGAGCAAGGCAAGCCCCGGTGCATTTAAACCCTACCTTGAATTTTACAAATATTTTATTATTTATATTATGGTTTATTGCATTAAGTAATTAGGAGTTGAGTGATAACCTAATTGTTGTATTGTCATCCTTGATTATTGCGATATTAACCTTGATACCTGTTTTACTGAAAATGCATAGTATGCTTCGCCATGCTTAGAAGTTAAGTTTTTAAATGAAATGTTTACATAGCCATGACGGCATACTTAATGAATATTGAAATATGAGAATAAACTTGAAAGATCGGGCGGGTGGTTTGGCCACTGCTAACATGCATTGGGAAAGGAGTCCCAATGTAGTGTTTCCGCCTTGTCAGTTAAGGTCCGTTCGTTGTAAGCCTGTTGTGTTCGAGACTTTGCAACTAGCCTCATGCCTTGGGTAAGCCCAAAATGTTAGTGATTCCATTACGAGAACGTCTAACCTCACACTGGGAGTGGAGAGATGGCGGGAGTAGCGTGTACCCTCGGGGCTAGAATCGGGCCGGGTTCGAGGAGTACTGTACTCTCGGGTGGCGATGGACACGTTCTGGTTTTGGGAGATCTAAATGAGGGTTGATATATGCAGATTCGGTTCTACATATGTCGTGATGTTAGGAATCCCCAGCTGGGTATAATCGGTTCGAATCGTCGTTGCTCCTCGGTTATGGAGACTTGATCACCTGACTTGCATCGTAGTTAAGAACTGGAATGAAAGAAAGAATGAGAAATAATTTGATGATAATTACTTTGATCTAGATTAGGATCACCTAGAGTTGGTTAATAAACCATCAATGGTAAAAGTAAAATGTTGAAGATAAGGACTTACCTTAGTAAGCTTTTTTGCAAAAGATAATTTTTATTCTGGATTACCCGTACCTTGATTCCCTAAAGCTAGCATGCCCTTGGAGTCTTTGTCTTAGTCGGGTAAGTCTTGTTGAGTACTCTCGTACTCAGGGTTTATTGAACCCCTTGTTGCAGGTGCGGTTCATGAACAAGTCTGCTTCGAACCTTGTTGCATGACCGTCGTGGTTGAAGAAAGTGACGACGAGTAGAATGTGTGGCCTTTGGGCAAATCATCTCGTTTGGGTGTTGTAATAAAGTTACTACGATACTTCTCTACTACTGATTTGTAATAATGTTACATAAAGTTTGAAGTTTAAAAACTGGTTTGTAACCCTAAGTTATTGTAAGACTTCCGCTACTTTACTCTGTTGAATATTTTGAATAAACTGTTGTAATATTGCAATACTCCTGTGATTGGATCCTGTTCGGAGGAAAGCAGGCCTTTTAAGTTATGGTGAACATAAGTACGACTGTCAGAGGTCATTATGGCAATGACGTGTACTTGTGGGCCATCATAATTAGGAGGTTCTGTGACACACCCGAGGTCGATGAGGAGGACGTTGAGGAGCTTCAGGAGTGTCCTGATCACCGCCCTAGTTCCTTCGAGAGAGGTAAACCCCGGAGCATTTCTCCCTCGGTTTGCAAATGTTCAATTATGCTTTATTTAAATTGATGCATTAAGTTTAGAAGTTGTTTGCAACTGTTGTTGTATTTTACCTTGTCTACCCTTGTTATACCATATCCTTGTTACCCTGGTATTCGCAGTCGAGTAAATCTTTAGTTTTCTTAGACCGGTAGAAGTCGGGTGATCTCCTGTCACCTGTGAGCTATAGGCGGTTACCTGAATCTTGTTTGGCTAAATGTGTCATCATGGGATATGACTAAGTGTTAATGTGAAGTTGAGACCGGACGAAAACTTATAGGGTTTTAGACTATAGTGAATTCCGTCTGTGTCAATTAAGGATCGACCGTTGTTGGGCCTCGGGTCATGTTGAACGCATGCCTCACATCTAGCTGGCCGAATAACGTACTTTTCGACCGCGAAACTGGGAGATTATTCGGGCCAAGTGGATTGCCCGCAACGCACTGTACCAAAGAAAGTGTGGTAGGTCACGGGGACGCGATGATAAGACTGAAAGGCAGTCGGTCGGCCCCCGGGTACATGTGGTTCCTGGCAAACTCGAGACTTTACCTGGATAGTTGACTCGGTGACCAATATCTCACTTTAGCGGGTGAGTAAGGTTTATATGAGGAATAAATTATCAGCTAGTTAATAATCGATTCGAATCGTCATCGTTCACTGGATAGTGAACACTTGACTTGAGTTACAACATCGTAGTGATGTTGATGGAACATTTGAATGGTTATAAGGGATATGATATTATGAAAATTGCTAATGATCATTGGTTATCATTAATTGCTTAATCATATGCTTGCTCTAGTATAGGTGCAAAAATGTAGCCGACAGGATAATAATGATTAACTTGATTATAATGTATCTGGGAAAAGGTTCTTGAAATGCTAAAAATGCCTTTTGCAAATGAGTCAGCTACACCACTATAAAGCCCTTCATGATTCCTTGGTGTCATTTTAACTTGGTGATATCGGGTAAGTCTAGCTGAGTATGTTCTCGTACTCAGAGTTTTGTTTCCACTTGTTGCAGATGGGCAGATGTACTACGGCTATTGTATCAACTGTCTTTACCCTGCGATGGGTAATGCTTAGGACCATGGGCAATGGTTGTTCCTTACGTCTCATCTAATGCTTTTGTTGGAGATGGTCATCAGCTGACACTTTATTTCGAACTCTGTATGAGTGTGTATGGATTTAAACTATTTGCTTCTGCTACTTTCTATTCGAACTCGGATTGTAATAACTATGTTTAAACTTCGATGTATTTGTGATGCGAACTTCAGGCCCGTCCCAGAGGGGGGGCACGCAGTGCGACGCCCATGGGCCCATTGCTGGTGGGGGCCAGGAGTATATGTGTGTCATAGTATATGTATATGTATATGTATATGTATATGTATATGTATATGTATATGTATATGTATATGTATATGTATATGTATATGTATTGGCGCAAAGGTCCAGGTATAGTTCACTCTGCACGGGCGCCTAGTCCGCGGCTCCGTGCCGCCGTAGGTGGCTGTCTGCAGCAGCCCTTCCTCGCGACTTCCTGACTAGGGTCTTGTTTAGATTGAAGAAGTTAGAAAAATTTGAAACTGTAGCATTTCGTTTGTATTTGTCAATTATTGTTCCATTATGAACTAATGAGACTCAAAAGATTCATCTTGTAATTTACAATCAAACTGTACAATTAGTTATTTTTTTAGCTACATCTACTGCTCCATGCATGCGTCCAAAGATTGATGTGATGGAGAAAGAGTGAAAAAATTCTAACTTTTGGCTCATCTAAACCAGGCCTAGCGTGATCTGCTGACTGTGGCCGTTCGTCGCGTAATCTTCGCTGCTGCAGTGATTTTAGTTACAGCCTTATAGGGCTAGGCCTGCACCTGCTGACTGCAGTAGTGCAGTTTTTGCTTGAGCTAACATTTTGCCTTTCGTCTTTCCAATCCAGTCCATATGACCATATAGGCAACCAGGCATCATGCGAGAAGTTGATCTAGTATTAATCAATTCATCGAGTGGCGAGTGGCTGCAAGTAATTTCTTTCTAAACTGAAATCATTTCATATTACATGAAATTTTTATACAGTCACTATTTTTTATGATCTAATTATATATTGGTTAATTAATAACTCTTATTAGTAGTACAATATATACAATATATAATCATCATATAAGAAAGTTATCATTAGGTTCTTTTGTCTTACTCGCCCAAAGGCCCTTAAAATTACTGGGACGGCCCTGGCGAACTTTTATGTAATATGTGATGGTGACCGCTAAACTTATTACGATCTTGGCTGGTGTGAGAGTTGGTTTGAAATCCTTCGTGATTTCACGGACTACCGGGTTATACGGGCTTAAGTTTGCTAAATTGTCTGCTCCAGCGGGTAATTTTCTTACTTAACTTCGTATAATTGGTCGGTTCTGTTACACCAAACACCTCCTAAGTCTGGGAAACAATCTGCTGGAAAAATCTACATTATAATATGAATAAAAAAAGACTATAAACTTCTAAAAAATTGAGAGATAACTTGGGACACAAAATCAAATAAAACATTTAGAGCTCGTGAAAAATATCTTTAGAAGCTTAGAAAAATTAGATTTAGCTCTATAAAAGTGAAAAAGACTGGCTAAAATAAAATTTTCAAATCACTTGAATTGATATCTAAATATGTTTAAAAACTTTATGTGACAAAAATATAAGATGCAAAGAATAGAAATGCAACATGCATGTAAGGTGGAATGTATTAATTCCGGTTGCATCTAGTGCTTTTTCTGTTATGGAAAGTTTTCCAAAGATGTATATACTTCTGTTATAATGTTTTGAGAATTTTCTAGATACTCTTTCAATTTTCTTAGATATAAATGAAAACTTTTGGCGTTGGAAGCTTTTAGTTTTAGAAATACTTTCAAGAGCTGTAAATAGTTTATTTGGATTTGTGGTGGCCTAATTTTTAACTAAAGGAAGATAAAACTGCATTGAAAGCCACTTTTATGGGAGAAGCAAGAGAACTTAAATGGTTTTGAGAGCTAGCAAGAGGTAAGATATTTAGTTTTGGAGGTTTTTTAAAGAGAACGACAATGTTAGCGCCCGGATGTCCGGACGCCCCGTGCTTGCACTCCATTTTCCATGTCCCACGTGGGGGCTCACGTCACTCTAACGTCACCAGCATCGAGAAGAGAAGGAGGCGGCGCCCGCCTATGCTTCTAGTTCGAAAGGACCCGTGGTGTGCCCGGCTGCGGCGTCATATTAGATGCCCAGCCGGTGTCGGGTGGGGAGGAGACACCGAGGCGAGGCAGTAGAAGGCAATGAGGGAGATGCAACAACCGATTTACTTTTGAAACATCCAAATACAACATTTGCAACAAATGTCTGAAGATATGAAACACTTGAAACATGCGTTTAAACACACTTGAAACCATTCTAAACATACGTAATATCGAGATAAAATACTCGCAACATATGTATGAAACATATGCAATATTTAGATAAACACACTTGCAACATACGTCTGAAAAAATAGATGAAACATTGGGACACAGAAGCTTGCAACATACGTGTACAACCATCGCAACATATGCAACATCCTAATCTACTTTTGCAACATCCATATGAAACACTTATAACATACCTGTGAAACACCTGAAACACTTGAAATATGTGTTTTGCAATATATGGGAGGCCAAGGCCGATCGATTCTAGCCATCGGGGTTGGAGCCGGTGACGAGCGGCGGTACGCGAGCACCACCAGCAACAGCGTCAGGCTTGGCTCGGCCGGGCAGACAAAGCGTGACATGAGAGGGAGCGGGCGGCGCACGCGATGTGTGGAGCGAGCTTCACTAGCACCCGCGCTTGCGGCGGCACACAAGCACCACCACCACCGCCACCAGCACTAGCTTTGGCTCGGCTGAGCGGGTGGCGCCGTACGACTCCAAGGCGGAGTGGACGCGTGGAGTATGGACGGGACATACGTGCGTGTCATATCATTACTGAAAAAATAAGGGGCCATTCCGTTATCTTTGTTCCGGGCCATTCCTGCCTGGAACAGTTCGGACGCTATTCAAAGTATCCTAGGAAATGTGGACGGGAATAGTTCCCATCCTCGTCCGAACGAGGCCTAAAGGATCATGGCAGTAAAAGGGATTTTTTTTTTGCTCGCTATTCCGCCACTCCTGTGATCGTATCGTATCCAATTGATTAATAGTGGCACTGGCACACGCTAATATCCATCACCATTACCATCACCGGCCGCTACTACACGAATCGAATGCTAAATGTCCGCCGCGCGCTTCTTGAGCTCCCTGTCTCTGTCCCTGCTGGCGGCGGCGGCGGCGGCGGCGGCAGCTCTGCTGGCCGCCCTACCGCCGGAGCGTCGCGGGCTCATCCGCCGCCGGAGCGCGAAGCGGAGGTGTCCGGTGTCCTTGAACCGCCGGCGCTCCGACTCGACGACGTCGCACTCGGGGAACGCGGCGGGGTACCGCAGCGTGTCGTAGCAGTAGGAGTAGACCATGTTGCGCTCCCGGAACCGGCGCATGGCCTGCTGCTTCTCCACGGTCATGACGGCCACGTCCGACGCCCTGAGCGCCTCCTCATCGGCGGCGCACCGGCTCACCGCCGGCGGCACCTGCTGGATGGCGATGGGCCCGTCGACGCGGCAGCCGAGGAGGGCGAGGTCGGTGAAGGACGCGACGAATGGCCCGTAGCGGTAGTTGACGCGGTACCGGCCCCCGGCGGTGGCCCAGGTGGAGGCGTCCCAGACGGTGGCGTAGACGGACATGGGCTTGGACGGGAAGTCCCCGCCCATGGCGTCCGACCGCCGCACCTCCCGCACCGGCACGTCGTCCACGTAGAACGCCACGGCGGCGGGCGTCCACAGGATGGAGTAGCGGTGGAACTCCGTGGTCGGGTCGAACGGGAGCACGTACCGCTCCTCCTGCCCCCGCCCCACGCTGCCGTTGCCGTACACGTTGGTTTGGACACGCCATGGCTTCCCTCGGATGTTGCCTAGGAACTCGAAGTCCAGCTCGTCGTGCCGCTTCTCGAACACGTCGCCGTTCGACGCCTGTGGGCAGCATATGCATATATACGAATTAATATATAGACATGCTGGCATATGCCGCTGCAGAGACGACTCACGTAGAAGGCGACGACGACGCCGGCGGTGTAGTCGGAGGGGAGCTTGATGGACGCGCTGAAGAAGCCGTGCTGGTACATGGACGACGAGATGAACCCAGACCCTGCATGCAGCAAATTAAATCCACCCCAGCTAGCCCAAATTCATTCATCCTAATTCGTCAATCAGATTTGCTCGGTCCTCACTCTTGAATTGATGAATGCGATGGACAAGGCGTGGCGTGCATGCATGGAAACAAGCATAATCATGCAGTAATCACCGGTGGAGCGGTCGAGGAGGAGGCTGACGGTGCGGTGGTCGGCGGAGCGGAGGATGTTGCCGTGCCCGAACAGCGGCGCGTACCCGTCCTCGAACGCCATTGTCGTCACGTTGATCGCCGGGAGCGCGGACACGGCCGCCAGGAGGGCGTGGACGACGACGACGACGAGCAGCACCGCCGCCGCCGCCGCCGCCGCCAGCGGCGGCGTCTGGCGGCCCATGTATGTACGTATGCTCTGCTCGCCGGGCGGAATTGTTGTTATTCGATCGGCCGGAGCCGGGGGCCGGGGGCCGGGGACCGGGACGATGGTGAATCGCGGATTATTATTGCGTTGCCTTATTTTGAGGTGGCGATGCAAATGAGGAGAGCTCCTCCAGCTTAGGAAAATGGCCGCCGCGTCGCGTGCGCTATATATGGGGTGGATCAGACGACGATCAGTGGGTGGGGGAAGGATATGATCGGAGACGGAGATCGACGCCTCCATTACCGCGCAAAGAAAAGAAAAAAAAAAGATGGAAACAATGCCCGCGCAGGCAGGCAGGCCAGGACAGGCAGGCGTGGCGTTATCCGTAAAACTTTTGCCGTGGCGTGGCGTGGCGTGGCGTCATCTTCTTACTATAATCTATTACAATGGAATGAGTATATTTGTACTTCTCCAAATAATTTTTGAAAGGGGAGTGCCTCACCTAGTTGGGTGAACGGGTAGACCGAACAATGCCGTGCGTATTGACAGGATGCTCAAAACGCTCGAATTGAAGGAGTGGTGGTATAGACCAGCAAATTCGTTAAAATTGTATTCTCCCCATAAAAAAAACTTATAACTTGTTTGGATGTAGATATTCACCATAAGAATTTGGAATTGGCATAAGCAGCTCCAAATATGGTTGTTTGCATGATTAAAAATTAGGAATTTGACCGAAATACCAAATGGTATTCACTATATTTGTATTGCCTAGTCTTTAGGACCGAGCCCTCTCCCTCTGTATTGCTCTGCATTCATCCACCTTGACCTTCACGACGTGCCGCCGCCCAAAAAGACGCCCTCAATGCCCTGTCTCTGTTGAATCGTCCTGGATGCTCCACCCCCAATGACCCTCCCCGATGCGTCGCCACAAGTCACCCGGCACGCCTCCACCTCCAATGTGCCAGTTCCGATGCGCCTCAACCTTCTTCCCAAGGCCGAGGATCTCTCTCTTCCCTGTGGCGAGTGACAGACACCCTTCCCTTTCCTCATACTAGCGACAGATGGACCCTTCTCTTTTTCCCTATGCCCGAAGGTCGGCGAACCCTTCTCTTCTTCCCCATGGTCGGTAGTCCTTCTTTTCCTCACACCAATTTAATGGTCATCTAAACAATACAATTTGAGTCGTGGCCAGTTTTAGTGCTAAAGTTGATTTTGGTATTGAACTTAATTCAATTTCATAACTCTGAATATCTACATAAAAACAGACCCTTGATGTTTTAGTTTTATTCTAAGTCATCAAACTATCTTAAATTTGATCACATCCATAAAGAAATTTATTAACCTTTATGACACTATAATCTGTAGGTTCTAAACTGGATCCAATGGTTTTAGATAGAACTAGTATTAGGATATTTAGATATAGAAATTCATGAAAACGCTGATTGCATCATTAACCAACAACGCCACACTCCAGGCACAGAACATCCTTTTGCAGAAGCTTGGCATTGCCGTCAACAACAACGCCGACGATGTAGATGCCGAGGCTGTTGAAAAGCTTTTGGCGACCTTTGCGGTGCCTTTGTCCCCCTCCAAGGAGGAGGCACTGCACGCCCTTTTTTCCGGCGATTTCAACCCGGTGGCCTGGAACCTTAACTTGGCCGAGCTTGACAACGAGACGAACTAGCAATGTTGTGATTGCGTTTAAGCATTTGTCGCAGAATTAGTTTTATGTAAATCACAACCGCTTGGTGCCGTACGACCGAGTAGCTTTAGTAATCAGTGGAATACTACTGCTAAACTATGTACTATTTATGTTTTTTCTACTCCTGTTTAATGAGACCCGTGCTCATGCACGTTTGAGAAAATTTTTTTTTGCATCATTAACCAAAATCCCAGAGCGAGAGATGCATTCATGTGATTATTCCGAGAGACCGGATTAAAAACCCTTGGGAAGCCACCGGACCGGATTAAACCCTAGCCACCGGCACCTCCGCGAATCCTTTCCTTTCCCCGATTCCACATGGCGCTCTGTGTCTCGCCCACCTCCGCTGCCGCCGCCGCGGCGGCATCTCCCGGCGCCGCCCGCATCGGGGGGCTCCTGAGCCGCTCACGCCCAGTCCCCGGCGTCGTGGTGAGCTCCTGACCCGACCTCCCCCATCCCCACGGTTCTTATTTGCTCAATATCTCTGTTCCGGCAATAATCACTCGCCACCTGGCTATCCGGACTCACCGGTGATTCTACGGCGACAGTCAGCGTTCGGAGCTCGGGAATCGCACCTGCTTGCATCACCTTTGTGTGTGTGTGTGTGTGTGTGTGTTTTACTTTTTCGCAAGGGCGGGTTTAAAGCTTTTTCGATGCTTGTTAGTAGTATGTTTTAGGTTCTGTGCATTAGAGAGTACCCATCTCGCATCTGCAAGTAAATGGAAGTTGCTGATAGTAATCATGTCGAGCCTGCACAATGTTTTTTTTTAACTTCTGCCTGCTTATATATATAATCTAAAAATGGACTCCATACGTGCAGAGGTGTAAAAAGATTGATTCTCTGAGGGCAATCAATGGAGCACTGCCTTGCATTCCGGTGTCTGACAGGTCGCTATTGACTCCAGTAACCTTGCCGGTTTTCCGGGATCCAAACATGAGGAACGACACGAGGCTGCGCATCTTCTCAGGCACAGCCAATCCTTCCCTTTCCCAGGTCAGTTGAGTCTAGCATGGAGAAATTTTCTCTCCACTATTTATTTTAGCCTTGCATTGAGTTAGTTGGAGGCGACCAATTAAAGTATTAAACTGTAGTACTAATCAGTTACCACCTTAGAGCACTCAGTACATTAACTTATTTTGAGTTTTGAATAGTGATTGGTGTAAAAGGTGGATTGAAATGAAGGATAATTTGGACCAATCAAACTGTACTAACCAGCTACCTCCATAGAGTACTCAGTACAATTAACTTCTTTTGAATTTGGAATAGTGATTGGTATAAAAGGTGGATTGAAACTAAGGATAATTTGAACCTCAATAGATTTTTACCTGGCATTGCTACTAGCCTACTTCTGAACGAGGAAGAATAATAAACAGGAAATGTGTTATCTCTTTCGTGCCTAATTTCTTTATGGTATCCTGTATTCCTATGAACAGGAAATAGCAAGTTACTTGGGGCTAGAACTTGGGAAGATTAACATAAAGAGGTTCGCTGATGGTGAAATATATGTTCAGTTGCAAGAAAGTGTACGGGGCTGTGATGTTTTCCTTGTGCAACCGTCGTGCCCTCCAGCAAATGAAAATCTTATGGAACTTCTGATCATGATTGATGCCTGTAGGAGAGCATCTGCCAAGAATATTACTGCAGTTATCCCTTATTTTGGTTATGCAAGGGCTGACAGGAAGGTAATGTTGCTTTATTGTAGCTTCTCAAATTGTTTTAATGGTTTCAAGGTTGATCTTTTTTTAATGGAAAAAAGACTCCTTGTCATATGCTTGTACCGCTTCGCCTTTACCAGTCTTTAGCCATGGAAGGTGCATAGGCAAAATTTCAACAGTTTTGTTATTTTAAAAGTGCTTGGAACCAGCAAATTTCTGATCACCAGCATCAATTGAGCAAATTTCCGATCACCAGCATTGATTGAGGTGGTTGAATTTCATCCAAGGGCCTAGGATGGCTACTGGAATTGAAGTCTATGCTCAATGACATTACAGATTCTATTGTTCCTTTTGATTCTAACATCCTAGCATCTATGAAATCAGAAGACCTTTCTGGACGTGACAAAAAGTATTTCTCCTTGCCATTTTTGGTACTAATAGAAGCACCTTTTCCTTTTTTCAGTCTCAGGGCCGGGAATCTATAGCTGCAAAGCTTGTAGCTAATATGATTACCGAAGCTGGTGCTAACCGTGTCCTTGTTTGTGATCTTCATTCCAGTCAAGCAATGGGATACTTCGACATCCCAGTAGATCATGTTTATGGCCAGGTATATGTACTGAAGCATGCTACTTAAATCTATCGATTCTTTTAAGACTTAGTGTTTATGATGGTATTCATTCTTCTTACAATTATTTTCTATTTTTCCTGTTTGATCTGTGAAGCCTGTTATTCTTGATTATCTCGCCAGCAAGACAATATGTTCAAATGACTTGGTAGTTGTATCTCCTGATGTTGGAGGTGTGGCCAGGGCACGTGCTTTTGCCAAAAAGCTGTCAGATGCACCTCTAGCTATTGTAGATAAAAGAAGGCATGGACATAATGTCGCTGAGGCAAGTATTATTGTACTACGTTATTTGCTTAAACAGTGTAGCAGGCCGAATGGATGTATATAGAAGAAAATATCAACTTCGTAACTCAAATATTAGTTTCTCCTTAATAACTGTACTATTATGAACATCTGATTTGGATGTACAGAAGAAAATCCTCACATGGTACTCTGAAGGGTTAAGTCCACATTTAGCCCCTCAACTTTTGTGTTTGTCTAATTTTAACCCTCAACTCTAATAATGTCTAAGCACAGTATCTCAACTATCAAACCCACTTGGTTTTGACCCTCAAGCCCGTTTTGGTTGGTATTTGGATGGTTTGGTGGCAAGTTGTTTTTTTTTTCCTGGCCAGGAATCTAGGACATTATGTGGCAGGGTCCCATAGGTCATTCCTTACTTCCTCTTCTCCCCTCTCATCTCGCGTGTTTCCAGATCTTGATTGGTAGCGGCACTGTGGCAGGAAGGGAGCACAGTGCTCGCAACCGTAGGAACGTGCAAAGCAGAAAGGGAGCACGGTGCCCTGTGCCCATGCCCATCTCTTCTCCCCTCACATTTTTTTTATCCAAGCAGGAAGTCGGCAGCCAGCCTGACACCTGGCTATCCAGAGCGCTGAGACAGTAGACTAGGTGGAATCTCTTCTCCCCTCACATTTTGATCCAAGCAGGAAGTCGGCAGCCAGCCTGACACCTGGCTATCCAGAGCGCTGAGACAGTAGACTAGGTGGTGCGCCTGCTCTGGAGGCTGGAGCATCAATGCAGACCTGCACCGCCGCCACCCGCCACAGCCACAGCCACCACTTGGCCTTTGCGCGCTCACCAGTTACTACTGCCCCCCAGATGCAGAAGCTCTGTGGCCACATCATCCTAACCATTGTTCTAACACTGTGGTCATGTCGTTCTGCACACATGAGCTTTGTTGAGGTGAGAGGGCTTCAGGTCAGCAACGAGACAGATGCTGCCTTGTAGATGGGGTGACTAGATCCGCCTTTGCCCTTCGGTGAGTCAGTTATCACGAGGGGCGCTGCCACCGCGTGCTGTCCTGGCCAGAAAGGGATGGGAGAGGTAGAAGAAGGGTGGAGGATGACAATGACATGTGGGACATCAAAACCGCTGACATGACACAAAGGCCCTGTTTCCCTAAACTGTTTATCTCCACAAACAGGAGAATCCTTACCAAACAGAAACCGTTTCTGGGGAGAAACTAGGGACTCCCTACCAAATGATTCAGGGATTTGAAGACAACCAAAAATGTTTCTTGGATTCCACCAGAAACTAGGAAAACCTGTTTCAGAATTAGTGTCTCTGGAAACCTTTCTTCCAGAAACCGCACCCCTGCAAATGGGGCCAGAAAACCGCTTTGAAGGTGCTCAGTCTAAATTGAGGCAGCTTTAGTAATTAAGTTGCTCTGTCTAGACAGTATTGGAGATGAGGATCAACACTAGGCAAACAAAAAAAGTTTTTTTAGAGATCAAACAGAAGAGTTTTTTTAGGGATATCAAACAGAAGAGTTGAGGGGCGAGAAAAAGGACTTGTTCCTACTCTGAATATATCACTTCCTATTCAATCCGCATCAATTGTATAATGCATTTGAAGATGTGCCTATCTCACCACAAGGTGCATGCCTGTTTTATTGCCATGCTCATCTCAGTTCTTTAGAATAAGCATGTACATCTTGTCATGTGCATTTATTACAGGTAATGAATCTTATTGGAGATGTGAGAGGAAAAGTGGCTGTTATGATGGATGATATGATCGACACAGCAGGTACGTCGTCCCCTAGAAACCAATTCTTAGATTGGACATTTTTTTCCCCTCATAATGGGCAGTTAGGCCATGAGTTTATTCCTTAAACTCAACAGCATTGAGGGCCTTGAGGGCTTGAAGCTAACTGCCATGCAGTAACTAGTCAAGGATTTGCTGTGCCATCTGTCATAGAAAACCTACTGAACGAATGGAATATTATACTACTAGTATTGTTTCTGACTGGTTTGAATACAATTTAAGCTATAATTTAAACTTTAAACCCCGATGAATTGTGCCACATTCCTGCATCACTACTCAAGAAAATTGTACATGACATTGCAACTAACCTAGTTACCTGAGATAATTTGCTTTGGGATATCATTATCCTCATAGAGCTATCAAACACAAATAGGTACTATTGCCAAAGGAGCTGAGCTATTGCATCAGGAAGGAGCTCGAGAAGTATATGCTTGCTGTACACATGCTGTTTTTAGGTATGCTTTAATTCTTGAACAAACCAAAGTCAATTCTGTTTTCTTTCCACTGGCCATACATTGTAGCGAAACTGGATTTTTCTGCTAGTATAACTATACGTTAACTTTTCAGCCCACCTGCCATTGAAAGATTATCAAGTGGATTGTTTCAAGAAGTAATCATCACAAACACAATCCCTCTAAAGGAGGAGAAGACTTTTCCGCAGCTGACCATTCTTTCAGTTGCTAACCTCTTAGGCGAAACAATCTGGCGTGTTCACGATGATTGTTCGGTGAGTTCAGACTTCTAACTCAACAAAAAAAATACTACTCTGTATACCAGATCCGGTGGTTGCAATTGATTCCTCACTATCATTGTGCAAGCCTCATGATACTATTCCTCAAGCAACTGTATTCTCCTTTTCTGGTGTAAAATCTTTATATAAATCTCTAAATCTGCCCAGGTTGGTCATGAGCCATACTCCAGCTTGGATATTGACTGATGCTTAAGGCGTATTACCCATGCTGTGCTCTTCATGCCTAGGTGAGAACGGCTTTTAGTGGTGATGTCTAGTCTCTCACACGACATACCACGACAAACAGCTATTTCTCTATAAGCTGTATAATAGGCATAGTTGATTCCATTGTTGGCAACATTTCACCAGCTGTACAATTTCCATCTGTGACATGTTCACCATTGCTGAAGCTGTTTTTTCTTATGCAGGAATAGTTGTGGCAGCTTGCAACATTTTTTCCCCCCTTCTCTTTGGCCTCAGTTTTTGTCTGTCTGTGTGTAATAAGCATGTTTTGTGGAATTCTGTTAGCACGGAACCTCAACCTTGTATTTGAGTGACAGTACATAAGATAATATTCTTGTTTAGCTATCCTCAATCCGCATATATATAGCTCCATCCTCGTTCCTCCATGACATCCCAGTTTTTGGTTTCTGGGTTTTGCTTTATGTATGCGTTTGCTTTGCTGTATTAGACTTTATGATAATGGGTTTTATTTTATGTCACCAGCGTCTCCTTGCAGCAACAGTAATCAAATAAACGTGTTACTTGCAGCAACAGTAATCAAATAAACGTCTGTAGCATCGGTGTTTTATCGACATTCTTTTATTTGGCATCCAAAATGGCCATGAACTTACATCAGGGTGTTTTATCGACATTCTTTTATTTGGCATCCAAAATGGCCATGAACATACATCAGTGCTTAATGATGATAGCAGTTAAATGCGATTGATGAACTGTCCCCTCGGCAAACTGAGGCAATAATAAGAGTCTTTATCTGCTCAGAAGGCTTCAACCAGATATACTGGGTCATCTTCTAATATAATCCATTTCTTTCAGCATCCAAAAGGGAGAACAAAAAAACATAATTGCATTAACTAGCTAAGGAAAGCTTCCTGAATCTATTATCTTTTTAAAGCTTCCTGTAGTGAAGTACTCAATTATCTTGCCTTTGTTTAAACACCAAACTTTCTGAATCAATATCTATCCATGAAAAAACCTGGATTGTTGAAGGACAAGAAACTGGTTAGATGTTTGAAACCGGACTACCCAGTGGACCCACGTGAATATTTTTTAATTTTTAACACTTTTTGAAAACTATTTTTAAATCTAACACTCTTTGAAAACTTTTTTTAAAAAACTAAAGTTTTAAAAAAGTTTTCAAAGAGCGTTAGATTTAAAAATAGTTAGATTTAAAAAACTTTTTTTTAAAAAACTAAAGTTTTAAAAAAGTTTTGAAACCGGTCATGTACGAAGGCGCGGCCAAAGGTGTTAGTTTTAAAAAAAGTTTTCAAAGAGCGTTAGATTTAAAAATAGTTTTCAAGAAGTGTTAAAAATAAAAAAATATTCACCCACGTCTTCTCTACGCATTGGACAATGCCTGATTGCCTCTATTCTATTACAGTAAAGAATGGCTATTCTTACTATAATCTAGTAGATTATAGAAAGATTGACTCTAGTTGTAAAGAATGGCTATTCTTACTATAATCTAGTAGATTATAGAAAGATTGACAAATTGGTCCATTTCGATAAACAGTCGCAAAAGATTGAATGGCCAAGAACCTTGAAAATTTTGGGCACAAGGTATAATTTTACAGCAAAATTGTGTAATACTAGAATACATCAAAGTCAAAGGAGATCTCCATGCTACACGTAAACTGATATCCTAGGAGCATCCCAGACATCAACACCCTGTTCGTTTCGCTGGTTTATTGTGGCTGAAAGTATTGTTCGCTGGTTTGTTGTGAGAGAAAAATACTGCTGGATGGCTGCTGATCCAGCGAAACGAACATGGTGCAAGTGATGATAGATGAGATGTGATTCCGGGAGAAAGTGTTAAATCTCGGAGCACGTCTAGAATACATCAAAGTCAAAGGAGATCTCCATGCTACACGTAAACTGATATCCTAGGAGCATCCCAGACATCAAGTGATGATGGATGAGATGTGATTCCGGGAGAAAGTGTTAAATCTCGGAGCACGTCTCTACAAAAAGTATATTTGATCTTCCAAAAGAATGCCTGCAAAGAGCTGAAATTATAAGGAAACAATGTCAGGCATTCAGCTGTAAAATGTAGATTACTGCAGCTTGTAAAACATCAGGAGATTTACTGATGTGATTATGCAACGGACAGTATCCCAAAAAACCACATCAAACACTCTCCTAGTAAAGAACAATAAGAGTCATGAACACTATATGCTTATACAGGACAGCTTGTAAAACATTAAATGTAACATTATCCTAAATCTCTGGTCCATTGGACACCTGTATAAAACAAAATAACTACAGCCACCAATATTTTGAACAGAAAATGGTGAGTTTAATGGGTGCAGCTCGAATAACACATGAATACATGATAGAACTTACAAAGAACTGCCAATACAAATTCACCTTTTATTAAGAAACTTTATGCAGGGAAGCCATTTGCAGATCCCATGAACATGGTCTGATCAAATTATTAAGCAACTTTATGCAGGGAAGCAACTTGCAAAGAACACTTCTTTCACTGGTCTAGTGTGATATCCCTAAGTTAAAGTACAAGGTCCTAGAACTAGTCTTCATGCATTCTAAGAAAATTTAGCAGGAACTACAGTTGGTTATCGCAGGTTCTCAGACTACAGAAGATATACGAAGCATGAAAACTCTCAAATTCCAAATCTCATAGTACAATATAGGAGCTGAAACAACAGCAAGGTTTGAAGATTACCTGTGTCAGCTGCATAATAGGATCAAGGCAGAGAGCAGACCACCAGTTGAACATGAAATAGATATAGTTACTTATACAAAAGAAATGATCTTCTGATCATTTGCTCGCAACAATAAATTGTTGTATAACCTCATAGTGTACCAAGTGGGATAGAAACCATTTCGATACATTGCATCCATCCACCTCTCAGCTTCATTTCTGTCACCATTCTTGCAGAAACCATGCACAATTATATCAAAAGTCCATCGATTTGGCTGATACCCCTGCCTGCATATCCTTTCATACAAATTAATGGCAGAGTCCATCGTTCCTGCCATAGACAACCCTCGTAACAGCATGTTATAAGTGTAAATATCAACAGGAAAATACTTTTCCATCTCCTCTCCCAAATGCTCTAAGTCACTCATGTTTCTAATACCACTTGCAAACGCGGAAACTAGATCACCAATCAAGAGCCTTCCTGCCTCCCGACCTTGGATCTCTTCACCCTTCACTTCTAGAGGCTTTGATTTATCTCTTGAACGTAAAAAAGCCTTCAGAAGGTCGTTGCCCATCAATGTGTGCAAGAGAAGCACATTACACAAGAAAGCTGAAACAGGGCGACCTGTTTCTCTGAAATCATCAATAATCTTTACAGCAGTGCCATAATCTCTGACAGAGCACAGCAAGAGAACAAGATGCTCATAGCAGTTGATGCTTGGGATTACACCATTATCCCTTGCTTCCCTCCAGAACACCATTGCCTGCTCAGGCTTCTTAGCTTCACATAGACCAGATATAAATACATTATATAACCTGGTGCAAGGTGTTTTCTTCGCACGAACGAGATTAAAAAAATTAAGTGCATCCCCAATACGTTTGCTCCTTAGATAACTCATGAGAAGAAGGATGTTGCTTACAATTGATGGTTCAATCCCTGAAACCTCCATTTGGTCATACACCGCCTTGGCCATATCAGCCCTCTTAGCATGACCAGCACCAGAAATAAAGTAGTTGTAGCACACACGGGGTTGGAGCTCACTCCGCTTCAACTGGCTGTCTAACAGATCAAGAACCTCGGTATACCTATTCAACTCACACAAAGCACAGACAACTGACTGATAGAGGTTTCGGGTTGGGATGTGCCCCATATCTTGCATTTGCAGTATGAGCCTTGGCAGCACATCCACCCTCTTAATCAATATTAATGCTCGAATCAAGCTCTTGTACGTTGACTCATAGCGATATAAGCCCACATGTCTCTTGCTGCTTGCTATCTGAGGCAATTCGCATGCCGCCTCCACGTTCCCACTCTTGCATACTGCCGCGAGGTACTTGGCCAAGACAGAGTCGATTGTCCAGACTTCCTGCTTGAGTGCCCTGTCTAGCAGCTCTCGCACCCTATCCAGCTTCCCCTCCTGACACAGCACATTTGCAAGCATGGAAAATGTCTGACGCGCCGGAAAGTACCCTCCTGCCATAGCTTCCTCCAGTAACAGGCATGCTTCCTCTGTCTCCCCACCATGGCACAGTGCCCTGATCAGATTATTGTAGACATCCTTGTTTGGGTCGATCCCAAGCTCCATCCTCGACCTATACAAATGCATGGCTACTTCGACAAGACCAGCCTTGCAAAAGAAGCAAAGCGCAGCATTCATGGTGGATATGCCAGGAGCAATGCCCTCCTCCATCATTTGAACAAGCAAGTCATACACTTCGCCAAGTCTGTTCCTGACAAGCAAGCGATAAACAAGCTGGTCACACCGCTTCCCATCAAGGATGTAGCCTTCACTTTCCTTCTTATCAGAGAGGAACTTCATCGTAGCATCAAGCTTTCCAGCCTCACTGAGTCCATGGATCCACGCACCATACACATCACCGGACGGAAACTTATCGACGAGCTGGGCTGCCTCAGCAAAACGTCCACGGCGGCAGAACTCAGTGACGATGGAGCCAGCCGCGGGGCCACGGGATGCATCAGCAAACGGCATGGTGTCGAGGAGAGCGACGGCATCGTCGAGGCGGGCGCGACGACAGTGGCTCTTGATGAGTATGCATGTAGCAAAGGGGCTGGGGGCAAGGTTGCGGGCGAAGGACTCGGCAAGGTCGTGGAGCGACGCATCGACCAGGGAGTTGAGGAGGATGCGTGATGAGACGGCGTTGAGGTCGAGGCCGCGGAAGCGCATGCGCCCGAGGACGTTGAGCCCGCGCTGTGGGTCGCCCGCGACGGCGTAGCCGACGACAAGAGTGTCGTGGAAGCGCAGGTGGCCGCCAGTCGCGGGGGTGTCGGAGAAGAGGCGGAGCCAGTCGAGGAGGACGGCGTTGCGGCGCGCGCAGGCGAGGAGGCGGAAGACGGCGTGGTAGACGACCCGCGTGTGGCTGTAGCGCGGGCGGCGGCCCGACCAGTCGAAAAACCTGAGGCGGAGCAGCAGCAGGGCGTCGGCGTCGTGGAGCCCCAGCGGGCGGTGGCGGAGCACGGCGAGGACGAGCTTCTCCGAGAGCGGGAGAGCCTCGAGCGCGGCCGTGTCATCGGACGCGAGCGCCCCGTAGATCGCGTCGAGCGCCCTGGGCGGCGCCGGCGCGGACGCGGGGCTGCGGGACTCGAGGAACCAGTCGTGGAAGGAGGCGGCGATGGCGGACTTGGCCGCGGCTACGAGGCGAGCGTCCTCGGGGCGCGGCGGAAGCAGCGGAGAGAGTGGCGGGAGCGGCGGCGCGCGCGGGGGAGACGAGGAGGCGGACGCCGAGAAAGTGTTCGAGAGAATGGCGAGGAGGGGCCGCGAGAGGTGGAGCTGGAGCCGGCGGCGGGAGCGGCAGGAGAGCGGGGCGAGGAGGATGCCGGGCATGGCGAGGCGGGCGGTGGTCAGCGCTGCGGACGCGGACGCGGCCGCCGGCAGCAGTGGCGGCCGGCGGCGGCAGGTGGCATCTGTGGGGTGCGTGCGGACGGGCGGGGCGGCGGCGGCGGAAAGGCACCAGGCACAGGCAGGGTACCCCTTCGGAGTTGAGTTTGGGTTGGGTCATGGGTCAGTCGTGGTGGCGTGATGTGGATGTGGGCCGAGTGTTTGTTTGGATCGGCTTGGCTCCGGCCATTTCCCTCTCTTTGTTTTTCCTCTTTTATTTATTTATTTATTTATTTATTTTATATATGTCTCTTAAGTCTTAACACGCAAACCCCCCACACGCGCACACACTCACACCTCTACGCACATATTAAGACATACAACTATACACTCATATGAAGATCACGTCCTTAGTGAGATCGACAGAGTAACCGAGAGCTCTGTAGACGACGGACACGTCGTTCTGACCATTGTGGCACCACATGAGGAGGCAACTGAAATTTTTTTTGGGGGAAAACCCTGGTGGGAATCACGCGCCAAGCGGCGCTCAAATGCGTGACCGCCTGCTTCCGCGACGGAAGAGCAGACCGATTTCACATATTTATATTATCTATTTCTAAAATATTTTTTCTTGAATAACCCAGGAGAGTTGTGTGTCATTTCATTCAGGTAGAAAAACACAAGAACAAAAGAGTTAGGCAAAAAGCCGAACCCGAATACGAAGGCACACCAGTCATCCACAACCAAACAATCCCCAGAGGAAAAAGACTCGTCGCAAAAAAAAGGCCTGACCAAGGACCACTCGGAAAAACTATAGAACTATGAAGTTGGTGATCCAGTGAGGAGGGTCTCGAGCTTTGAAGCACTAGCCCAGCACCATATGGTGCTCTCAACAACCACTATTTGCAGGGAGAGCCTGAAGGTTTGGCTGCAATCCTATTATCACAGTAGATATTTTTTTCATCACCGAGTTAAATAGGAATGTAAAGAGGAAAAATTAAGTCTATTTGTGAGTTCACGGACAAACCTGTTTAGTTAAACATGTGTATACCTAGGGTTTAGATGGAACTTAGACCGCTAAACAGATCAAAATAATGTGGTGATGCAAATTCTGGTTAGCGATATCGGGCTAGCGTTATGCCTACAATATAATGATTATAATAGGTGAAAATTACATATAACTTTAACACATGTTGTGTTATCAATATAATTCTGGTTACACAGTGGCACGTAGGTTTACGCAACCGCCGAGACTCTCACTACCGCCGCCACCAGCGCCGCGCCTAAGGCCCCTCTCCTTCTTTTCTCTTTGGAGCATCTGTCGGCGACAAGAAGGGAAAGGAACCCATCTTTTTTCCTGTAGTTTTCATATCTAGTTGCTTAAATTTTAGTCAAATAAATCTTCCGGCGAAATCAGATGATTTCCGGCCGGGATCATATTTCCTGCGATGACTTCGGCGATTGCCACGACGAGTTCGCCGTTACAGGCGTCGATCTCATCAGTAGGCGGCCAATTTCTGACCTTTATCCGCAAGGGGAGGGGTGCTTCTGGGTGCCCCCTACGAGGACAACGACTTTGGGGCACCGATCTCATCGTCGATGGTCGCGGAGAGGAAATCAGGTGATGAATCTATATCCTATGTCGTACCCGACGATGCAACTGTCGATATTCTTTCAACGTTAGATGCGTTTTGGAATGGTTCCGAAACGTTGGGTCTTGCGGCATATCCAAAAATTTAGGGTTGGTCGTTGGATTCGACATGAGGACTACACTTTGGCTCCAACATTTGTTGGAAGCCATTAGAGAAGAAGACGATGGAAGAATCTAGATATATTATTATGTGTTTTTTATTTCAGATTTTTTTTATGTGTAATTTGAGAATTTACCGTGTTAAGATTTAATATATAAATCCCCACCGTTCGTGAAAAAAAGATACCAATTGATTTGTGAGCCGGCTTGAATAATAATAAAAAAGACTCCACACTTCTTTATTATCCACTGAGGCACGCACAGAATCTCTCACAGGCTGACCAGCACAATCGCGTCTCCTTCACAATCTTTATGAAGGTCACAAAGATTTCACAATCTCTAAGCTATCTACAAGTCGACCTCAAAGAGTAACGAGGGCAGCTCCAACAATCGAGTTTTGAGCTAGTCTAAGCATTTTTATTTCATATTTCAATAGAAGAGAGAGAAAGCTAGCTCTTATCAAGAGGCAGGCTCTTACACATATTTCAAGATCATGTGAGAGTGTCATATGGACGTAATCATACTAAGAGTCATTACTAAAAGTTAACATTGTTAGAGATGTTGGCTTAGGGTTACTAACTAGTTCTTACTGTTGCAGGTGCCCTAAGTTGACGATCGGTGGCTCACCATGCTGCAAGCCCACAATGCTTAGTCCATCCAAGAACATTCACTAGACGCTCTAGACCTTTACATGGCATACTTTGGCCTTGTTTAGATTGAAGAAGTTAGAAAAATTTGGAACTGTCGCATTTTGTTTGCATTTGACAATTATTGTTCAATTATGATCTAACTAGGCTCAAAAGATTTGTCTTGTGATTTACAATCAAATTGTGCAATTAGTTATTTTTTATCTATATTTACTGCTCTATGCATGCGTCCAAAGATTGATGTGATGGAGAGAGAGTGAAAAAATTCTAACTTTTGGGGGTAATCTAAACAAGGCCTTTGTGTAGACGAAGGGAAACCAACGTTTATGGGACAACTACAAGATATTTTGTGCCCTCTGCCAACATGCTAGTGCGATATTCCTCAAGGGTGTCAGCCGTTGAGGCCTTTTCTAGAATGGGCCCTCGGAGGCCCATCGGACCCTTTGTTAATGACTTTGTATGCGCGAGAGTACATGACGGGTGTAGTCCCTAAGCCCCTGGTTGATTCGGGGAATCGGTTAGGGGGGTTAATTGGACTGTGCTTCTACTCCATGGGTTTAACCTACCATTTATTTTTGACACTCAACATGTTGGTTATCCCTCTGAAAATAATCTTTTCGTAGAGTCCAAGATCACTTAAATCAGAGTTTGTAGTAAGAAGTTATTGTATTTTTCATGTAGTGACCTATTGTTGAGGACATCCCAGCCGTGCACGCTAGCTCAAGCCCAAAGGATACAAATCAAGGGCCACTTACAAGAAGCCGTGCCAAGAAACTACAAGAGCAGATGAATTCGGTCCTAACTGATTGTAATTTTAACACTTCTGATAATGTCATACTACCTAAATGTCCTATCTTAATGATGCTTAGGTTTACACATGAAGACATGAAAGGCACATGACCGAAGGATCAAGACACGGTGCTACAAAATAGCTCCGTCAGAAAAGTAACACGGGCGGAAGAACAGACCTAGAAAAAAGTAACACGGATGCCAAGTAACACGGACGGACGACTGGACCCAGGAAAAAGTGACGCAGAAGGTCAATAGTCTGCTAGGGGCAGAATTTGGTACAACTTCTCATGCAAAACTGTACCAATCTACAAAGTTTCGTGGTGCATGCTGCTCATGGCTAAATAGCTCTTCGAGTCTACTTTCACACCCAACAAACGGTTCGTCATTTGGACTTCCCAATAAGGAATTATGGCCAGATTAGTGGACACTGCTCTGGAAGCCAACAGTCACACGAGACCACTTCGGGAATCCATCTCGAGGGGACCTTTCACATTACCTATCTTTAGAAACTCCATTTCGTTTTTACACCTAACTAGGAGGGTTATTCCTAGTATAAATATCCCCTACCTCTAAGCTATTAGGGAAACCTTTTGATCATTTGATAAACTACATGATATTGCAGCCGAGCTGTCGAGTGCCTTACTCAAACCTTTGTTCTTCCTTGTTCTTCTTAGACTTGTGAAGTGATCCCTCTGGGTTCCTCTAGTTTGTGCTCTATGGTTTTCAGTACGGCTGCACCGTTTTGTGTGGATTAGTTCCGGATTGTGGTTCTGCGGTCGTTCGGAGATCAAGTCGAAGTCTTCGTGGTTTCGGTGCCTCTCTCCCCGTCGCTTGGTTGCATCCAACCTTTGTTAGGTATAAAGCTAGTTATCCCGCTGTTCACAGCAAGTTATCTTTGATTCGTGACCTACTGTCCTGAAGATCGGGCCACCCTCAAGGACGTTCCTTATCACCTGTGTTGTTTTGCCCAACCGTGAAAGTTTTACACATTCCAAGTCCAATGGCTAGTTTTGGAAAGGTCTAGAAGTTCCTTAAACTTCTGGGGAAGTTCCACACATTTTCTGCTGCAATGGCTATTTGGTTATGTAGGGGTATTTATAACCCCCCCTCTGCTTTCATTCGGAGGGTTAGTTGTTGATTCTCTACCACACCCATATTGAAGCCAAAACCTATTAGAGATGTCCTCAACCCCCTAAATGGCTAGGCATTATCCAACGAGTTCCTGTGGTTGTGGTGAGCCATGAGAAAGTTTGTGAAGATCACGACTTCGCCTCCACAAGGGAAGAAGTCTAATAGTGAAGTGAGAAAAGCGGTCGAAAGAAATCCAGATAGAGCTTGACCTTGGGTGGTCAGTCGCTCACGGCCTACTCAACAGATACGTAGGTCCTTCCCTGAAAGGAGTCGAATTTCAAAAAAAACAACTCCTTGTGTCTTTAGTTTGGTTTGTTATTTTTGAGTTCTTGCCTTAATGTTATTTGCACTCGATCTAGTTGGTTGTGTGTGTTTATAAGTGCAGGTACTTTGTGGATTTGCTAGTGGCTACCTTTAGACACATATTCAAGTTTATGTGAATGTTATGTAGAATTATGTGGAAGTTTCACACCTAGAGCTAACCCGCTACAAAGTTTGGTGTTAACAGTTTTGAAAACCTCATTCACTCCTTTTAGATGACATCCCAATCCTTTCACTTGCAATATTTTTTTGTCTTGTTTAGAATATAGTTTTATTCAACTGAACTCGTATGATGTAAACCAAACAACATCCAGCTACATACAGCAACTCAACTCAAGGTGCATGGCTTGGAAGAGGAGATCAACTTGAGTTTTATCTATAGAGCTTGAGGAAGAAGAAGAAGGCAACTTTTAGAAAGGTCTCCATTCCCCAACTCAGGTGAGGTCATGGTCGAAGAAGAGGTGAGGCATCCGTAGGGCTGGATAACGAGCCAGCTCCTCTCGATTCGTTCTAGCTCATTTAAATAAGAAGCTAGCTCAGCTCAGCTCGGCTTGGCTTGTTACGAGCTCAAGCTAGCTCATTTAGCTTGTGATCCAGACCATAAAAATCCCACAAATCATAATTTGTATATTTATCCAAAACTTGGAAATACTAATAATGCGAAAAAAACAACTCATCCATAAACATCAAATAACTTTGGCTCTTTAGGCTTACGAGCTAGCTCATGAGTTGGCTCATTAACTACACAATCTGAAATGCTAGCTCAGCTTAAATGAGCCGAGCCAAGCCGAGCCACTAACGAGTCGGAAACAAACAATGCATTATGATACACATGGTCACAAACATATACAACGAATATGGCTAAGGCCTACGAACTAGTTTCTTAAAGCTTAATTATGTTTCAACAAAAGACTCCCCGTTGTGCGATGGTGTAAAGCCAAATTCTTCTATAAGGTGTGTGGTTGCTGGCACAAATAGAAATCAATAAAAAAAACCTCCTTTTGTGACTATTCAGTATTCTCAACATATCTTTCCCTAAGAGTGAATGTAAAATGACTATAGTCCCTTGCTTAAATGTTTAGATATGCGTGCATGCCTACCATGGCAACCAAATGTTTGCAACTTTGTGGTAGCCCACATAAAACGGAAAACCAAGGAGCTATAGGAATTGCATGTGTCTATATATAGATATACATGCAATTAGAACCAAGAGGTAGGGAGGCAAACGACTCTCATGGCCACACATTTACATCTCCTTTTTGCGATGTCTCATATACATATACTACAACAAATTATGTTAGTTCTATAATAAGCAAAGTTATCATCTCCTCCATCAACACCAAAGCTCAACAGCAACAACATCCATATCGCCCAGAGAAAATGAAGACATCGGCAACCGTGTCGTTCTTCATATTAGCCCTCACACTAGTGGTCATACCGCTCATAGCAGAGGCAGAAGAGAGCGATGACGCAAAGAAGGCAGCAGAAGACTTCTGTGCTACTCTTTGTGCAGACAAGAAGGAGCCAGCTATCAACAGCAATTGCAAGGAGTCATGCGCCCTCTCCCAGCGCTCCGACTTGGTGTTCTTCGAGAGTGTCACGTGCTTGGGAAAATGCACCCAGTTTGACAATGTCCCTGCCATGAAGTCTTGTGAGGAAGGATGCAAAAAAGAGTACAAGGCTAAAGCGGTGGAGGTCGCCGCTAGCTGCAACGCGGTCTGCAACAAGGTGGAGAAGGACCCACATCGTATCGAAACATGCAAGATGGCATGCACCCCGCCTCCTAATTGAAGCACTTCTATGTACCTACGTATGGGAGACCTAGCATTCTTGGTGAAGCCTCAAATCATTGTTGTATCATAAGTGGAAGTGACCTGAAGCCATGATAAACTCACATGTATTGAAATGGTTCAAATTATAGCTCAAGGTTGTGTAGTAAAGAAGAATGAGACAAAGATTGTTGTAATCCCTTATGAAGATATATATGAATCGATAAGAATTAGCATCAACATATTTTAAACTCAAGTGAGTGAAATAGACATATCTTTCGATCTTGAGTATAGGTATATCATACTATCAAGCGAACAGTTTGACAAGTCTCAAGTGAGTGAAATAGACATATCTTTCGATCTTAAGGGCTAACATTAGAGAAAACTTGGCACAACACTTGCACTTGTTGGTCTTGGAGCTTTTTTTGTTGGGTTGGTTATCCCTATGAATAATCTTTTTTAGTCCAAGATCATTGAAATCAGAGTTCGAAGTAAGAAGTTATTTTATTTTTCATGTGGTGACCTTTGCTGCTTTGCCAACCTGCAAAAGTAGTGCACATTCCAGGTCCAATGGCTAGTTTTGGAAAACTTTTATGGAAGTTCCACACTTTTTTCTGCTGCAACGACTATTTTGTGATGTATGGGATATTTATACTCCCTCCGCTTCATTTGGAGGGTCGTTGGTTCTCCCACATAACCATATTGAAGCCAAAGCCTATTGAGCACTCCCCACCATCCCCCTTGTTGTGAGATTTGTGTGATTTCATGAGAAATCTAGTGAGTTGGGTTGAGAGATTTGGTGATTAAGAGCAAGAGTGAGCAACAAAATCTATGAGAACTTGTGGGGATCGTCAAGTAATATATTTATCGTTTGTTACTCTTAAATGTCAAGCCTTCTAGATGGCTTGTCATTATCCGGTGTGTTCCTGTGCTTGTGGTGAGCCGTGGGAAAGATTGTGAAGACTTCAACTTCGCCTCCGCAAGGGAAGAGGTCCAATAGTGAAGCGATAAAAATGTAGCATCAACATATTTTAAACTCAAGTGAGTGAAATAGACATATCTTTCGATCTTGAGTATAGGTATATCATACTATCAAGCGAACAGTTTGACAAGTCTCAACTGAGTGAAATAGACATATCTTTCGATCTTAAGGGCTAACATTAGAGAAAACTTGGCACAACACTTGCACTTGTTGGTCTTGGAGCTTTTTTTTTGTTGGGTTGGTTATCCCTATGAATAATCTTTTTTAGTCCAAGATCATTGAAATCAGAGTTCGAAGTAAGAAGTTATTTTATTTTTCATGTGGTGACCTTTGCTGCTTGAGCTTGACCTTGGGTGGTTGTTCATGGCCTACTCAAAAGAGATGTTGGTCCTTCCTTGGAAGAAGCTGAACTTCAAAAAACAACTCCTTGTGTCTTAAGTTTTGTTTGTTTATTTTTTGACTTCTTTCCTTGATGTTGTTTCCACTTGATCTAGTTGGTTGCTTGTTTGTGAGTGCATGTACTTTGTGGACTTGCTAGTGGCTATCACCATATGCATATCTTCAAGTTTGGATTGAGCTAGAACTCTCTAGGCGTAGTTATTCTATGTTTGCGTGGAAGTTCTATGGAATTATGTGGAAGTTTCGCACCTAGCTAACCCGCTACAAAGTTTTGTTGTTAAATTAATATGACTACCTTAAATCTTATATAAATCTTATAATTACCTTAAAGAAAAATAGAACTTGTCATGACGAGAGTGGGCCCTCTGGCGAACTTGTCACGACGGCCCCTCTAGACCATATATAAATCTTATAATATGTTTATAGGCGCTAATTTTTTTTGCAAAGCGAAAACAAATGCAGAGATATATCTTTAATTTAACATGTTTGATAATCATCGAGGAACAATGTAGACTAAAACTAATATGATTACCTTAATGAAAAATAGAACTCCGTAATATCCTTTTTGAGATTCAATCAATTGATCTTCTGGTTGTTTCTGTTTTCTTTTCTGAGCTCCCGACAAATGTTTCTTAGGTAACATTTTAAGATTCTGGACACCTAAATTAGAAGAAAAACACGACTGTATGAGTACCGAGTACTAGAAGCTTGAAATATTTAATTCGGATTAGAAAGCGATGAAGGAAAAAAAAACCTAGGGCTAGGGCCTGATCGGCTAATGAACTGATGCAGTGATGATCGGCCGCAGTGAATAGTGATCGGCTGTTGTAGTGTAGACTTCCAGCAGTGGCGGACCCAGGATTTGACGAAGACTAGGGCCGTATTTCAATGTTGCATATAGGTCACACATAGAGAAGAGCAATATAACGTAAAAGTTTTCAAAGTGAAAAGTTTGCTTGAACTAACATAATGTTCTGCAAGAGTTCAAAACATAACTTCTAACATAAGAAAAAATACCTAAAAATTTTGTGTGTCCGTGCATCTTCCATGTCCTCATTATCATTCTTCGTTGTGTATTTTCTATTTTGTATCAATTGAGCAATCTGCAAATTTAGACTCTAATTTGAGTTTCCAATCCTTCTTTTTGCGAGTAATTTTCCAATCCAATTGAATCGTTAAATGTTTTTTTTGCGAGTAAGTTTCCAATCCAATTGAATCGTTGAATGTATGCAACTACTTAATGTCTGAAACTAAAACGTAGTCCTAAAGGTTTCAAATTTGGAATATACTATAGAATATAACTTTAGAAGTGAGAAGTGAAAAATACTGGCCGGATGGGGATATGCTCGACTGCTCCTGCTGCTCTCGCCATGCTGCTGTGCTGTTGCTACCTGCCTCGCTGCTCGCAGCTCGCTTGACACCACCTGGACCCGGATGAGTCGTTGCCGCCGGCCGACTTGTTGCCTTGCTGGCTCGGACTCGCTGTCGCTTCCGTGGGGCACCGGGGCAGGGGTGGCCTTCCATGGCAAATGCCAGCACGGCCCGGTACTACGGAGGCGACGTACGGCGGAGGGGGCCAGGCCGCAAAGCTGGAGCGTAGAGCGGAGGGCCAGAGGGGGCGAGCCGGCGAGGCACGGCAGCACAGCGCGGTGCAGCATGGCAGCGTGGGCGGCGGCGGCGGCCGCGAGTCTCGTGACATGAGAGCGACGGAGCGACTCAGCGAGCAAGGCGAGCACCGAGCAGATGTGTTGCCCTACTCCTTGGCTGGACTGCTTGTTGATGGGCCAAAACTGAAGACCTACTCTCTTGTTACATGGGCCACGACTAGGGCCATGGCCTGGGCTGCCCTAGTGCTGGGTCCGCCAATGACTTCCAGTGATCACGTTGTCGTCGAGTCCAGCCTGGGCCCTAGAGTGCTCTGCCCTGATCGCCGGCTTGCCATGCGCGATGCGCCGCGCCGTTCCTGTTTGGTGTTTCCACGAGACGCGAGTCCACGGCGGCTCCCTGAGTCGTATTGTATACCTGAGTCCGTGGTGCTCACGTAAACTACTAAAGACTATACGGCTAGGGGAGTGGGGGTCTCTGTATTCTATACCTGGGCCTGGGCCCCTCGCTTCCATGGACGCTTGGGCGTCGCACCCCTGGCACTGGCTGGCGCAAATAGAAACTCAATAAAAGAGCCTCTTTTTTTTTTACTATTTATCAGCCTACCTATAAGTGTTTGATCCGGAGACTAAAGTTTAGAAGGTGTCACATGTGGATATCACATGGCGTGTTCGGATACTAATAAAAAAAAGGAAAAAGTCTACTTAACCCCCTGAACTATCAGTCAGTGTCTAACCTACACCCCCAACTATAAAACCGTCTGTTTTACCCCCTAAACTTTTCAAAACCGTTCAAATTATACCCTAGAGCGGTTTTGGAAAACCGCCATCCAAAACCGCTCCAAGGTATAATTTGAACGGTTTTGAAAAGTTCAGGGTGTAAAACAGACGGTTTTATAGTTGGGGTGTAGGTTAGACACTAGCTGATAGTTCAGGGGGTTAAATAGACTTTTTCCAATAAAAAAAACAAATTACAGAATCCATCAGTAATCCACGAGACGAATTTATTAAGGCTAATTAATCTGTCATTAGCATATGTTTACTGTAGCACCAAATGGTCAAATTATGGACTAATTAGGCTTAAAATTTCGTCTCGCAAGACAGTTTCGATCTGTGAATTTAGTTTTGTAATTAGTTTATATTTAATACTTAATGCATGTGTCTAAACATCTGATGGATGGCAGAAGTTGGAACCAAACACTAATGAGTATGGCCACTTGCTAAAAATATTCAGACGCGTGCATGCCTAATACCATGGCAACCACATCTTTGCGACTTTACAGTCACAAACAAACAAACAAAAAAACTTTGCGACTTTGCAGTCACAACAAAAAAAAAACAAAGAAACTTTGCGACTTTGTGCTGTGTGGTAGCTCACATGAAACGGAAAACCAAGAAGGATCGGAGCTAGGAATTGCATGCATCTATATGTAGATATACACATGCAATTAACTAGGACCAAGAGGAGAGAGAGGTAGGGAGGCAAACTCTCATGGCCACACACTTACATCATCGGTGGTCTCCATATTGCGATCGATGTCCTATATATATAACCAACAACCATGTTAGTTCAACAAGCAAAAAACCTGTGATCAACAACAGCTAGCAGCAACAAATAGACACCCACCTCGCCGAGCGAGAAAATGAAGACCACCATGGCATCAGCCGCGCTGCTCTTGGTGCTAGCCCTCGCGCTAGTGTCCGCCCCACTCACCGCAGAGGCAAAGAAGAAGAAAGCAGCCGCCGCCGCGGCCACCGGCGAGTCGGCCGAGACGAAGAAGATGGAAGACAGCTTCTGCGCCACGCTCTGCCAAGGCAAGAAGGGGATGGGCCTCATCGTCTGCAAGGAGTCCTGCGAGCTCTCCCAGCGCTCCAACCTGGTGCTGTACGGGAGGATCCAGTGCAAGGGCAAGTGCACCGAGCAGAAGGGCATCACCGCGCCGGCGATGAAGGTCTGCGAGGAGCAGTGTGACAAGGACTACGTGGTGAAAGCGGCCGAGGTCACCGCTGCCTGCAACAAGACCTGCGCCAAGGAGAAGAACAAGGCGCTCAGCGAGACTTGCAGGAAGGGCTGCACCCCTCCTGCATCTTGAACCATGCACTTCGATCTTCTGCTGCGTACTCGATCTACACGTACATGCTGGTGACTGACATGGCATTCAGCTCAGGCTGATGTGCTATCTATCTATACGTCGTCGTCGTCACCGGCTGGCCGCATGCAAAGTATGCAACAATCATTTGATGGGGGTTCAGCTCAGGCTGATGAGCTATCTATATACCTATTGATTTGGTATTTTTGTAACCTAATTAATTGTTTTTGTTCAAATATATCGGCAATCGATCGAAGGATCGATCCATCGACGATATATAGTTTCATCGACTGCTTGATATTAGCAGTCCAATGTAATGTCACGCAAATAAGCATTTGTGTGGTTTTTTGTTTGATTGATTGAATGAATGAATGAAAAGGCATGCTGACAGTTGTTACCACTAAATAATCTTTGGTTCTATTTTTCACATTGGGTGAATGCCTATATATGTCAAGCACAGTTTTTTTATTGTCTTCAAGTAAGCAATACGCGAATGTTTCATGCCTGGATTAATCTCCGGTATGTGTGTGTTACATTGTGATTCACTGTTGGCACGTGGAAACTGGTATGTAAGTATTGGTTGAACAGGTTTTAATACAAACATAGAGCAAAGAAACTAACTAGTGCAAATAAGTTGAATATGAAGGGTAAAGATGATCAAAATGTAAAAGAATTTGAATCAATAATGTTTCCATTATTATGGAAAAATATTAACAAGCAATGGACATTATTAGGCGACCTATCGGTTGCATATCAGTGACACAACCATGAAGAGGTTTCAAAGTGGCGGAGCGCAATCGTCATGACACCTAGGCGACTGGTGAAAGCAATTTGGTCCATGATGATTCTTGTGACTTGAAAACACCGCTCAACTTTAGACAATGTTCAAATGGCAAATAGAGGCCAATTGTGTTATTTAGGCACTAAATGGTCCATTAAATGGTTTGGTCGTTCCAAATTATAAGCCGCTTTGACTTTTTTTGGTACATCAAATTTATGATGTATCAAGACTATAATTTAGAACGGAGGAAGTATTGTTTATCATTGACCTCGTGTTTTCATTCATTTCAAATTACTAGGTGAATTCCCTGCGCGTTGCTGCAGGAATGCAAGAGTAATTTGAATTGAGTTAGGAGAAATAGGATGTAGAAGGAATCTCGTTGGTGTATATAAAAGAAAACACGGTCATTAACCTATAGGATCGACCAGTACGGGAGACTAATCTCATCCACCCTCACCCCTCACCCTACTATACCTGAGGGTCATCTCCCTCCCAAAAGTTCTAGGAGTTTTCCTTCACAAAATCATGCATGTTTCGGACGACCACATGTAATCCATGTGATATATAGTTTTGCTAGGTTTTTCTTAGAAACGTGCTTTTGCTTAGAAACGGTTATCAAAGAAAACACAGTCACTAACCTATAGGATCGGCCAATACGGGAGGCTAAACTCATCCACCCTCACCCCTCACCCCTACTATAACTGAGGGCCATCCCTCCTCCCAAAAGTTCTAGGAGTTTTCCTTCATAAAATCATGCATATTTCAGAGGACCACATGTAATCCATGTGATATGCAGTTTTGCTAGGTTTTTGCTTAGAAACGACAGTTTTGCTAGGTTTTTCTTAGGAATGGCCGTTTAAATGTTTGCAAAAAAGTTATCAAAATATATCCATGTGGGGTCTTGTTTTGAAGAGTTTATTGCGAGGAACACCATGGTGCATTTGGATTTTAATTACGATACTTGGTTTAGGTGCTACGACTTTTTTTCTATTTCAAAAGAAATAGCCAGTGGAAGATAAATGAGGCTTAGTGGGTGGATGACGTCACTTAGTGGGCGGATGACATCATTTTGCTGATGTGGCCCAATGAGAAGCCAGAGAAATAGGTTAGTGGGTCTTTGCTTTATAGGAGGTATAGATATGACATTTTGACTTTTCTAGTTACATTGCTTTTATTATATATGTAGACATAAAGTATATCTAAGTACATAAAAAGTTATTTATCTAGAAAAAGCCAAAACGTCTTATAATTTGGAATAAAGAGAGCAAGTAAGTACCATCTTATATAGAGAGAGGATGCATTTTTAAACTCTTAGATGTAGCTAGCTACTCCTTTCCTATGATAGAAATCAAATATTTCCTTTGTTCTAAATTATAAGTCATTTTAGCCTATTTTGGTACATAATTTTTATTATATCTAGACAAATAGTAAAATCCATGTATCTAGAAAAAACTAGAATCATTGGAGGGAGTAGAAGGAACAACTAGCTGATTGGTGCAAATAATGAAACGCTGCACCAGGCGATATACTGATATAAATGTTAGCACACATTCTTAGTTGCTCCCTCCATCTTAAAATAAAAGATATGGTTCAAAATTTCACTCCAAATTATAAATTTTTATAAATTGCTCAATCACATCTATGCGTGCTTGCCCTTTAAATCGTAGAATATTCCTTTAAAACATCATTATATTCAAAATAACTCATGTAATTTATAGCCGAAATCAATAATATACCACTACAAGAAATGTGTCGGTTTATGACAAAACGTGTGTCATAAACCATGCGCCTTAATCCATGGTTTGTGACGTTTATATGTTGATAGAATGTCATAGAATGGATTGTGACATTTATATGAACATATAAATGTCACAGACCATGGATAAAGGCGCATGGTTTATGACGCACGTTTGTCATAAACCGACATATTTCTTGTAGTGTACATACATGTCTTTTTTTAACTAAGTCTTATTACTAGAAAATATAACAAGATAACAATTGCTAAGAAATTAAGCAAGGTACAATTAAACTAACTGATTAGTGAGGTGTTAGTGTTTTGTCACACTCATTATTTGGTCTTTAAATTGTTTAGATATCTCTGATAGAGTATATAAATAATCTCTTTTCTTGTGCACGATAATTTATACCATTTGCTACAAGTCAATGCACGCCGTGAGAATTTTTTTCTGCTTCTTCGTGCATCTTTTTACATCGTGAACACGTCGAAAACACTTCTTCACGTTTGTACTCTGCTCTGTTTCTTAGGAAGGTTCCTTCTTTGTGCTCTGCTCCTACTTCCACTAAAAAACAGCGGCGAAATTTAATAAACAAAAAAAAAAATCTCTGTTCATTTCACATCGAAATCTCCGCCTCCAGACCGTCCTGCACGCTCCCGACCCCCACACTCCCCACCTTCCATGGCGGCGCCGCCGGCCACCCGCCTCCACGCCCCGTTCCTCTTGCTTCCTTCCCCACGGCGACCGCACCCTCCGCTCCGCCTCCGCTTCCTCCTGCCGTCCCCGCCGCCGCTCCGCCTCCGCCGCCGCTTCCCGCTTCTCGCGGCCGCCGCCATCTCCGCCGCCGCCGGCGGCGGCGGCAGCGGCGGGGAGGACACTGCCGCCGCCAGGAAGACCGACAAGGCCAGGCAGCTGCAGAAGCGGATCCTCGTGGGCGTCGCCATCGGGGTGGGCGCCGGCGGCGTCGTGGTCGCCGGCGGCTGGGTGTTCGCCGCCGCCGTCGCGGCCGCCGTCCTCGCCGGCTCCCGGGAGTACTTCGAGCTCGTCCGCGGCACTGCCGGCGGAGGCGGGACCCCGCCGCCGCGCTACGTGTCCCGCGCGTGCTCTGCCATCTGCGCTCTCATGCCCATCCTTGCGCTGTACGGGCGCATCGCGTTTCTTCTTGCATTGCTTATCTTTTAGCGTTCTGTATATTTCTCATAGCTGAAATTTGCTTCGAGCCGAGGTGGAATTTAGCTACAATTTGAATGAAGCTACCATCTTTTAGCGCAATGTGATTGTGAGCTGCCTACTGCTTAGGCCATAAAGTGGATCTGACATCTGAGTGTTCCAGGAAAGGGAGCTGTGCAAAAAATTGCATCATCCTATAGTCCTATTTCTATGTAATTTTGATGACAATTTGATGAACTTGGTTGCAGTGGAAAACTGTTCTGACTGATAGAACATGAAAAATGAATTGAAGCTAGTTCATCAGCTACATTGAAAAAAAAATTAGCCTTATAACTTTTCAGCCTGTGAAATTGAGTAATCTGCTGGTGTGATTATTAAGATTTCGATTTGTGGGATATTGGGATTATACTCTCATTCCTGAGTAAGGAAGAACTTCAAGGAATAATGCTTTTTCTAACATCCCTGCAATATAGTTGAGTTTAGGTGACTTTGGAGCTTAATCTTCTTCTTAATTGCTTGGGATTTCTAACATCAATAGCGCAGAACCTCTTTGAAGTTCATTAGTTAGTTTCAACAAGATAGGCAGGGGATTGTAGATATATCATGGTGATACTGCTAAGGATTCACAATCTCAATCTGAGAGCCAAAATGGGCCACATGCATATATTTAAGAATTCTACATATTCAACTGTTATTTCATGTAAATATGACCATAGCTTTGATTTCTGATGTTTCACCTGTCTATTTTCCTAGGTACTATGGACGCATGGATGTTACCGTGACGTTTTCTGCATTTGTTATTGCAATATCATTGCTTTTACAAAGAGGAAATCCTCGTTTTGCTCAGCTAACTAGTTCAGTTTTTGGGTTATTTTATTGCGGCTATCTACCTTCTTTCTGGGTTAAGCTTCGTTCGGGACTAGCTGCCCCTGCCTTAAATACAAGTAAGTTTCTTGGTTGGATCGTCTTTTTTGCTCTGCCAGCCCTTGTGCTCTTTAGTTTGCTACTGTTGATACAAATAATGTGTGTGCTAAATATATTGGCCTGTGCCCATCTAATTAGTCTTCCTGTTGTCTTGGTTAGTTACAAGGATATTTTTATTATCTAAGTCCTTACAAGGTCATATGGTTCTAGTGTTTCTATTTCTTTGCTACCTGTAAGGCCCTCCCCTAATATACAGTGTGTTTTGCCAGGTATAGCATACAGTTGGCCAATTCTTCTTGGTGGACGAGCTCACTGGACAGTTGGACTTGTAGCAACCTTGATGGCGATTAGTAGCATCATTGCTGCTGATACATTTGCTTTCCTTTGTGGAAGGGTATGCTCTTTATTAACACATTTTCTTTTCTTTTTTATTTCTTTCTATTGTTGAGTTCCATATCTAGAGTACCCAACTTGCGTGGGACTAAAGGCTTTGTTGATGTTATTTATTTTGTGCTGCATAACACCATGTGTTTACTTTTACCAATGCACCAGTGTAATATTGGACTAAGAAACAAGTGTAGTTATTTGGGGTTCTTGTAGCTCATTATTTTAGTTATAGCAAGTATCTGTTATCTGTATACCTTAAGACAGTTTTTGAAATAAGGCCTGTTGCTCATGAATTATGATGCCAACAAACCATGTGGTTCATGGTGTAAGGTGAACCATTGAAGCTTCGCCTTAAGACTAGCTGCACTCAACTGATACCTGCTTTATGCAGTGCCCAGTTAATTTATTGGTATAATGTGTGGTCAGTTATTGGTATAAGAAGGACTTGCACATGGTCTTTATTGACCTCGAGAAGGCATATGACAAAGTACCGAGAAATCTCATGTGGTGGGCCTTGGAAAAGCACAAAGTCCCAACTAAGTACGTTACCCTCATCAAGGATATGTACAGGGATGTGGTGACGTTTGTCCGAACATGTGATGGCGACACCAGTGACTTTCCAATTAAAATAGGACTGCATCAGGGGTCAGCTTTGAGCCCTTATTTATTTGCTTTGGTGATGGATGAGGTCACAAGGGATATACAAGGTGATATCCCTTGGTGTATGCTCTTTGCTGATGATGTGGTGCTAGTTGACGACAGTAGGGCAGGGGTTAATAGGAAGTTAGAACTATGGAGGCATACATTAGAGTCGAAAGGGTTCAGACTTAGTAGGACTAAGACCGAGTACATGAGGTGCGATTTCAGCGCGACTAGGCATGAGGAGGGAGACATTAGCCTCGATGGGCAAGTGGTGACCAAGAAGGATACTTTTCGGTATTTAGGGTCGATGCTACAAAAGGACGGAGACATTGATGAAGATGTTAGGCATAGAATTTCAGCCGGCTGGTTGAAATGGCGTCAAGCTTTTGGCGTCCTCTGTGACAAAAGGGTGTCTCAGAAGCTGAAAGGTAAGTTCTATAGGACGGCGATTCGTCCGGCGATGTTATACGGTGCTGAGTGTTGGCCTACAAAAAGGCGACATGTCCAGCAATTAAGTGTAGCAGAGATGCGTATGTTGCGTTGGTGTTGTGGGCACACAAGGAGTGATAGTCCGGAACGACGATATTCGGGATAGGGTTGGGGTGGCACCAATTGAGGAGAAATTGATTCAACATCGGTTGAGATGGTTTGGACATGTCCAGCGGAGGCCTCCCGAGGCGCCGGTGCGTAGTGGAGTTCTAAAGCGGGCCGATAATGTAAAGAGCAGTAGAGGTCGACCTAAACTAACTTGGGACGAGTCCATTAAGAGAGATCTTAAGTAGTGGAATATCTCTAAGGATTTAGCTATGGATAGGAGCGCTTGGAGAGTGGCAATCAACGTGCTTGAACCGTGACCTCTCTTTGCCTTGTGCCCTTTATGTCCCTTTATGTGTCTCTCTGTTTCTCGTCTCTTTTGGGTTTCATCTCTAGCCTACCCCAACTTACTTGGGACAAAAGGCTATGTTGTTGTTGTAATGTGTGGTCAGTTAAGTCTACAGTTTATAGTAGTTGAAATGAGTACCATGTGACCATGTTATTTATTCGTTGTTTCAGGCATTTGGTCGTACTCCTTTGACTAACATAAGCCCTAAGAAGACCTTGGAGGGTGCTTTAGCTGGTCTAGCTGGTTGTGTACTGACCACTGTGCTGCTGTCAACTGTCTTATGCTGGCCAAGATCGCTGTTGAGGTGTGACTTCTGGAATATCTACTATTATTGTGTTAGCAATGGAGCATTACTTTCCTCTAGTGAAGTGCCATCTAGCACATCAAGAGCAAAACCAAAAAGGAAAACTATATTATGTGCTTATTAGACTTTGGACTTGATTATCCTGAAAGGGCATGCAGCCTATCATGATTTTATCATTTTCTTCAAAGTTGCAACATATAGATGGCGATACTGCATTCCCTTGTTTGTGAATGGAAAATATTTGGGCTACATTTCATTTCAGTGCCTAATAGCTATTTCATCGATATCAGTGCTACAGCTTATGGAATCCTGATCTTTCTGGGTTCATTATTTGGGGATCTTGTTGAATCTCTGATTAAGCGTGATGCTGGTGTAAAGGACTCTGGATCACTCATTCCTGGACATGGTAAGCAGTGTTAATCTCCCCTATGCCCTTCTCTACACTGCTTGTACTGCATTGAAATAATCATCCTTGGAGAAAATATATATCATAGAAGTGGAGAAATGCATAGCCGCATTGTATTAATGTTCTATCAGTATTTCATACTTCATGCATGATTGTGACACAATGCTACAATGCAGGTGGAATTCTTGACCGAGGTGACAGCTACGTTTTCACAGGGGCACTTTGTTACTCTTTTGTCAGAGTAGCTCTACCCTTGTATGGGGTCTGATTAAAGCACCTGGCTTTTTGTTGTAGTCTTTCTCCTGCCATCAGCAATACGGTCACCATATTTTAACATAACGATGAGTTTTGCTGAGATGGCCTGGATCAGTCTTCATCTCAAGACAATGTGGTCCTCTTATCCAAGCGAATTTGGTGGCCGAGTTTCTGACTGTTAGAACAAAAGATTACGGCCGCAAGCTCAACATGGACCTTCTTACTTTGGGTTTGAGATGGGTCTTTCCAGCTCAACCAGTTTGTCGCAAACTTGTAACTTTGGGTGTACATAGTTTATTTTTTATATAGAGTTAAAAGGAAAGGCTAATTATTCGTCACAAAAACTGTTAACAGTGTATTGAAGCAGCTTATGTCAATTTGTACCAAACTATACTTGTTGATATCGATCGTTTTAATGATTCAAGGCATTTGATTGTCAGCTAAATTCCCCATTCATATCAGTTGCTCAGGAGAGTAGGGTATAATCGCTAGTCTTGATGGATGGATTCCACGCCATCATTTCAACTAATTAATTTGAAATATGCAGGCTCTGAACATAAAAATGTAATCTTCATTTACAATTAAAGTTAAGCTTTCACATAGCACTTTTCTAACAGAAAGCATCAGCTTAATGTTACCATGTACACCTTTATCCATTTTACTACTTCCTCCGTCTCTTATTATCTGTCGTCGTTGATGTGCGTGCTACAAGTTTGACTCAATTTATAGAAAATATGTGCAATATTTGTATCTCCAAATAAATTTATTAAAAAAACTAGATTCAAAGACCTTTTTAACGATGTTAATTATGTACCATAAATATTAATATTTTTTAATATATATTTAGTCAAAGTTGTTTCTTGGAAAGAGCTAACGACAAATATTTAGGGACAAGAGGGAGTATACATCTAGATATAATAATATGTCTAGATACCTAGCAAAATGGATGAGCCAAAACAGTCAAAGCGACTTATAATTTGGAAAGGAGGGAGTACGTACATATTTACTGAACTGAACCAGCAAAGATTCTCTACATATGTGGAATCTCAGATACAAGGTACAATAGATGTCGAACAAATCAATGAACGTTGAAGAAACTGGTCTCTCGTTCCATCTTTCTCAGTGCTGATACACTATCTGATATTATCAGCTAATCCGGGCCAAGAAGGGAGATCTTGGAAGTTTCTTTCAGGTGAGATCCCATCATTTTGAAAGCCAGTAAATAATCAAAAAGATGGTGCAGGCCGCGATCACTGCTGAAAGAATTATAGTGTCCTTTGATTTCTTCCGCTTAATAGCGCCTGCAAGGACGGATAGGCATAATTATATGGATGTAGCAACACAGTGGCTGCAGCGGGTCCATGGGAAAAATAGTACACAGCAGTGAGTAATACAATTGCATAAAAAAAAGGGTGCTGCAGCATGCAAAGAAGGGATCAAAATATTACCAAGAAGACCTCTGATTATTGGGAACTTTTCACCCAACTGCTTCACTTTTCCTTGAATATCTCCAAACATGGTCCTCTGATTGGAAAGAGCTACTCTTGTGCTTTGAGCTTGGCCAATTACCTCATCAATCTGGAATTGAACAAAAAAAGGCAGCTTAGTTCCTTGCGCCAGAGATAGAGCTCTGCACAAATGTATATTGACAGACATTGGCAGTTTGGCACAGTGCAAATGTTCTTGAGTCGTAACGTTCCTAGCGGCCTATTCTTTTACACTCTTGATTGCAGAATGAGTGAAATGGGATCTGCTGCAGCAGTGGCTAGTGAAAGATACACTTGCTTCCACAAATTTCTATCATACAGTTTCACACATGACATAATTCATATCAGCTTAAGATGAACATTTAATTTCTTATTAAACTAAATTATTCCAGGGCAAGCTAAGCAACTGTGGTATACTGAAACTACAATAAACAAAATGTAAACCAGCGCAAGCCTTGTCTAACTCTAAGAATACCTGGTTGATGCTGCCATGAATGGAAGCTCGCTCCCTGAGCAAATGCACTCTTGGCGACATGCCACCGGTGGCCTGGCCAGGATTTCCACAGAAGATTGTTAAGACAGGCACAATACATAGAGAACAACAGTGAAAACGGCCTGTCCAACATTGCAGCAGTGGAAGAGTTCCTGGGAAGAAATGAACCTTGGACTCAGTGATGTCGTCTCGGACGGAGCTGAGTAGATCGGCGTGCTCCCTCATGGAGCTGAGGTTCCCCCTCGTCCTCCTGAACTCCTGCTTCCACGAACGAACGAACCACCACTTGAAGCGATTAACCAGCGGTTCAACCAAACGAGAGTGCCAGGAGCGGACTGGAGGGAAGGGACCTGCGTGAACTCGTGGAGGATGTCGCGGTGGCGCGCGAGCTTCTGGGAGACGGAGGTGGTGGTGGCGCAGGAGGCGGCGCAGCGGCCCATGGCGTCGTTGACGTCCTGCAGCTTGCCGAGCAGCGACTGGATCTCGAACTCCATGGACTTCCAGGAGGAGCGGTCGGCGGTGGGGGAGGCGGCGCCCGAGGCGGCGGCGGCGGAGGAGGAGCGCGCGGCGAGGCGGGCGTAGGAGGAGAGCTTCACGTCGAGGTCGCCCTCCAGCTTGCGCGCCTCCCGCCGCAGCTCCTCCCACCCTGACTCCTGCAGCTCCAGCGCCACGGCCGCATCCGACGACGACGACATCATCTCCGGCTCCGGCTCCGGCACCGACGCCGCGCGAGATCCGATCCGGCGAGGGGTCCGGGGTCGCTTGTGACGCTAAGAAGAAGCGGGGGAAGTGGAGAGTACCTCCGATCTGGATCCGGCCGCGTGCCGTCGTGGGGAGGTTTGGACTCGCAAGGAGGAGATGGCGGCGGCGGAGGGCGAGGTGAGGTCTGTTCGATCGGGGGCGGGGAGTTTAGCCGGTGGTGATGGAATGGAAGGAATCACGGTTACACCCCTCTTTCATCGCAATTTTTTTTTTGGTAAAAGATAGTTTGTCCAATGTTGGGATTGGAAATCAGGGCATGCAACCATTCATGGGGCTAAACTAGTCCATATAAGCTTAGCAATACTCTTTTTGAGCATTTTGTTCTGTGTCCTTTTTGAGCGGAAAGGGGATGTTTGGATGATTCTTGAGAATCTTACATGGTCCAAGTATCAATCTTAGGCTTTCAATTTTTTACTGTCCGAGGATGGATGCAACGTTGTGCAGATGAAGCAAAAACGCGATCAAAATAAGCTGGTATGACCCAGCTTCCGTGAGTTTTCGTACAAATTGACTTTTAGTTTCAACTTATTTTAGTCGTATAAGCAGCTTATAAATTGTATCAAACAGTTTCTAGAGCTCTCAGGCCAGGGCTCCAACGAAACAAGCCCAAAGTGCACATGTAGATCTGGCTCTTTGAGCAGAGGGTGTAGTGAATTTGAACACTTTCTGATCTGAATTTGAGGCTGTATGTAGTGAATTTATCTTCTCCTTTGTGCACATATAAACCTGCCTAAGTGTGTCTCTATATATAATAACTTGTCGATCACCCAGGAATGATTGAATTTATTACGAAGCGAAGTGTTGTCCAAGACATGGATTGATCTTTGATTTGCATTTGCATCGGTCTGGGTTAGCTTTGCTATTCTGCAAGGTATCTCAACTGTCTGTTGCTTCAACCCGTAATGCTTCAGCTTTTGCCAGAACATGCATGTCGCCCAAAACATTCGTGTTAATGACGACAGAAGGGAAATAAAAAATACATGTATTATACATGATATATATTTGACGCCCAACTTCACCATCCATGAGATTATTTATGTACCATAAAATGTTTCATCAAATAATAAATCCCTTGGCTATTGATGAGCGAGTGGGTGATGGTTGATCCAGTCATCCATGCATTACATCAACCAAGAGATCATGCATAAACAAGTCAAGCCGCCTTGTTTTGCTACTTCTTCTGCTGCTGCTCCACTGCGTGCTTATTGGTTTTTTTCTTCTCCTCCTCGTTCGCGTCCTCCTCTACCTTGGCGGCGGCGCTCTTGTTGCCCATCTGCCACGCGGTGGCGCCCATGATGCCGAGCAGCGTCACGAACGGCACGAACACGACGTTGGGGACCAGGTCCAGCCTCACGCTCTTCACGTAGGGGATGTGCCCGCTGGCCCTCTTGCCCAAGACGGCCGCCACCGGCACCGCCAGCCCAGCCGCGATGAAGAAGCTGTCGTCCACCTTCGCTTCCCTGACGTTGTTCTTCATGAATTCGAGAAACAGTCTCTTCCTCTCTTCGTCGCTCTTCTCCGGCTTCCACACGTCGTCAAAAAATTTCTGCGTTGCAACGCATGCCATGTACGTAACATATAAGCTGCTGCTGCTGCTATATGTATTCCATGCTGGACAACGTTTACAAGCATGAAACTACTATGTGTGTGTGTACATGTTCACACATATTCCCCACAGAAACGAGTGGACTTTGGATTGATTACCTGAATCTCTGTAGTTGATGGAGTGTCGAAATCCTGACCGGGCATTACCGTGTTGAAATACCTGCAGTGATCGAGGAAGTCTTTTTGTGATGAAGTGATAGGGCAGGATTAAAACACAGAACATGAAGGACACCCACTTGCAGAACTCAACGTAAGCAATATGGAATTGTTCAAACTCCTTAGTGTCCTTGTTTGCGAAATGCCGTTCATAAACTTGCTTGGTAGTTGCCGCGCTCAGCCCTGGGACTCCTGAGAACGAGAGAGCACAAACTGTCAATTCCCTTCCGAAATGAAACATAGTCGTCCCCAACTTCTTTAGGTAGATCCCTCGGGCATATCGCGTGATACCACAAACAAATAAAGGAATGCTTGAGAGAAAATTACCGAATTTGCTGAGGACACTGAAGTTAAGACCCATCTTTGGTCCAACAGCAGGGCGATCAATCAGGGCGTGCGTGTGTGTGCTCACAAGAAGCAAGGGTACCTGAGTCTGAGTGCTTATATAGTTCCGCAGAACAAAAGGAGTGCAAGCTTGGAATGCATTCCTTTCCTTGTTATCATACCAAGGTTGCTTCTGCCCCCTCCAATTCGATTCCTGCCCTGGAAGTGAAGTTAGAGTTGGCTGTTGACCTGCCTCTGAAGCTGAAGGTATCATTTCAGGGAAGGTTGCCAACCTGGCCTTTTCTGGGTTTCCTGCAACAGTGAGAACGTTATCCACAAATTTTCCAGCATAGTAAAAATATGGTCCAACTGAAGTGTCTCTCCTCAGCTCAAGGAAGGTGAATAGCTGATTTCTGGAAAATTGCAAGGTTCCCAAATAGAACTGGACTCATTTAACAGTGATCTAAACCTCACTTTAGAGTCATAATTGACATGCTTTGGCACATGTGTATGCTTTCTTGCTTGCACAAGACGAATTGAATAACCATGCTTTATCTGCCAAAAGAGAGATTCCTGGTGGTGCTCCTTTCTTGTTTCTTGGATATCAATACTTTCAGATCCATGGAACATGAGCTGCTAAGTATAGCATTGGTAGCTGGACACTGCATCCACATAAATTCAGTTCTGATATATGCCAGAGTTATGGTTGTCTCTCTTCCATTGCCAAAATTTAGACTATATCAATTGTTAGAAAAAGAAACACCCTTCCAGGAACACCTAATGGTAGAGCAAGAGAGAGCTTGCAAAGGTCATCGGTTCAAGTCGCCAGTCTGCTTAAAATCAAAGATACTCAATTCCATATGTGTCTGCTCATTTCTTTCTCAAAGAACAGTAATTCAGTTTAATCATTCACAGGCTGGGTGGCCGACTTTTGGTACTAGTTTTGTCAGGGGTGATTCTGTACAATTTTAATGCATCTAAAAGAAAAGGTTTTGGTTGGTGTAGCAATTACCAGTTTTTCAGTTTTGATGTGGTGGGACTAATCTATGGAATGTAAGAGCCACTTCAAACATAAAAATTGCAGGTAAGAGCACACAGATTAGGAAGAAACAACATGTTCCAGTATGAGCACACATAGCAGCAACCATGCTAACCTTAGATTCACTTTAGTACAAATATAAAACTATCAGACCAGGGCATCATGTTCCAGTCAGAAAATTCACGGCAATGTGTTAAAACGCATAGCATTATGTCTACTTGTCACAGCGCAATGATGGTATCTTATTTACACGAAACAATGGCAGATGGCAACTTGTTACAATTGTAAGTGCATTGTTGCACAGTGAGTCAGTGATACATCTTAATTTACCTTAGGCATGAAGAAAATGTGGCTACTGTTGATCTCACTTACAATTCCTCCATGGCTATCTTAAATTTCGACCGCAAAGATAGATTGTGCTTCCAATTTTTCTCCCAGAAAAGGTTGGTTTCTATGGATGTGGCGACAGGCTATCCAAACACGAAATCGCCTCCCACAACTCCAACCATAATGGTTGGATCATACATCAACATGAAGCATTTTCAACTTCTTTCATGAACCAAGCTCAACCCAAGTACATCCAACATCCTTTTCCAAGCCTTTCTCCTTCATCACCTCCCGTAGCTGGTCAATATCATCCCACAAGCAAGCCCTTGCATACAAATTTGACAGCTCAATGTAAATCCCAACATTGGTAGGGTCCAATTCGATTGCCTTCTGAGCTGCCATTCTCCCGACCTCAACATTTAAACATGCCTGGCAAGCACTGAGCAGTGCCCCCCATGTAGACATGCCGATTGCACGATCACAGCCGTCCTTGGTTGCAATTTCCCACGCCTTGGTCACTTCCCCTGCCCGGCATAGCATGTTGACCACACAACCGTAGTGCTCTGGTGTGGGCACCAACCCATAATCTGCGTGCATGGATTCAAAGTAGTTGAGCCCCTTGGCCACTTCCCCAGCGTGCTGGCAAGCTGAGAGCACAGCTAACATAGCCAATTCATCCGGACAGACACCAGAAGCCACCATCAGGTCATACATCCGGATAACCTCCTTGCACTGTCCATGCCGTGCATAGGCATTCAACATGGCCGTCCACAGCACGACATCACCTCTGCCACCACTCTCCTGCTGTGCAAGGCCGAACACACGCTCCGCTTGGCTGATAAGCCCACACTTGGCATACATGTCCACAAGCGCGCTGACCAAGAACACGTCCACCTCTATACCTCCTAACCTCCTGATCGCATGCCCATGTGTCTGGACACCGAGATCAGCGTTTGCCACCTCACCACATGCGCGCACCACAGCCGTCATGGTGTAGCCGTCGACTAGCAGCCGTAGCTCTGAGAACCTCCTTGCGAACCCCAGCACCGGCGCCCACTTGGCCGCGCCGACGTAAGCGGCGAGAACAGCGTTCCCGAAGACGCCGTTCTTGGCGGGACTTTCGTCGAACAGCCTCCGGGCGTCCTGGTACCGGCCGGACCCACCATAGGACGCGGCGAGCGCGCAGGACACGAAGACACTGCCGAGCCAGCCGGACTTGGCGGCGAGCGCGTGGAGCGTCTCCGCGGCGGTAGGCGTGGAGCGGAGCGCGGAGCAGAGGGCGTACGAGTCGAGGGGCACGCGGCCGGAGGCGTGGGCGAGCGCGAGGGCCGGGAGCGCGAGCGCGCGGAGGCGCGTGTCCGGGGAGGACGCGGCGGCCGCGAGCAGGGAGTTGAAGGAGATGCGGGGAGGCAGGCGGCAAGCGGCAGAGGAGGAGGAGGCCCTGAGGAGCGCCGCGTGGAGGACGGCGGCGGGGTTTCGCGCCAACCGCGGCGGCGGCGGCGGCATTCAGCCTGACAAGGAGAAGCCCGCGCGCGCTTTTTCGAGCGGCGGCATTCTGCTATAGTGCTATCTAGTACTCCAGCACATCTGCTAATGGCAGCAATCAGCAATGAAATTGCAAATGAAATCTGTCATAACTTTTTTGCTGAAAATTGGTGGTGTGATCTGTTTGAAAACGCATAAATTCTCCAGGATTTTGTACGAGTTCTCTGAAATTACAACTGTGTACGTGTTACTGGATTTTGTTTTAACCTGGCCAAAAAAAAAGAGAAGAATTTAGCCACAATTTGGAAGAATCTTGAAAAGCTTCCGTCTTTCGTGTTCCAAAATCCAAATGAGGCCTAAAAAGATGTGTTCTCAGTTTGCCACAAACCAACAGTTACTTATAAGTAGGATTTCATTTAACAGTTACTGTATAGATCATACTAATTCCATTTCAGATTGCAAAAGGGCCACCACATCCTCACTGCTTCAGACAACTTTATTGCGACCAACAGTACAATAAAATCATACGTATTTAGTATACTGTACAGTGTACAGGAAAGAAGAAGGCGAGTCTTGTTCACCATTTTGACCTCGACCTCTCATACTTTTCCGTAAAAAGAAACTAAATATTTACTTGAAATTCACTCATTGCTGCACACATAACCTGGATGCTAAAATCAGAAACATCACATGGCACACTAAAAGAACACATGACTACTGTATTATCTTCCTAAATTTGCTCCTCCCTAATGGCTGGCGCTGCAATTCACAGAGCTTGAGGATTTGGAACCCCCCTTGGGCTGGGAACGTTGCTCATGCTTGCAGTTCGAAGGAGCTTGCGGAATTCGGACAGGCTTATCTTCCCGTCTTTATCGATGTCAGCCTCCTCCAGCAGCGGCTCAATAGATCCCTTTAAGCCAGTGTGCTGCACCTTGAAAGAAAAGCTCAATGAGAATACTGCTGATTCGGGTTTCTACGGTGAAATTCTCAATATTTGTATAAGTGATTTCCTTGGTAGAAACCTTAACATGTTTTATCTTTGTCATGTCAAATCTAAATGCTGAAATCGTCACAGCAGTAAGATGGTATAGGAATGATTGTGTGATTGTGTCAATCCCCCGGTGAGTACAGATCGATTGACGATTGATATGGAGTGTGGAATTTTTTCTTGATTAAAATATTACAGGGCTTCCATTGATAAATTACTTCATTCACTGAAAACAGAAAATTAGCAAGTGGAACCAAACCAAACGCACCATACGCAACTACAGCATCTCATGATAGTCAGGCCAGCAAGCAGTGATGATAAGGACTGTGCATTCATTGATGAAGCAACATGAAAACAAAATAGGAATAGAAAATTACCATTCTAAGTTCCTCTGGTGTGATATATCCATCACCATCCAGATCAAATTTACTGAAAGCAGCTTGGCAGCGTATACCCCATCTTTCAGAGTCAAGCTCCGCCATCTGGTGTATATGGAGAGTTGCTGCAACGAACTCTTTGAAGTCCACAAGCCCATCGGTGTTGCTGTCAATCTACCACAAAATAAGATCACAGTTTTAGTTATATCCTCAAAACAAGGCCAGCTATTTGCTTGGAAACAAAGGGGGTAACAAAAAAATGGATCCATAAAAAGGCTCAAACTTACTGCTTGAATAATCTCGAGCACACGAGGACCCTTCAATCTCCAGGGAAGATCCTTTGCCAGGGCCTATTGAAACATGCACAGAACATCAGCACCTCGAAGTAATTCAGGATCTAAGGCATTTTCATCAACAAATACTAACAAAACCTACATGGCGCATTTCCTCAATACTAATTGATCCACTTTTATCAATATCAATTGCATCAAACTGGTCCTTTAAATCTGCTAGCTCTTCCTCATTAAGCGTACTCGCCAAAGCCTGAACATGTCACAAAGAAATATTGTAAGGAAAAATAAATGATGTAGTGTTAAAATAATTTTTGTAATCACTATAATTACCCGAAGTGCGAATTGCTTAAAACGGCTGTACTTGACAAACTGACGCATGTTTGATAACACAGATATGTCAACAGGGATATCAGATGCTTCTCCTCCTTCTCTTACCCACGGATGTGCTGAACATATCAAGAACAGTCAGGATCAGCAAAGATGATAGCCATTCACAATACATATATTGGGGTGGTGGGCAGCAAATCTCCAATAACTTAATAGTTCATTATAAGAACATATGAGAACTAGAAAACCTCAGTGGTATATGCTTATTTCATGTGACTTCTCAAATCAGAATTAAACATCTTTTACTAATATATTATGGTTTTCCATTAATGTTCTAAAATGGTGCAGAACATTAATGGAAAACCATAATATATTAGTAAAAGATGTTTAATTCTGATTTGAGAAGTCACATGAAATAAGCATATACCACTGAGGTTTTCTAGTTCTAAAATGGTGTAGGTGGACATGTCCAACGGAGGCCTCCTGAGGCGCCGGTGCGTAGTGGGGTTCTAAAGCGGGCCGGTAATGTAAAGAGCGGTAGAGGTCGACCTAAACTAACTTGGGACAAGTCCGTTAAGAGAGACCTTACGGAGTGGAATATCTCCAAGGGTTTAGCTATGGACAGGAGCGCTTGGAGACTAGCAATCAACGTGCCTGAACCGTGACCTCTTTCTGTCTCGTGCCCTTTATGTCCCTTTATGTGTCTCCCTGCTTTTCGTTTCTTTTGGGTTTCATCTCTAGCCTACCCTAACTTGCTTGGGACAAAAGGCTATGTTGTTGTTGTTGTTCTAAAATGGTGCAGGATAGAAAAATCATCGGTCTTTTCATATTCACATTGTTATAACTGATTGAAAGGCATACTGCAAGATGTATATGTGTTCTCAGTTCTCACAGAAAAGAAGGTGAATCTGAGCATCACGCCTAGGCTAGTAAATTATAAAAAAAAAAGTATACCAAAACTTACAGAGAGCTTGAGCAGCTGTTAGCCTTGCCCTTGGGTTCTTCACTAGTAACCTTTTAACAAAATCTTTAGCACCTGGACTGATGCTTGACCAAGGCCTCTTACGAAAATCAGGCTTGTTCCTTAGAACCTAATTATGAGAAGTGAAAAGATGTAGAATATCACATATACCATCGCTTCATGTCCTTGTTGATTAAAATGCATAAAGATATTTAAATAGCAAGAGAAAGGTGAAGCTGCGGGTATAATGAAAACGGAAACCATATTGCTTAGTAGCTTTTACAGGTACAGTATTAGAGTTTAAGACAGTAAAAAAGAGACCGCAACATATTTTGGCTGAGACAGTGATCTCAAAGATTGCTAATATCCTATAAAGTTGAGTCAGATGTCCAAAACTAAGACAGCTACCCATATATGAAGCTCATTCAAGCATTCAAATTAGCTATGCCAATGGCAATGCCTTGGTTTCTTGAGGCCATAGGTACCACAAGTCATCTTCCGACTTCAAGTTAACTTGGAATGCAAGGCAGTTTTACTACTTATAATCATCTTAAGCTGCATCGTAATGAAGTTTGTATAACACTGAAAATTACAAATCTGAAAGATGGTGGGTGTTATTAAACTGAACACCTGCATAAAGTGGGTTTCTGGTAGCTAGTACAGAAATCACTGAACTGACCAAATAGGTTTACAATGTTCAAAATAGTAAATTATTGCTGAGTGCTGACACTGACAAATAGTTTGACACTGAAATAGTTAACAAGGTAACACTGCTATATGATGTAGAAACAAATCGTAGAAAACAGTATCAGGCTATCAGCACACTGAAAACGCTGGTCCCTGGTACGACAATCTAACCAAGCATATTTTACATGTAAGCACATCAGCACATGTTGTGCAAAAGCCATCCACTTACCTCCTTGAATATACCGTCTTCGGTTTTATCCCAAAAAGGCCGCCTCCCACAGAGCAAAATGTAAGTTATAACTCCTATGCTCCAAACATCTGACTCAGGACCAGACCGTCGTTTTAGTACTTCTGGTGCGACATAGTAAGCACTTCCAACAATGTCATGGAACTTCTTCCCTAAAGCATGCATTAGACAACAAAATGGTCAGCTAAACTGCAGACTTGCGCTATCAGGTTCCAGACAGATTCAGATGGCCCCAAGTAGCTACCTGGCTTAATGAAATCTGACAAACCAAAATCTGTTGCCTTTAGTGGTGAGTCCTCCTTATTTGATTTGAAAAGGAAGTTCTGGGAAGGAAAATAGGTACAGTCTTACATGACCTGAGGAAGTAGTGAAATATCACCAAATGCTTACTGTGTGCAAAGAGATTGAAAGTATTTGATTTCTACCTCAGGCTTCATATCTCGGTGAACTAACCCACGCAGATGACATTCAGCAGCTACTTTGAGCATTTGGCGGACTACCACTGCAGCATCTTTCTCACTATAACGGCTATTCTTTCTGTCCAAATGAACACACCATTAAGGAAAGGATGACCTTGAATGAGCAACTAGAAATCAAACAAAGCAGACGGACAAAATAAAACAATCTGATTTTACAGCACAAAAATATAGAAATTCAATGACAAAGACTGAGGTACAGGAAACAAAGAGATGGAGATCTTGTCTACTTACTTTGCCAAAATCCGGTCCAATAGTTCACCACCCTCACATAGCCTGCAAAAATAGAAGGTAAGACTTAAGAGTTGGTTCTGGCATATAGGAACATTTATCTGAAATCACATGATCATGTATGCCATTCTTAGCTACATTTTGGAACCAGGAAGATCCTAGGTCCTGACTAATGGTGACTGTGGAAGATGATGTTATATTATCTAAGAAGTGCATCAAGTTCACAAACATAGAACAATGCAAGGAAAGTGTTAAACATGATAGAGTTCTGAATTAGTGTTATAGTTCCCTGAATTCAAATTCAAAATGCAGATTTGAAAGAACAGTCCCATATATCCATATGTTAAGAAAAATGAATCGAGAATGCATCTGGTATAGCTATAGAATGATTTACATTTAGGAATGACATTTTAGTGTCTAGAATTCTGGAAACAATACAATATAAATACCGTTCACATTAAAACTTTAGATAAAAAAGTCATAGCAAAATTGATATGCTCTATTAGCAGGAGCAGGTATGGGCCAACTTACTCCATCACAATATACACGTATGAATCATCCTCAAATGCGTTGTAGAAGTGAACAATATTCTGATGTCCTTTAAGTGCTTTAAGAATCTTCACTTCTCTTTTCACATCCTCCACAGCAACAGGACGGGTCATCTATTATAGAAAATTATAATCTTTATTGCCATAAATCACATGTTCTAACTTCTAAAGATGATGTGGAGTAGAAAATATGTGAAGGCAATAAGGCATAACAGTATGTGGCAATCATCTAATGCTTCAACTGCCTACTTGGACAGATAAAGCTAGAATGACAAAACACCTGGGCAGGGTTATGATTTGTCGAATCGCACATGTTTATACTCTATTTTGATTCCTTACTTTACCATCTCATTGTATTATGATGTAAATTAATCCAAACAGATTATAATCACTAATTATGCAAATTCATTGATGGCACATTGGTTGCTTTCGGCATATTCTACAAATACTAATGACCATTTGGTGACGATATTATTGACAGCCGTGTGCAACTTGAGGTCATGATCTCCAGGAGGGGTACTAGATTATTAACCTAACAATGCAAGCCTTGAGGTATATAAGACTATGTAATAAATAATAATGATCTAAAGAGGTATCCTACTTGTCTGTCTCAAAAGTTGAAAACTGAAGTCCTATAAACATAAATAGTCAACAATATCGCCAGAGTCTATATTCCTATCAGCACTGATGCTCAGACTCCAATAGCAGGCCTAATTTTCAGACTCGCGTTTAGTGCCTTTTTGACAAGGACGTCACCTATTCAGATTTCTAGTAACACATTCTGTCACAGACACATGAACGATATTTCCAATGACACTATAACACTAATTTCCAAAAGATACTATCAAAGGTTCCACAAAATTTGATATTTTATTCCAGAGGTTCAAATTTTCAAAAGACTGATAAAGCAACTTTGACAGTTCAACAGAAAGTCCAAAACATTTGATGAAATCAAAACCGTGTTGATTAGTATATATGTGTTTCAAGGTCAAATCAATTATACCTAGGAAAATGCAGTCCACCTATAGTATGGAAGACAGGGAAGTGTTGTCCACTGCAAGTGGGCAATGGTTATGTTTCCTGACTTTTTCTTCGACAGGAACCTTCCAAGTCCAACCATGCAAGGAGACAATCTCAATGATCAATAAAAAAAACTATTTGAACACGTGTGCAAAGATTGAAATTGAAGTTGTCTCCCCCCCACTTCCCCCTTGGAAAAAAACTAAAAGGTTCAAGAAATGAAGCAAAGACAACAGAAGCAATCACACAAAAGCCATAGCTCCATACGAATTGTGTGCTGCATAGATCAATCGTAGTTCCAAATAAGAAGCATTAAGGAGTATCGCAGTAAACCCAGCACCGTCTTATATCGAAATTAGTAGGACAACCGAACAAAGCATTTCCATGAATAGCCAGAGGAAAAACACCTTTCCCGTTCCACAAATGAGTGATTTTGCCATTTCCATGAATGAGGTGTGTACTGAGCTGGAGAGCAACACATCGTTCCCAAATTAACAAAGCTGTAGTGCCAAACCAACAGGCCATCCCGAGAATCCGAGATGCCCGAATGTCAAAACCACCTCCAAATATCGCACTTAAAATCCCGCAGCTCAAACCACCAACAAGCGACAAAAGCTTGGAAGAAATTAAGCGGCCAAACAGCTAGAAATGGACTGCAAATGAGAACAATTACCTACTCGTTGAGCTAGACGCCTGCCAAACATCGGGCACCAATCGTGTCCCAACTGAAACACCTAAACCTCAGAAAGCAACAAAAGAAAAGAAAAATCCCTAATTTCCTCGGAATTGCACAAAATCCCTCTCGAAATGCCCCCAGCACAAGGAGGTACAGAGGACAGTGATTCGATGGACCAAAGGCACGCTCGGAATCACCACCAGCTACTACTCCTAGGAGAGACAGAGACATCGCGGCGACTTGGGGGGGCGGCAGCCGGCAGCTCACCTTGGCCTTGTCGATGCGCTTGACGGCGACGCGGTCCCCGGAGGCGCGGTCGGTGGCGGCGAAGGTGTAGCCGAACTGGCCGTGGCCGAGCAGGCGGCCGACCTCGTAGCGCGCCTCGAAGTCCCTCTCGTAGCCGAACTCCACCCGCACGGGGGCCGCCGCCGCGCCTTCCGACGAGGCTCGGGCGGCGCGGCGCCCCCGCTTGCCGTCGTCATCCTTGGACAGGCGGCGCTCGTCGGCGGCGCCGGCGGGGGCAGCGGAGGCGGAGGAGAAGCAGGCGCCCATGGCCGGGGTCCGGGGTCCGGGGATGGGGGGAGCTGAGCATATGGATGTGCGCGGGGGAGCGTGGTATATAGGCGGCAGGTTGGGACGCCGTGTTGGTTGGTTGGCGCGGTGGGGCGGAGGAAGGTGGAGAGGAAGGTGAGGGGGAGGAGACGAGACGAGACGAAGGGGAGGGAAGGGACACACACGCAGATGACGACAGACGAGACGATGCCGCGCTGGTCAAGCGGTCAAACTGCCAATTGTCAAACACCTCTCACTACTCACTCATTCACACCCCTCTCTCTCCAATCTTGTTTACATTTGCTATCTTTATTATTATAAGTACTTCCTCCGTTCCAAATTATAAGACGTTTGACTTTTTTAATCCCAAGTTTAACCACTCGTCTTATTCAAAAAATTTATACAAAACTAGTCAAATTTAAGTCATTCTTGAAGAACTTTTATTAATATACCAAGCCACGATAAAAGAATTGATATTTTGCTCAAATTTTTGAATAAGACGAGTGGTCAAACTTGGTGTCAAAAAAAGTCAAACGTCTTATAATTTAAGATGGAGGGAGTATATACTAGTATTTTTACAAGAACATACCTTAGCAAGTACGGAGTATTTAGTTAATAAGAGAAAAGAAATTACATGAGGCTGAGCTTACAAACCACCAAACCGGTGGCAAACAAACTGAAGGCGACAAAGAGAGAAAGAGCAGCGAAGGGGGAACCCACAACACAAAAAAACCCAACTAGTATGATAAAAATTTGTATCTTTTCATATCAATTTATATGAATTGACTTGGTATTATTTTAGAATTGTAATATTTCATTACAGAGGGGTATCTACAATTTTTCTTCCAGTTTGGGGTCTACGGTATTTAGACCCGAGTTTAAATGCAAGTCATTTTCGAGATCTTACAAGATACCATAATTTTAGGAAAAAGGACACTTTGATTTTCAAAAACCATAACTACAATTTCGAAAACTTGGTTGTCTTACAAAAACCGTTGTTGTTTGGAAGTTCTAACGAAAGCTTCACTCTAGATCTCTTCTTTTCTAATTCTATAAGATGTGGTTTTTGTATGTCCTTGAGTTATACCGCTATAGTTTCTAAATAGCGAGATTTCCCATAACTACGATAACCAAACATGCCCTTAAAAATCACTAGCGTAGGTTTGTTGCTAGTTATTTTCAAAGGAAAAAAACATTTGTTTGGGCTGTTTTTTGGTTGCAATCTGCCCTACATTTTGTTGGGTTAAGGGATGATTGGTTGAAACCCTTGACTTCTTTTTTTAAGGGTAGTGTGCGTGCTTCATTTTTTGGGTTATTTTCTCTTTTTTGTAAAAAAAATACATAAAGGTGTACATTTCTACTACGCATTTGAAAAGAAAAAAAAACACTTGCTATTTGCTTTAACATCACATGTAACCATTTACCCCAATGCGGACCATAACGAGTGGTTCTTAAAAAAATAAAGATTACCCCTCACATATATCACAAAATCTCAAGATATACCATCAACTGCAAATAAGATCTATGATAAAAGTTATCAAAAATGTTCGGGTTGGAATTTGGATAATTAATCATTTTGGTGCTCTATTAAGCCTATGACTGTCTTTGTTGGGACCAATCGTGATGGCTCCTTAACAGCAGCCTCCTAGTTCCCCTGCTGACAAGAAACCTCACACACACAAGACTACTCCTGTGCTCCATAATCTGTCTGCATGACAGCGCTATCTTGGTCAGCGCTAGCTCCACTGCCGCCTCCTTTTAGTTAGCTACACAAGATACGCGTGATGACTGCCGGTTTTCAGTTAACCAAACTAATAGCCTGATTTGATTTATTTCGTCATGTTATGGTCATGGATCTTATAATTAGTCATCAGTCACTGACTCACTGTAGGTTGCTGTGACTCCCGGCCGGTCCCGGGCCTCCTTCCTTGCGCCTGGATTATATTCCTCCTTGGAAGCGGTCTTGGTCAACACTCAAGACTAAGGCTGGACGAAAAACTCGAAGCTCGTTAGCTCGCTCGGCTCGTGGCTGGCTCGACTCAGCTCGGCTCGGCTCGGCTCGTTACGATAACGAGCCGAGCCGAGCCAAGATTTTAGCTCGTTAGCTATAACGAGCCAACTCGAGCCAGCTCGCGAGCCGCTCGCGAGCTAAACGAGCCAAGCTTTCAGGAAAAAAAGTATCAAAACTTGTATTAGTTTTTTATTACTTCATGTCTTATATTTTACAATTGACTAGTAACTGGTCTAGACCCTATAAATTGACTGGTAACTGGTCTAGATGCATTTCTTTTGTATTATTATTATTCTCAAACTTTAAATAAATACAAATATTATATTTTGTGTATTTTTTATACCTGGCTCGCGAGCTTAACGAGCCAGCTCGAGCTTTTAACGAGCCGAGCCGAGCTGGCTTTCTGGCTCGTTAGGATAACGAGCCGAGCTGAGCTGGCTCGTTATCTTAACGAGCCAGAACGAGCCGAGCCCAAACGAGCCGAGCCAGCTCGGTATCCAGGTCTACTCAAGACCCGCCGTCCCTGTGATAACATGTGTACCTCTTTTTCAAACTTTCCACGCATCGCTTGTTTTTTCGGCCGTACTTTTCAGCGAAGTAACATTGTTTTTTTTCTCATAATAAATTAGCGAACGGTACTTTTTAGCTTGTCTTTTTAGCGAAGCGAATAGGACAATGTCTTTGTCCTGTCATAGTTACCCGGCCTCATGACCCAGTTTCATGAATTATCACCAAGGCTTTGAATTACAATATTTCCCGTCTTACTTATACCTCGAACTATAATATTTTCTCCAGTCACACAAATAAGTAATATGTTAAGATTGTATAAAGTTTGTTGTTATGAATTTTGACTATTATTTTTATTACAATGCTCCCTTTATTTTTAAATTGTAAGTCGTTCTGATTTTTCTAATACTTAAACTTTTGTTATATATATAGACATAATATATATCTTGGTACATAGTAAAAGTTATATATATCTCAAAAAGTCAGAATGACTTATAATTTGGAACAGAGAGAGTATATCTGTAAAGTGTAGCACGTTTATAGTACTTTTTATGAAAGTATCTTTGAGGACAAATCTACCTGAGAGGCTATCCGGTGTTCACACACATTTAGGTGAGTGAATAAGATATGCATCTGCAAAAAAAAATCCAACAAAGATATGGATCAATAGAGCATGAATCATTTATGTTCATACAAACATTGAAATTCGACAAAAATGGGAGAAACAAAAAAGAGAAATTAGAATGTTAATTGGTGCTGGTGCAACTATTCACGTGTGACCCGCAACCTGCATCAATTAACATGTTGAGTTGTCTTTTCTTTTTCTCCTTGCAAAAACTTTTTGTTTAACCTCAAATTTTGCACTAACATAGATGGTCGCATATGATCTATCCATTTTTATTGGACTCTTTATGCACTTTTTAGAAGTATTTTTCTTTTGTTAGTTCGTGGGAGCAAGATGGGAGCACGGGAGCACTGGATATTCTCTACTCATGTCACTCCAAACATTCAACTTCGATACCTAAGAAATATTTGTCATCAAAGTTTTTGGAATGACTATTTTAATTAAGACAACTCCCAATTAAAACATCACATGCTTATCACACTGGAATCTTGAGAGAGTAACAGGCTAACAGGATGCCACCTTAGCAAAATTTCTTTCTTTTTCTACACAATTCAAGAAAAACAGCAAATTGATTTTTTTTATTTGGAAACCCAACATGCACAATCTCAAAAGGGGGTCTCATCCTACTCCAGAGCAGTGGGGCACTGGGAAGTAGGCACGTAGCTGCTATATATGGGGCCCGGCAGAAGGGTCCCATGATGCCAAAGTGAGCTCTCTCAAGAGTCCGTGGGGGAAAAAATTTCATGGCCGGGTCATCAAGTCAACAAACAATCAATTATATACAAGTACGCCTTGCTTGCTTTCTTCTTGATGGTGTCCCCTCTCCATGCTTCCCACTGGCGTCCTCCCTGGAAAGTATCCTCACAGCATTACCCTATAATACACACATTCTTCCATCCTAATAGTCCCGTGGTTAGTACTAATGCACCATCTCAGTGGGTAGTAGTTCAATGGTATGGTGTTCTAGCACAACCATTAGTCTAATCTAATATAATAATATGCATTGGGTTGTGTTCAAGAGGGACCAACTAGGATTTACAGTGGATTTCCTGGATTAATTAGATCATGTAGGATGTGTTTGGTTGGGTGGATATCCTTGAATGGGAGATAGTGGTCTATGGATAAGCAGCGTTTGGTTCGCAGGCGACTTATACAGGGATATCCTCAGCCTCAAAATAAATTATTTTCTAGAATCATCCTAAGTCAAATTATCTTAAGCTTGACTGACTTTATAGATAAGGGTAAGAACATCTATGACACCAATATTGAGCACATTATGAAACAATATTTCATGATTTATTAAGTGACATTAATTTGGTGTCATAAATATTATTTGTGTTTTTTTTCTATAAATTGATCAAGTTTAAAATATGTAGGATGTATTTTAGAATAAAAAAATCTTAGACAATATACCTTGTTTGGCCATTAATTTCTCCTAGAGAATGTATTGTCAACTGTTTACGTAATATCATATCTATATCTCTTATAAAGCTAACCCCAGAAGTCTATCTTAGCATGCAAGCCTTCCACGTCATTCCCACTAAGTTCCACATCATCTCCCACTAGTAGCTATGTCATCTCACTAATTTTCAATCTCTTAATTGTAAGCCCGCAGCACCGCGCAGGGTATCTTCTAGTTCAAAGAAATTTGAACTACAAATCCTAGGAAAACTTTAAAACATTGATATACATATAATTTATTCATCGTTTGCCAAAGCTTACAAAGTTTGATCCTTCATAACCCTAATACACAGAGAAAATAAAATGATGTTGAGTATCTCAAAATAAACATATCTAAAAATAATGCAAGTTTGATATTTTAGACTCGACCCCGACGGCGTTCCTGTCTTCCTGAGTTAATAACTTGTGGCCCATACTCCTATACACGCAGCCCCCACCTTTATAAAGTCTTTCTTTTTCTTCTCAAGAACAGGGACCCACCTACACCTTATGGCTCTGGTTAGTTCTCACTTAAAAACTTTTCACCCCATCACATCGAATGTTTAGACACATGTATGGAGCATTAAATGTAGATTAAAAAAACGAATTGCACAGTTTGCATAGAAAACCGCGAGACGAATCTTTTAAGCCTAATTAGTCCATGATTAGCCATAATTGCTACAGTACACACATGTGCTAATGATAGATTAATTAGGCTTAATAAATTCGTCTCGCGGTTTCCAGACGAGTTATGTAATTAGTTTTTTATTAGTATCTGAACATCCCTTCTGACATCCTATGAAACATCCGATGTGACATTCAAAACCTTTTCATCCATGAACTAAACAAGGGCTATGGTGGTGATAGATTTCCCATTACTCATTTTTGCTTCCATATAGTATATGACGGTACCATTATTGTAGTATTATATTGATGCCGACCAATAACAAATTTAAAATTAGGTGTATATATATCGACAATGTTTTCTTTTCAGATATACATCCATGAAGTTATTAGGAATGATGATATCTGAGTTCCCAATGTAAATGCATGTGACACCAGTAGCATGTTACCTTACCACCGGCTCATAAATTAATCAACCACGCTAAAAGTACAAATCATTGAGTTAATTACATGCTCTAGTTAATTTAATTAAGGTGCTGCAGTTTTAACTTCTTCCCCAGTCGAAATTTTCTTCAATTTTTATTTTGTTTCCTTAGACCTTGATCTCATTTTCTATTAAAATGTATTTGCAGGATCATAAATTTGACCGACTATGGAATTATTTGTTCTTGACAAACATACACATTATTTTTATCTTTTTTAATAAGCTAGATATCTAGCTGAAAGTCCTATGTTTGGTGTTGGTAATTAGTGACAATGACTAAGTACTAATCCTATGCCTAAGTTGTATGTAGCATATGAGGATTAGTACATTCTAAGGTTGGTGGCAAGATAGACATGGTGATCATGATGGCCACACTTGGATTTGGACGCAACCCTACGTGATCAAGGCAAAGGTATATGCTTAAGGGTTGTGTTTTAGTAACCAAGACAGCTAGTGGGTGTGGTTACATTATAGGATAGATAGCCGTACTATAAAGAGGGGAATAACGCGGCTATTGAACTCCTAAGTCCCTCTAGGTGTGCATTTCATGTCATATGCATTTGGATAGAACTAATAACGCCTCGAAAAATGATTGTGAAAATGCTAACACACATGCACATGGTGATAATCACTTGGTGATGTTAGCACGTTTGCGAAGGCGGTGGAGTTTGAGCGGTAGAGAGGGTTTGGGGTCCTCTCTCCCTCTCGCCGAGCTTGCGAGGCGGGATTCAGGCGTTTTCGAGGGATTGAAATGCCTATTTTCCACTACACCGAAAGTCAGAAATCGAACGGAAGCGAACGGAGGTCACAGAGGTGACCGGACACTGGATCGGACGCGGTCACTGTTTGACCGGACGCGTCCAGTCAGCGTTCAGCGTCTGCGCGAGTTTCAGTTTGTTGATCGGACGCGCGGTGCGTCTGGTCGATCAGGGAGCTTACTGGACTCCAACCGGACGCTGGCACTGTGGCGTCCGGTCAGTTCTCCAGCGCGTCCGGTCGCTGTTTCGTTGTGCACTGCTCTGGGTTGACCAGCGCGTCCGGTCAGTTACGGGACCGGCGCGTCCGGTCGAGCCCAGCGCGTCCGGTCGTTGCGACCAGCGCGTCCGGTCGGTGTTTCGCAAAAGAGCCGTTGTGTGACCGGCGCGTCCGGTCCGCGCGACCAGCGCGTCCGGTCAGCGCGACTTCGGCTGTTTCAAGTGTGTAACGGCTATATTCGAAGGGGTACGTCTATAAATAATCGTTGGCCGGCTCAAGGCTCTCTCTCTTGGACTTTTGACATACTTGTGAGCACTTTGAGCTAAGCAACTCCCCTCCCACTCATCTCTCTTGCTTGTTTGCATATTCGAAGTGAGATTGAGTGATCCAAGTGCATTTGCATTGTGAGTTTGAATCTAGTTGGCACTTGGTGGTTGATTTGCTGCGGGATTCTTGTTTCTCTTGGTGGTTGCCGCCACCTAGACGGCTTGAAGCAGCTTGGAGGCGTTGGCAAGAGTTGGTGATTGTTCTTGGCCACCTCCGGTGATTGTGAGGGGTTTGTGTCTACCTCGGCGAAGTGCCAAAAGGCAACATTAGTAAATTGCTCGTGTCATTGCAACCTCTTGCCATTTGGTAGGTTCTTGTGGCGCCTTTTGAGAGGCTCGGTGTGAGACCGATTAGCCACCGAACCACGTGGTGAAGAGGGACACAACGGGGACTAGCGTGCCGGCAAGCACGTGAACCTCGGGATAAATCTTTGTGTCATCATTCTTATTGTGATTGATCGATCCCGGTGGTTGTATATTGTGAAATTCATCTCTTGATCATATTGTTTGGTTGGCTCAATACTTCGCCTCTCGGTGATACCCTTCTAACTCTCTCTTGTATTAATTTCTTAGTTACTTTGCTAGAGTAGCTCTTTTGTGTAGCTTGCTAGTTGTAGTTTCCTTCTCGGTTTGACTTGTGCGGTTGAGTGCAAATATACTAGAATTGTGAATTGGATAGGTGGCTTGCAAATACCCCGTAATCTAAGCAAAACTCGCATCTCGCTATTTGTTATTTTGATAAACTTGTTTAGCTTGTCTTTGTAGAAATTTTTTTTATAAGGCTATTCACCCCCCCTCTAGCCATCAAGACCTTTCAAGTGGTATCGGAGCCGTGGTCACCGTTTGCAAGGCTTAACAACCTCGGTGTAAGATGGCTCAAGTTGTGTTCAACCATGTCGGGGGCAAGCCTCCATTCTTTGACGGTGTCTCATCTTTTGATCATTGGAAAAGAAAGATGAAGCAATATCTTGGCTCTATCAATGAGAAGGTTTGGGAGGTGACACATCATGATTATGCTATCATTGATCCCGACAACCTCACCAACAATGACCGCATCAACAACCAATGCAACACTATGGCTCTCAACACTCTCTACAATGGGATTGATGCAAAGGTCTTTGAGCAAATCAAGGATCTTGAAATGGCAAGTGAAGTGTGGACAAGATTAGAGGAAACATATGAGGGCACTTCAACGGTAAAAAGTGCCAAGCTCTATATGCTCAAGGATAAGTTTGCAAGCTTCAAGATGAAGGATGATGAGTCCATACCGGAGATGTTCTATAGGCTACAAGTTATTGTCAATGATCTCAAGAGCCTAGGAGAAGATGTCAAGGACAAGGACTTCTCACATAAGTTCTTGATGAACTTACCTAAGAAGTTTGCTATCTTGAGGAAGATGATCCAAAGAGAGGGTTTGGACAAGGTGACTCCAAACCAAGTGCTTGGAGATATCATGACCGATGCTCAATATGATGATGATGAAGATGAAGATGAGAAGAAGGAGATCAAGGTCAAGCAAGAGAAGCCCATTGCATTCAAGGCTTCATCCTCTAAGGGCAAGAGCAAGGTGGAGAGCGATGATGATGATCCATTTGATGATGAGACCATGGCCCTCCTAGTGCACAAGATGGGGAGGTTCATGAAGAAGAAAGGATTCGGTGCAAGAAAGAGAAGGGACTTCATGAAGGCAAAGGAGGTGCTTTGCTACAATTGCAATAGCCCCGATCATGTAGTGGCAAAGTGCCCCTATGAAGACAAAAGATATCATGATGGGGAGTTGAAGTTGAAGAAGAACAAGAAGGACAAGAAGGAGAAGAAAGAGAAGAAGAGCTTCACTATCAACAAGAAGAAGAAGGGTGGTGGCTATGTGGTCACTTGGGATAGTGATAACTCCGATAGTGATGATGATAGCTCTAGTGATGATGAGAGGACCACTCGGCGAGCCATTGCAAGCATCGCCCTCTCCAACAAGCCATCCATCTTCGACACTACATCGACATGCCTTATGGCCAAGCCTACCAAGGTAAAATATGATGATAGTGATGATGATTCTTGTGCTAGTAATGGTTGTAGGAGTGATGATGAGGAGGATGAGGACTACTCCAAGGATGATCTATTGGGCATAATAGATCAAATGAGCAAGGGCTACAAGAGGACAACCAAGAAGTGCAAAATCTTGGAGCAAGAGCTCATTGCCAAGAGCAATGAAAATGATGCCTTGATGGAGGAGCTTGCTGCTCTCAAAAAGAGTAAGGAGTGCAAAGGAATTGAACAAGAGCTCAAAGCTCTTAGAAAATCCTTTGATGAGCTAGAGGCCTCTCGTGAGTGTCTAAAGGAAGACCACGAGGACCTTGAAGTTGCTCACACTAGGCTTAAGGAAGCCCACTCCTCTCTACTTGAGCTCATCAAGGAGAAGGACCTCAAGTTGGAGAAGCTCATAAAGGAAGCTAAGGAGGAGCAAGTGATTGTCACTTGTGATATTGGACTAACATGTGATATTATTGATGATTCTTTATTTGTTTGTCCTACTAATGCTTCATGTAACTCGTCATCATCCACCACAACCAACTCTATCTCTACTACAAGTGATTCATCACTTATGGTTGAGAATAAGACTCTCAAGAGAGAAGTGGATGATCTCACCCGCGCATTAGGCAATGCCTATGGTGGGGATGCCCGCTTGCTAAAATGCTTGGGTAGCCAAAGATTCTCTCTTAACAAAGAGGGTTTGGGCTACACTCCCAAGAAGGGCAAGGCGGCCTTTGCTACTCCAAAGCCTCGCTTTGTGAAGAGCAATGGTCGTTATTGCAATAGATGCAAGCAAGTTGGACATCTAGAGATTAATTGTAATAAAATGAACAAGAACAACAACAAGTTTCATGCTAAAATGGATTACATTCCTTTTGATTCTTGTTATGTGCTTACCAAGGGTGAGAAATGTGTGCATGCTAGGTTTGTTGGTACACCAATTGTGGGTCCTAAGAAGAAGGCCATTTGGGTACCAAAGAGCTTAGTTACTAACCTCCAAGGACCCAAACAAGTATGGGTACCTAAGAAACATTAATTTATTTTGTAGGTAAATTACAAGGCCGGAGGAAGGCATTGGGTTTGATGAAACAAATGGATCTTAAGATGAGGAAAATAACTTGGATGATGTGAGAGGAACTCAATTGACCAATGCTATGAAAGAAATGGATATTGGTGATATTAGGCCAAAGCAAGTGATTGATGTTGATGACAACAAAGATCAAGTGCTCCAAAGTCCAATTACATAAGCTAGTGGGTCTCTAATGCAAAATCAAGCTAGTACATCATCTCAAGTGCAACAAGATCAACAAGTGGCCAGTTCATCATCTCCAACTCATGATCAACATCAACATCCAAGCAATCAAGTGCAAGTGCTTCAACCAACCAACATTGCTAGAGACCATCCATTAGATTCCATCATTTGTGACATACAAAGGGGAGTTCAAACTAGATCAAGATTGGCATCATTTTGTGCTCACTCTTCTTTTGTATCAATGGAAGAACCCAAGGACATTGATAAAGCATTGAGAGATCCGGATTGGGTAAATGCAATGCATGAAGAGCTCAACAACTTCAAGAGAAATGAAGTATGGGAACTAGTTGAGAGGCCTAAGGATCACAATGTCATTGGAACAAGATGGGTCTTTCGCAACAAGCAAGATCAAGATGGGATAGTAGTAAGGAACAAAGCAAGACTAGTGGCTCAAGGTTACACACAAATAGAGGGTCTTAACTTTGGTGAAACTTATGCCCCGGTTGCAAGATTAGAAGCAATTAGGATCTTACTTGTCTATGCTTTTGCTTATAATATCAAGTTATATCAAATGGATGTGAAGAGTGCATTTCTCAATGGGTACATTCAAGAAGAGGTGTATGTGGAGCAACCTCCCGGTTTTGAAGATGACAAGAAACCCAACCATGTGTACAAGTTAAGGAAAGCTTTGTATGGATTGAAGCAAGCACCAAGAGCATGGTATGAAAGATTAAGAGACTTCTTACTAACTAAAGGATTTGTCATGGGCAAAGTGGATACTACTCTCTTCACCAAGAAGATTGGGAAAGACTTGTTTGTATTGCAAATATATGTTGATGATATCATCTTCGGTTCAACCAATCAAGATTATCGTGATGAGTTTGGGAAAATGATGGCAAAGGAATTTAAAATGTCAATGATCGGTGAACTTAGTTTCTTTCTTGGACTTCAAATCAAACAAATGAAGGAAGGAACATTTGTGAGCCAAACCAAGTACATCAAAGATATGCTCAAGAAGTTTGGCATGGAAGATGCAAAGAGCATTACAACTCCAATGGGCACTAGTGGAAGTTTGGATAGTGACAAGAGTGGCAACATGGTGGATCAAAAGCTTTATACATCAATGATTGGTAGCCTACTCTATGTGACGGCATCAAGACCCGATGTGATGTTTAGTGTATGCATGTGTGCAAGATTTAAAGCCTCACCAAGAGAAAGTCATTTGAAGGCAACAAAGAGAATATTGAGGTATTTGAAGCATACACAAGATGTTGGATTATGGTATCCAAAGGTGCAAGCTTTGAGCTAGTTGGATATTCGGATTCCGACTATGCCGGTGACAAAGTGGAGAGAAAGAGCACTTCCGGGACTTGTCAATTGTTAGGAAGATCACTTGTCTCATGGTCATCCAAGAAGCAAAATAGTATTGCACTATCTACCGCCAAAGCCGAATACATCGCCGCGGGTAGTTGTTGTGCACAAATCTTGTGGATGAAGGCAACATTGAAGGATTTTGGAATCAATTTCAAGAATGTGCCATTGCTATGTGATAATGAAAGTGCCGTGAAGCTAACCAACAATCCGGTTCAACATCAAAGAACAAAGCATATTGATGTTCGTCATCATTTCATTAGAGATCATCAACAAAAGGGTGACATTGCTATTGAGAGTGTGGGCACCGAAGATCAATTAGCCGATCTATTCACCAAGCCACTTGATGAGAAGAGATTTCACAAGCTAAAGAATGAGTTGAACATAATTGACTTCTCCAACATGAGTTGATGCACCCCATATATGACATGCCTCTCCTTCGAGCCCCAAGGTACAATTGGTTGACATGTCATACATTCTATGCTAAGGACTTGTTTAGTGCATCTAGTCATAATTTACATGTTCTAGGATCATTCATGAAAATCAAATAACTTTGAAGTTTATATGGTGCCACTATTGTTTCCATGTCTTGTATGATCTAGTGGTAGCATATAACTTGTTCAAGTAGCTTGTGATCCTAAGTGTTTAATCTAGTCACTTGTCTAAATATTTGCTTCAACATGGTGCATGATAACCCTTCTAGTGAGGTGTGAAGAAGCTTGCCCTTGGATCAAACCGAAGCATTTTATTTATGTAAGCAATCTAGGTTGAACTACAAACTTGATCCTCACCCCATAATTCAACATGATAATCTATCTAAAATTGGTCTCTTATGGTCATTGGTGCCAAAGGGGGAGAAAATGTTGTTCACAAAGATAGATTATGAGAGAAAACCTAAAGGGGAGAATTGGTAAAAGAAGGGGATCAACTAAAATTTTGAGCACACAAGTAGGGGGAGCAAGCTCTTAAACATGAATGTTGCATTTCTTTGTGCACTTCATATGTATGATGCATAGTTATGCATTTCTTTTTCTCCGATACATTGCTTGTGTGGTGTTTTGCTAGTATACAATTGAATGGTGTATTGAAGTACTTGCATGAATAGGAAGTAGTTAGATTTTTCTTGCTTCATGTTTTTCAAAGTGGTACTAGAGCCTTGCTGAAAGGTCTTGATGGCTAGAGGGGGGTGAATAGCCTTTTAAAAATTTCTACAAAGACAAGCTAAACAAGTTTATCAATACAACAAATAGCGAGATGCGAGTTTTGCTTAGCCTACGGGGTGTTTGCAAGCCACCTATTCAAATCACAATTCTAGTATTGGCACTCAACCGCACAAGTTAAACCGAGAAGGTAACTACAACTACAACTAGCAAGCTACACAAAAGAGCTACTCTAGCAAAGCAAACTAGCTAGCAAAGATAACTAAGAAAGTAAAGCGGAGTTGAGTTAGGAGGGTTTCACCGAGGAGCGAAGTATTGAGCCAACCAATATGATCAACAATGAATACCAAAACAACCGAACACCGGGATCAATCAATCACAATATGAAAGTGATGACACGAAGATTTATCCCGAGGTTCACGTGCTTGCCGGCACGCTAGTCCCCGTTGTGTCCCTCTTCACCACGTGGTTCGGTGGCTAATCGGTCTCACACCGAGCCTCTCAAAAGGCACCACAAGAACCTACCAAATGGCAAAAGGTTGCAAATGACACGAGCAATTCACTAATGTTGCCTTTGGCTCTTCGCCGAGGTAGGCACAAACCCCTTACAAACACCGGAGGTGGCCAAGAACAATCACCAACTCTTGCCAACGCCTCCAAGCTGCTCCAAGCCGTCTAGGTGGCGGCAACCACCAAGAGAAACAAGAATCCCGCAGCAAATCAACCACCAAGTGCCAACTAGATGCAATCTCACAAAGCAAATGCACTTGGATCACTCAATCTCACTTCGAATATGCAAAGAAGCAAGAGAGATGAGTGGGAGGGGAGTTGCTTAGCTCAAAGTGCTCACAAGTATGTCAAATGTCCAAGAGTGAGAGCCTTGAGCCGGCCAACGAGTATTTATAGACGTACCCCTTCGAATATAGCCGTTAGAAACTTGATTCAGCAGCAGTCGCGCTGATCGGACGCGCTGGTCCAACTGACCGGACGCGCCGGTCACGCAACGGCTCTTTTTCGAAACGCCGACCGGACGCGCTGGTCGTAACGACCGGACGCGCTGGTCACGACCGAACGCGCCGGTCCCATAACAGACCGGACGCGCTGGTCAACCCTGAGCCGCGCACAACGAAACAGCGACCGGACGCGCTGGTGAACTGACCGGACGCCACAGTGCCCGCGTCCGGTTGGAGTCCAGTAAGCTCCCTGAACGACCGGACGCGTCCGGTCGACTGTGACCGGACGCGCTGCGCGTCCGATCAACCAACTGAAATACGCGCAGACGCTGAACGCTGACCGGACGCGTCCGGTCAAATAGTGACCGCGTCCGGTCCAGCGTCCGGTCACCACTGTGACCTCCGTTCACCTCCGTTTCTTTTTCCGACTTCCGGCGTAGTGGAAAATAGGCGTTTCAACTCCTCGAAAACGCCTGAATCCCGCGCTCGCATGCTCGGCGGGAGGGAGAGAGGACCCCAAACCCTCTCTACCGCTTAAACTCCAACGCCATCGCAAATGTGCTAACACCACCAAGTGATCATGTCATGTGCGAGTGTGTTAGCATTTTCACAATCATTTTTCGAGGCGTTATTAGTTCTATCCAAATGCATATGACATGAAATGCACACCTAGAGGCACTTAGGAGTTCAATAGCCGCGTCATTTCCCTCTTTATAGTACGGCTATCTATCCTATAATGTAACCACACCCACTAGGTGTCTTGGTTACTAAAACACAACCCTTAAGCATATACCTTTGTCTTGATCATGTAGGGTTGCGTCGAAATCCAAGTGTGGCCATCATGATCACCATGTCCATCTTGCCACCAACCTTGGAATGTACTAATCCTCATATGCTACACACAACTTAGGCATAGGATTAGTACTTAGGCATTGTCACTAATTACCAACACCAAACATAGGACTTTCAATCTCCCCCTTGTTGGTAATTGGTGACAACCCTTTCACAAAGATATTATGATAAAATTTTGATTGAACCCATGTCACATTGTCCAAGTATATTACCATGTGTAAGAAGTATGGACAAGTGATCATGAATTCAAATTGATAGCAATGACTCCCCCTACGTGTATGCTATATGTTTGGATTTTGGAAGCATACATGTTAGATAGGAAAGATTAGGAGCATTGACTATCAATAGGTGCTAAGTGTTTTAGATTATAGACCTTTGAAGCGTGATACCATCGGAGTAGCGATAAACACCATCTTAGCACCTTGTGTAGTTAGATACCACTCGGAAAAGTACAAACATAACTAGAAACCTCGTGAGATCAACATTATAAGCAAGGCTCTAGTACCACTTTGAAAAACATGAAGCAAGAAAAATCTAACTACTTCCTATTCATGCTAGTACTTCAATACATCATTCAAAATATACTAGCAAGTCACCACACAATCAATGTATCAGAGAAAAAGAAATGCATAACTATGCATCATACATATGAAGTGCACAAAGAAATGCAACATTCATGTTTAAGAGCTTGCTCCCCCTACTTATGTGCTCAAAATTTTAGTTGATCCCCTTCTTTTATCAAATTCTCTTCTTTTTAGAATCTATCTTTGTGAACAACATTTTTCTCCCCCTTTGTGCTTCTCCCCCTTTGAGTTCTATCTTTGTGAATAATATTTTCTCCCCCTTTGGCACCAATGACCACAAGAGACTAACTTTAGATAGATTATCATGTTGACTTTTGGGGTGAGGATCAAGTTTGTGATTCAACCTAGATTGCTTGCATAAATAAAATGCTTCGGTTTGATCCAAGGGCAAGCTTCTTCACACCTCACTAGAAGGGTTATCATGCACCATGTTGAAGCAAATATTTAGACAAGTGACTAGATTAAACACTTAGGATCACAAGCTACTTGAACAAGTTATATGCTACCACTAGATCATACAAGACATGGAAACAATAGTGGCACCATATAAACTTCAAAGTTATTTGATTTTCATGAATGATCCTAGAACATGTAAATTATGACTAGATGCACTAAACAAGTCCTTAGCATAGAATGTATGACATGTCAACCAATTGTACCTTGGGGCTCGAAGGAGAAGCATGTCATATATGGGGTGCATCAACTCATGTTGGAGAAGTCAATTATGTTCAACTCATTCTTTAGCTTGTGAAATCTCTTCTCATCAAGTGGCTTGGTGAATAGATCGGCTAGTTGATCTTCGGTGCCCACACTCTCAATAGCAATGTCACCCTTTTGTTGATGATCTCTAATAAAATGATGACGAACATCAATATGCTTTGTTCTTTGATGTTGAACCAGATTGTTGGTTAGCTTCACGGCACTTTCATTATCACATAGCAATGGCACATTCTTGAAATTGATTCCAAAATCCTTCAATGTTGCCTTCATCCACAAGATTTGTGCACAACAACTACCCGCAGCGATGTATTCGGCTTCGGCGGTAGATAGTGCAATACTATTTTGCTTCTTGGATGACCATGAGACAAGTGATCTTCCCAACAATTGACAAGTCCCAGAAGTGCTCTTTCTCTCCACTTTGTCACCGGCATAGTCAGAATCCGAATATCCAACTAGCTCAAAGCTTGCACCTTTGGGATACCACAATCCAACATCTTGTGTATGCTTTAAGTACCTCAATATTCTCTTTGTTGCCTTCAAATGACTTTCTCTTGGTGAGGCTTGAAATCTTGCACACATACATACACTAAACATCACATCGGGTCTTGATGTAGTCACATAGAGTAGGCTACCAATCATTGATCTATAAAGCTTTTGATCCACCATGTTGCCACTCTTGTCACTATCCAAACTTCCACTAGTGCCCATTGGGGTTGTAATGCCCTTTGCATCTTCCATGCCAAACTTCTTGAGCATATCTTTGATGTACTTTGTTTGGCTCACAAATGTTCCTTCCTTCATTTGTTTGATTTGAAGTCCAAGAAATAAACTAAGTTCACCAATCATTGACATTTCAAATTCCTTTGCCATCATTTTCCCAAACTCATCACAATAATCTTGATTGGTTGAACCGAAGATGATATCATCAACATATATTTGCAACACAAACAAGTCTTTCCCAATCTTCTTGGTGAATAGTGTTGTATCAACTTTGCCCATGACAAATCCTTTGGATAGCAAGAAGTCTCTCAATCTTTCATACCATGCTCTAGGTGCTTGCTTCAATCCATACAAAGCTTTCCTTAACTTGTACACATGGTTGGGTTTCTTGTCATCTTCAAAACCGGGAGGTTGCTCCACATACACCTCCTCTTGAATGTACCCATTTAGAAATACACTCTTCACATCCATTTGATATAGCTTGATATTGTGAGCACAAGCATAGGCAAGTAAGATCCTAATTGCTTCTAATCTTGCAACCGGGGCATAAGTTTCACCAAAGTTAAGACCCTCTATTTGTGTGTAACCTTGAGCCACTAGTCTTGCTTTGTTTCTTACTACTATTCCATCTTGATCTTGCTTGTTGCGAAAGACCCATCTTGTTCCAATGACATTATGATCCTTAGGCCTCTCAACTAGTTCCCATACTTCATTTCTCTTAAAGTTGTTGAGCTCTTCATGCATTGCATTTACCCAATCCGGATCTCTCAATGCTTTATCAATGTCCTTGGGTTCTTCTATTGATACAAAAGACGAGTGAGCACAAAATGATGCCAATCTTGATCTAGTTTGAACTTCCCTTTGTATGTCACCAATGATGGAATCTAATGGATGGTCTCTAGCAATGTTGGTTGGTTGAAGCACTTGCACTTGATTGCTTGGATGTTGATGTTGATCATGAGTTGGAGATGATGAACTAGACACTTGTTGGTCTTGTTGCACTTGAGATGATGTACTAGCTTGATTTTGCATTAGAGACCCACTAGTTTGTGTAATTGGACTTTGAAGCACTTGATCTTTGTTATCATCCACATCAATCACTTGCTTTGGCCTTATATCACCAATATCTATTTCTTTCATAGCATTAGTCAATTGAGTTCCTCTCACATCATCCAAGTTATTTTCCTCATCTTGAGAGCCATTTGTTTTATCAAACTCAACATCATGAACTTCCTCAAGTAAACCACTAGCCAAATTCCAAACTCTATAAGCTTTGCTAGTAGTGGAGTAACCAAGTAAGAATCCTTCATCACATTTCTTCTCAAACTTGCTCAATCTAGTGCCCTTCTTCAAGATGTAGCATTTGCAACCAAATACCTGAAAGTATGCAATGTTGGGCTTTCTTCCATTTAAGATCTCATATGGTGTCTTCGCTAGAAACTTGTGGCAATAGAGGCGGTTGCTATAGAAGCAAGCCGTGTTGATTGCTTCGGCCCAAAATGAATGACTTACATTATACTCATTTAACATTGATCTTGCCATATCAATCAAAGTTCTATTCTTTCTCTCAACTAGGCCATTAGATTGAGGTGTATACTTGGCCGAGAATTGATGCTTGATTCCAAGCTCCTCACATAGCTCATCAACTCTTGTATTTCTAAACTCACTTCCATTGTCACTTCTCACTTTCTTGATTGTGGTCTCAAATTCATTTTGCACTCTCTTGATGAACTTCTTGAATATGTCAAATACATCACTCTTGTCCACAAGAAAGAATACCCATATGTATCTAGTGAAATCATCCACAATCACAAAACCATATTTGTTGCCACCAATGCTTGTGTATGTAGTTGGCCCAAATAGATCCATGTGCAACAACTCAAATGCCTTGGAAGTACTCATGATGCTTTTCAATGGATGAGTGTTGCCCACTTGCTTTCCGGCTTGACATGCACTACATAGCTTATCTTTCTCAAATGTGACATCCTTCAAGCATCTAACTAAGTCATGCTTCACTAACTTGTTCAATTGCTTCATGCCAACATGACCAAGTCTTCTATGCCATAACCAACCCATACTTGATTTAGTGAGCAAGCATGTTAAGAGTTGAGTGTCACTAGTATTGAAATCAACCAAGTATAGATTCTCATATCTAAAGCCCTTGAAGATCAAGTTGGAGCCATCAACACTAACTATGTCCACATCATCAACACTAAATATGCACTTGAAACCGAGATCACACAATTGAGCAACCGAGAGAAGATTGAAGTTCAATTTTTCAACTAAGAGCACATTGGAAATGCTATGATCATTTGAGATTGCAATCCTTCCAAGAGCCTTCACATCACCCTTACTATTGTCACCAAATGTGATACTATCAATGCCACTATCATTTGATTTGAGAGAGTTGAACATTCTTGAATCACCGGTCATATGTTGAGAGCACCCACTATCAAGCACCCAATGCCTTCCTCCGGCCTTGTAATTTACCTACAAAATAAATTAATGTTTCTTAGGTACCCATACTTGTTTGGGTCCTTGGAGGTTAGTAACTAAGCTCTTTGGTACCCAAATGGCCTTCTTCTTTGGACCCACAATTGGTGTACCAACAAACTTAGCATGCACACCTTTCTCACCCTTGGTAAGCACATAACAAGAATCAAAAGGAATGTAATCCATTTTAGCATAAAACTTGTTGTTGTTCTTGTTCATTTTATTACAATTAATCTCTAGATGCCCAACTTGCTTGCATCTATTGCAATAACGACCATTGCTCTTCACAAAGCGAGACTTTGGAGTAGCAAAGGCCGCCTTACCCTTCTTGGGAGTGTAGCCCAAACCCTCTTTGTTAAGAGAGAACCTTTGGTTACCCAAGCATTTTAGCAAGCGGGCATCCCCACCATAGGCATTGCCGAATGCGCGGGTGAGATCATCCACCTCTCTCTTGAGAGTCTCATTCTCAACCACAAGTGATGAATCACTAGTAGTAGAGGTAGAGTTGGTTGTGGTGGATGATGATGAGCTACATGAAGCATTAGTAGGACCAACAAATAAAGAATCATCAATAATATCACATGTTAGTCCAATATCACAAGTGACAATCACTTGCTCCTCCTTAGCTTCCTTCATGAGCTTCTCCAACTTGATGTCCTTCTCCTTGATGAGCTCAAGTAGAGAGGAGTGGGCTTCCTTAAGCCTAGTGTGAGCAACTTCAAGGTCCTCGTGGTCTTCCTTTAGACACTCACGAGAGGCCTCTAGCTCATCAAAGGATTTCCTAAGAGCTTTAAGCTCTTGTTCAATTTCTTTGCACTCCTTACTCTTTTTGAGAGCAACAAGCTCCTCCATCAAGGCATCATTTTCATTGCTCTTGGCAATGAGCTCTTGCTCCAAGATTTTGCACTTCTTGGTTGTCCTCTTGTAGCCCTTGCTCATTTGATCTATTATGCCCAATAGATCATCCTTGGAGTAGTCCTCATCCTCCTCATCATCACTCCTACAACCATCACTAGCACAAGAATCATCATCACTATCATCATATTTTACCTTGGTAGGCTTGGCCATAAGGCATGTCGATGTAGTGTCGAAGATGGATGGCTTGTTGGAGAGGGCGATGCTTGCAATGGCTCGCCGAGTGGTCCTCTCATCATCACTAGAGCTATCATCATCACTATCGGAGTTATCACTATCCCAAGTGACCACATAGCCACCACCCTTCTTCTTCTTGTTGATAGTGAAGCTCTTCTTCTCTTTCTTCTCCTTCTTGTCCTTCTTGTTCTTCTTCAACTTCAACTCCCCATCATGATATCTTTTGTCTTCATAGGGACACTTTGCCACTACATGATCGGGGCTATTGCAATTGTAGCAAAGCATCTCCTTTGCCTTCATGAAGTCCCTTCTCTTTCTTGCACCATATCCTTTCTTCTTCATGAACCTCCCCATCTTGTGCACTAGGAGGGCCATGGTCTCATCATCGAATGGATCATCATCATCGCTCTCCACCTTACTCTTGCCCTTAGAAGATGAAGCCTTGAATGCAATGGGCTTCTCTTGCTTGACCTTGATCTCCTTCTTCTCATCTTCATCTTCATCATCATCATATTGAGCATCGGTCATGACATCTCCAAGCACTTGGTTTGGAGTCACTTTGTCCAAACCCTCTCTTTGGATCATCTTCCTCAAGATAGCAAACTTCTTAGGTAAGTTCATCAAGAACTTATGTGAGAAGTCCTTGTCCTTGACATCTTCTCCTAGGCTCTTGAGATCATTGACAATAACTTGTAGCCTATAGAACATCTCCGGTATGGACTCATCATCCTTCATCTTGAAGCTTGCAAACTTATCCTTGAGCATATAGAACTTGGCACTCTTTACCGTTGAAGTGCCCTCATATGTTTCCTCTAATCTTGTCCACACTTCACTTGCCATCTCAAGATCCTTGATTTGCTCAAAGACCTTTGCATCAATCCCATTGTAGAGAGTGTTGAGAGCCATAGTGTTGCATTGGTTGTTGATGCGGTCATTGTTGGTGAGGTTGTCGGGATCAATGATAGCATAATCATGATGTGTAACCTCCCAAACCTTCTCATTGATAGAGCCGAGATATTGCTTCATCTTTCTTTTCCAATGATCAAAAGATGAGACACCATCAAAGAATGGAGGCTTGCCCCCGACATGGTTGAACACAACTTGAGCCATCTTACACCGAGGTTGTTAAGCCTTACAAACGGTGACCATGGCTCCGATACCACTTGAAAGGTCTTGATGGCTAGAGGGGGGGTGAATAGCCTTTTAAAAATTTCTACAAAGACAAGCTAAACAAGTTTATCAATACAACAAATAGCGAGATGCGAGTTTTGCTTAGCCTACGGGGTGTTTGCAAGCCACCTATTCAAATCACAATTCTAGTATTGGCACTCAACCGCACAAGTTAAACCGAGAAGGTAACTACAATTACAACTAGCAAGCTACATAAAAGAGCTACTCTAGCAAAGCAAACTAGCTAGCAAAGATAACTAAGAAAGTAAAGCGGAGTTGAGTTAGGAGGGTTTCACCGAGGAGCGAAGTATTGAGCCAACCAATATGATCAACATTGAATACCAAAACAACCGAACACCGGGATCAATCAATCACAATATGAAAGTGATGACACGAAGATTTATCCCGAGGTTCACGTGCTTGCCGGCACGCTAGTCCCCGTTGTGTCCCTCTTCACCACGTGGTTCGGTGGCTAATCGGTCTCACACCGAGCCTCTCAAAAGGCACCACAAGAACCTACCAAATGGCAAAAGGTTGCAAATGACACGAGCAATTCACTAATGTTGCCTTTGGCTCTTCGCCGAGGTAGGCACAAACCCCTTACAAACACCGGAGGTGGCCAAGAACAATCACCAACTCTTGCCAACGCCTCCAAGCTGCTCCAAGCCGTCTAGGTGGCGGCAACCACCAAGAGAAACAAGAATCCCGCAGCAAATCAACCACCAAGTGCCAACTAGATGCAATCTCACAAAGCAAATGCACTTGGATCACTCAATCTCACTTCGAATATGCAAAGAAGCAAGAGAGATGAGTGGGAGGGGAGTTGCTTAGCTCAAAGTGCTCACAAGTATGTCAAATGTCCAAGAGTGAGAGCCTTGAGCCGGCCAACGAGTATTTATAGACGTACCCCTTCGAATATAGCCGTTAGAAACTTGATTCAGCAGCAGTCGCGCTGATCGGACGCGCTGGTCCAACTGACCGGACGCGCCGGTCACGCAACGGCTCTTTTTCGAAACGCCGACCGGACGCGCTGGTCGTAACGACCGGACGCGCCGGTCCCGTAACGGACCGGACGCGCTGGTCAACCCTGAGCCACGCACAACGAAACAGCGACCGGACGCGCTGGTGAACTGACCGGATGCCACAGTGCCCGCGTCCGGTTGGAGTCCAGTAAGCTCCCTGAACGACCGGACGCGTCCGGTCGACTGTGACCGGACGCGCTGCGCGTCCGATCAACCAACTGAAATACGCGCAGACGCTGAACGCTGACCGGACGCGTCCGGTCAAATAGTGTCCGCGTCCGGTCCAGCGTCTGGTCACCACTGTGACCTCCGTTCGCCTCCGTTTCTTTTTCCGACTTCCGGCGTAGTGGAAAATAGGCATTTCAACTCCTCGAAAACGCCTGAATCCCGCGCTCGCATGCTCGGCGGGAGGGAGAGAGGACCCCAAACCCTCTCTACCGCTTAAACTCCAACGCCATCGCAAATGTGCTAACACCACCAAGTGATCATGTCATGTGCGAGTGTGTTAGCATTTTCACAATCATTTTTCGAGGCGTTATTAGTTCTATCCAAATGCATATGACATGAAATGCACACCTAGAGGCACTTAGGAGTTCAATAGCCGCGTCATTCCCCTCTTTATAGTATGGCTATCTATCCTATAATGTAACCACACCCACTAGGTGTCTTGGTTACTAAAACACAACCCTTAAGCATATACCTTTGCCTTGATCATGTAGGGTTGCGTCGAAATCCAAGTGTGGCCATCATGATCACCATGTCCATCTTGCCACCAACCTTGGAATGTACTAATCCTCATATGCTACACACAACTTAGGCATAGGATTAGTACTTAGGCATTGTCACTAATTACCAACACCAAACATAGGACTTTCACTTGCTTATAATGTTGATCTCACGAGGTTTCTAGTTTTGTTTATGCTTTTCCAAGTGGTATCTAACTACACAAGGTGCTAAGATGGTGTTTATCGCTACTCCGATGGTATCACGCTTCAAAGGTCTATAATCTAAAACACTTAGCACCTATTGGTAGTCAATGCTCCTAATCTTTCCTATCTAACATGTATGCTTCCAAAATCCAAACATATAGCATACATGTAGGGGGAGCCATTGCTATCAATTTGAATTCATGATCACATGTCCATAATTCTTACACATGGTAATATACTTGGACAATGTGACATGGGTTCAATTAAAATTTTATCATAATATCTTTGTGAAAGGGTTGTCACCAATTACCAACAAGGGGGAGATTGAAAGTCCTATGTTTGGTGTTGGTAATTAGTGACAATGCCTAAGTACTAATCCTATGCCTAAGTTGTATGTAGCATATGAGGATTAGTACATTCCAAGGTTGGTGGCAAGATGGACATGGTGATCATGATGGCCACACTTGGATTTGGACGCAACCCTACGTGATCAAGGCAAAGGTATATGCTTAAGGGTTGTGTTTTAGTAACCAAGACACCTAGTGGGTGTGGTTACATTATAGGATAGATAGCCGTACTATAAAGAGGGAAATGACGCGGCTATTGAACTCCTAAGTGCCTCTAGGTGTGCATTTCATGTCATATGCATTTGGATAGAACTAATAACGCCTCAAAAAATGATTGTGAAAATGCTAACACACATGCACATGGTGATGATCACTTGGTGATGTTAGCACGTTTACGAAGGCGGTGGAGTTTGAGCGGTAGAGAGGGTTTGGGGTCCTCTCTCCCTCCCGCCGAGCTTGCGAGGCGGGATTCAGGCGTTTTCGAGGGATTGAAATGCCTATTTTCCACTACGCCGAAAGTCAGAAATCAAACGGAAGCGAACGGAGGTCACAGAGGTGACCGGACGCAGGACCGGACGCGGTCACTGTTTGACCGGACGCGTCCGGTCAGCGTTCAGCGTCTGTGCGAGTTTCAGTTTGTTGATCGGACGCGCGGTGCGTCCGGTCACAGTCGACCGGACGCGTCCGGTCGATCAGGGAGCTTACTGGACTCCAACCGGACGCTGGCACTGTGGCGTCCGGTCAGTTCTCCAGCGCGTCCGGTCGCTGTTTCATTGTGCACTGCTCTGGGTTGACCAGCGCGTCCGGTCGGTTACGGGACCGGCGCGTCCGGTCGAGCCCAGCGCGTCCGGTCGTTGCGACCAGCGCGTCCGGTCGGTGTTTCGCAAAAGAGCCGTTGTGTGACCGGCGCGTCCGGTCCGCGCGACCAGCGCGTCCGGTCAGCGCGACTTCGGCTGTTTCAAGTGTGTAACGGCTATATTCGAAGGGGTACGTCTATAAATACTCGTTGGTCGGCTCAAGGCTCTCTCTCTTGGACTTTTGACATACTTGTGAGCACTTTGAGCTAAGCAACTCCCCTCCCACTCATCTCTCTTGCTTGTTTGCATATTCGAAGTGAGATTGAGTGATCCAAGTGCATTTGCATTGTGAGTTTGAATCTAGTTGGCACTTGGTGGTTGATTTGCTGCGGGATTCTTGTTTCTCTTGGTGGTTGCCGCCACCTAGACGGCTTGGAGCAGCTTGGAGGCGTTGGCAAGAGTTGGTGATTGTTCTTGGCCACCTCCGGTGATTGTGAGGGGTTTGTGTCTACCTCGGCGAAGTGCCAAAAGGCAACATTAGTAAATTGCTCGTGTCATTGCAACCTCTTGCCATTTGGTAGGTTCTTGTGGCGCCTTTTGAGAGGCTCGGTGTGAGACCGATTAGCCACCGAACCACGTGGTGAAGAGGGACACAACGGGGACTAGCGTGCCGGCAAGCACGTGAACCTCGGGATAAATCTTTGTGTCATCATTCTTATTGTGATTGATCGATCCCGGTGGTTGTATATTGTGGAATTCATCTCTTGATCATATTGTTTGGTTGGCTCAATACTTCGCCCCTCGGTGATACCCTTCTAACTCTCTCTTGTATTAATTTCTTAGTTACTTTGCTAGAGTAGCTCTTTTGTGTAGCTTGCTAGTTGTAGTTTCCTTCTCTGTTTGACTTGTGCGGTTGAGTGCAAATATACTAGAATTGTGAATTGGATAGGTGGCTTGCAAATACCCCTTTGGCTAAGCAAAACTCGCATCTCACTATTTGTTATTTTGATAAACTTGTTTAGTTTGTCTTTGTAGAAATTTTTTTTATAAGGCTATGTACCCCCCTCTAGCCATCAAGACCTTTCACTAACATCTGTTTACAGTCACTTCTTTTAAAAATGACCGAATAAACTAAAGAAACACCAAAAATATAGACAACCGGAGGGACTATAGTAGGTGTCTTTTAAGCGCACGACAGAGAGATAGTAAAGACACTCAGAGCACGTTTGGATCTTAAGAATGGGGTCGAATCCAAATCATATTGTTTGGGGAGCTTGTTTATAATTTTGGGCTGGCTAGCGCCCGAACATCCACACTTGCAGTCATTTTCCCACACCGTTTCGTACACCACGCGGGGTCTGCGCCGCCCTGAACGTTACCAGCATCGAGAAGAAGGGAGAGGGCGGCGGATGCCCAACCAGCGCCAGGAGGAGGAGGAGACACTGATGCGAGGTAACAGAAGGCGAGTATAGATATGCAACACTCAATCTACTTTTAAAACATTTAGATACAACGCTTGCAACATACATAAAGGTAGATGAAACACTTGAAATATGCATCTGAAACAATTGCAAAAACACCTATAAATACTTGAAACCATTGCAAAAAACATATGCAACATTCAGATAAAATACTTGCAACATATGCATGAAATATATGCAACATTCAAAATAAACACACTTGCAACATACGTTTGAAAAAAAAGATAAACATTGAGAACATAAGCTTGCAACATACGTGTGCAACCATTGCAACATATACAACATCCCGATCTACTTTTGCAACATTCACATGAAAACACTTGCAACATACCTATAAATCATCTGAAGCACTTTAAACATAGGCTTGCAACATGCGTTTTTCACTCTTCTTCCATACGACGCATTGTAGAGCGGGGGGATGGCCGGTTCCAATCAGCCGGCGGCCGAGGATAGTGGACGATACCCAAATGGAGGTTGCGTTGGCCAAGTTGGTGGTGGACCCAGCGTCGGAGCCGCCGAGGATGGAGGATAACGGCCACAAAAGCGCGGGCGGAGGCAAGGAAGACGAACAGGGCTGCCGAGGATGGAGGACGACGACTACGAAGTGTGGGCGGAGGCAAAGAAGACGAGCGCGGAGGAGTCGGGCACGGAAGACGAGTTTGGTGGAGTCGGGTGCGGTGGCTGTGACGGGCGAACGGGGTGTTCGGTTTTTTTTTAATGAAGAAGCCGTCTGAACGAATGGACGTCCCCAAGCATTACCGTTATAATTTGGCGACCACGCTAGCAACAATAAATAAATAAAATCTGAAAAGTGGCGAGCTATATATATAACTAGCAAGTACCCCCGTGCTTTCGCACGGGGCGGCAAATGCGCTTTAAATTTGTACATGTAGTAGTAATTGTATAAAAACAGCAAAGATTACATGAGTAGGGAAGTTTTTAACATGTAGAGGAACGTGGCTTCCTTCTGCAACCAATATAGCATTTACATATTCATTACGGAGTGTGGAAAAGTAGAAGTGAAATGACATAATAAGGTTTCCAAGTTTGGAACGGAAGTTGTGGAACACGTTCATTCCTTTTCTGTTGATACTGAAAGTTTACTTTTGGCCAGGGACGTGAACAGCAGTAATCCAGGTGCATTACGTGCATAGTTGAAGTGGCCCTGGTTTCATTGGATTGTGGGCATATATATTCCAATTTTGAACCTGTGTCAGTAAAGGGAGGTCGCAGACAGAACTCTGCTTGTTTATGCACTTACGTATAGGCACTGATGAAGAAGTGAACAGAAGTTTTGAAAAGGAAAGCATATGAGCAGGCAGTGAAATTGAAATCAGGTATATACAGCTGCAAATTGGCATGAAGGAACGAAACGTAAAGTCCAAATAAGAAGGCTGCCGAGACATACCGGTAGGAGGTTGTACAAAATAGATACGACATCCTGGTTGACAAATGAGGCCTAGAAAAAAAGCGAAAAGATTGCGAGGGTATTAGTATGAGTGTGAGCATAAGAGGGTTTGTAAATGTGAGGTCTAAAAAATGCAGTAATTGCAGTCATGTGCTCTTTAATTTGGAGGAACAGATATGAGGCATATTGCAAGTGGTAACACGAAGGCAAACTGTGTATAAGCATGTTTAAATGAAGTGAGAGCAGGTCTCTGATGGTACCTGAAACTAAGTGGTTTGCTTTATGCCATTAAAAATATCAGTGTATACCACATTGTGTGTCTGGTTTTCATATCCAGCAGCGCTATTTTCAATGACAACACGTAACCCTGCCGGTGACGTCACACGTGACAATGCGACATAGAGCTGTCCATGTGAGAACACGGGCTTTGGTAGGTACACTCCAACTTTGTTGAGTGTCTGGCCTTGACTTTTGTTTATTGTCATAGCATAGGATACACGTACTGGGAATTGGCGACACCTCAGTTTGAACGGCCATCTTGGGTCAGTTGAGATAGATACTATTCTTGGAATGTACGCTTTGGATCCTCTAGCCTTTCCTGTGATTATTTCAGCCTCAATTATACGACGTGTTAGTTGTGTGACTATGAGTCTTGTTCCATTGCATAGACCCCCTGGTGGATTTAGATTTCTGAGTAACATTATGGGGACTCCAATCTTCAGTTGTAACTTGTGATCAGGAAGGCCATTCATTTGAATAGTGTTGAGGAACTCCTGAGGATAGAGTGATTGTAGAGTGCAGTAATTAGATGTGGCATCATCAATGGAATCAGAGCTGTAGTATGACATCTCTTCAGTGGCTATCCGAGCAATCATTTCTTTATTTATGGTGCCAGCTATCTCATTTGTTGGGGCCAATATTGCTCGTTCACATAGGTATGGCGCTAATTCTGAGGCCTCTGTAATCGTCCCGTATACAAAAGAGATTAAACCTGCAAGGTTTCTTTGATCAGATGGCAAGAGAAGGTTGTCTGGAATTTTAACCCATGATGTATCAGGGTGTTCTGTAGGCGTTGCATCAGGTGTTGTGCCATCGCCAATACTGAGGAGCCACTGTGCAAATATTTGTAATTCATTTTTTGCAGAAGCAGAGAGTCGGACATGCGAGCCTCATGTTCTCAGTGAGTTCAAGAATCTTGCATTGTCGCCATAAAGGGGATCTGGTGATCGATGCATTTATTGTTTGTTTTTTTTCCCTTTTTGGATAACTGGTAGAGGGGTTGTTTAGTTGGTGAAAAAGTTTGGGTTCGGCTACTGTAGCACTTTTCGTTTTATTTGACAAAATTTATCCAATTATGGACTAACTAGGCTCAAAAGATTCGTTTCGACATTTACAGACAAACTGTGCAATTAGTTATTTTTTTTACCTACATTTAATATTCCATGCATGCGTCCAAAGATTCGATGTGACGGGTACTGCGCAAACTTTTTGGGTTGGGGGAGGAACTAAACAGGCTCTTAGTTTGTCTGAAGTCACCACCAAGCACAACTGTGATGCCACCAAACTGCTTGTTTGCTGCATCATTGGTATCGGAGGACATGATATCTTTAAGTGTGCGGTCGAGGGCTTCAAAGCAATACCTGTGGTTGACTGGTGCTTCATCCCATATAATCAGTGATGTTTGCTGTATTAGCTCAGCCAGTTTTGTGTTTTTCTTGATTGCACACGTGGAGTGTTGCTGGATTTCCAAAGGCATCCTGAAGCGTGAATGGGGTGTTCGGCCTCCCGGGAGCAGTAGAGCTGCTATGCCAGAAGATGCAACTGCCAGTGCTATTTTTCCTTGGCTTCTAATAGCAGTAAGCAAAGTATTCCACAGAAAAGTTTTGCCAGTTCCTCCATATCCATAGACAAAGAAGGTGTGACCAGAACCATGTAGGACGGAATGTTCTATGGTGTTGTAAATATGTCTTTGACCTGTATTGAGTTGGGCGATTTGTTGATGTAACTCGTCAGCTGCATTGGCTGTGCAATAAGAAACTTCTTCTATTATGAATCTATTATCAAGAATCTGGGAAGAATCGTGGTGTGGCTGCGGTAGGTGGTAGTGGTCAAGGCTGTATCCAGCATTCTTGAGCAACTTGTCAAGTTCCTGTAAGACATAGCATCTGACATGTTGGTCGATGAGAGTTGCGGGGCCTCTGGCATTCTGCGTTTTGTTTGATATGATATATCTTCCCCCATCTTTTGTATATATTCTTCGAGCAACCTGACGGGGTTTGTAACTTCACAAAACTGTAGCATGGTGACGAATAACTGCCGTAACTGATATGGAAGGGCCCAGCGCGCTGCATCAGCCATAGCATTGAACCACTCTTTGTCATCACCTAGTAAGCCCAATGCTTCACATGCAGCGCGAAATGTTGGATGTTGGTGGCCACCAATAGTACGGAGATCTGAATAGCATTTTGCTCCTTTGACAATATGCAGCAGCATGCGGAGGTAAAATATTTCGCCCTGGTTACGAGCAACATTGGCAATACGACCAACTTTGGGACGGTTATTCTGACGATCCTTCCAGAACTTAGCATTATCGTGCCATGTCCAGTGCTGAGGGAACTCTACATAGGTGTGTTGTCGAGCATGTGGATGCTGCTTGTTTGCTTCAAACCATGCTGTTAGCTTTGTTATGAGCTTCGATGGGTTGTTGATGACTTGTTCAAGATAGTCGTCCTCGGAATATGTTACTCCATTCTGCAGTGGAAGATGGATTGGAAGACGTTCAACAGATGGGTTGGTGTAATGTATGTCGAACTGAAATAATCTCCATGCTGCATCATTGGGAGTGACACGTCTACAATCTAAATATTCCTTTATCTCGTCGATCACTTCTGGAGAAGAATCAGAGGCACTTCTTTTTCTTTTGACTGTAGCTTTAGCACAATCAGGACCCTTATTGGTGTACTTAAATAAGTACTTCTCCATTCCATTTCGATTAACGCTCTCAACATTTATATGAGCTTGGTACTTAACCAACAGGTCTACATTGTGCGGCACGATGAAGGTGTTATCAATCTGGATTCCATTTTTTTCAGTGGTAATACCATTACGTGGTCGGGCATATTTGACCTGACCATTAGGTAGTACAATAGTATTTTCCAAAAATTCCTTTGGGTAGAACTTGTCGCATTTTCCATCAACCATGCAAGAGGAAGATGCATTTAGAGGTCCGCAAGGTCCATGGATCATGAACCTGGAAACCACGTCGAAGCCGGTCGGATCATTAGATGGATCTGGTAGTTGTGCCGATATGACGGCGTGTATTTGCTCAGCCTCAAGAGGCTTGTCTTTTTGAAGCCATAGAATTAAGTGGACATGTGGGAGACCTCTTTTTTGGAACTCAATCGTGTAGACAGCTGTTAAAAATAGGTCCAAAAAAATTAGCAATGACACGGAATCAAATGGAGGGGGAAATGGGAAAGCTCGCCGGACGTTATTACCTCCAAGAATAGGGCCGAAGAATGCATCCTTCTCTATGTCATCCATAAGCAATTTGAGCTTCATTTGGAAGACTCGGTCAACAATATCAGGTCTATCCGAAGCATGCTGTCCGGGTACAAAAGCTAGAGCATCTTGAATTTCTGGCCACAAAGCATTGCATGTGAAAGTAACGAATAAATCCGGACATCCAAATCTTCGGCACAATGCAACACAGTCCTGGTAGTTCTGATAGTAGTAGCGTGGGCTTCCAGTAAATGAACCTGGTAAGAATATCCGTTGTCCTGTGGATGAAGCTTGAGTGATGCCAGCGTTGACTGCCTCAACCAAAGCTTTATAGGGGCTCGACCTGTATTTCTTTTGGAAAGATAATTTCCTATAATGTCTGAGCCGGTCATCTTCAACACAACAGTAACTGTCAACCTCATATGCCTGGGTCAGTCGCTTGCAACGCAGAGGAGTATTGAAATCATTAGGCCTATCATGCAGCCTGTATGAGTAATATTCAGCCATGGTGACTCTTTGCCGCTTGAAATTCTGTGAGCGCTGGCATCTTCTATATAGTATTTTTTCATGGTATCCATCTTCTCCATAGGGAAATAGCAGCGGATATTGCATTGCCATAAATTTGCAGTGTGTTTCTTCCACCCTTTGTAGGTGAGATGAGCGATCTTCCACCACTAAGTCACGTCCACGGTCACCGAGACCTAAATCATTGATGACTAAACCGACGACCTCTGTTGCAACTGGGGCACTATAAATGTTACCATGCTGTTTTGGTTCACAAAATAGCTTCAGAGCATAATGATCATCTACTTGATCAGAAACTTCATCTGCCTGGCCATACAGTCTGTCCCGAGCAGTCCTAAATATTTGCACAACTGGGTTGTGTGTATCAAGCATGGTTATCAAAGAAGCAACAACCTCTTTGTTTGGGTGGAAGTTTTTCTTTGGACGTGTTGCAGTGGCCATCCTATTGTGTATCTCATTGTCAGTGTCAAAGATGTATAGCTGACAGAACTCAGGTCTTGAGTTGTCTTGTGGAATTAGCGACCCTATCCGATGGCAAAGCTGACCACTAATTTTGAAAACATAAGGACCATGGCCATCATTAACAGAATCTATGACTTTGACGCCCATAGAGGTCATGGCGAACATAGAGTTGTACCTGTCTGATGTTGTCAAAAAAGTGTCTTGACAATGTGGAGTCTTTCCCCATAAGAAGGGCAAGCAGAGGTTCAGGTGGTTTACTGTACGGAGGTAGAACGATGCGTCCTCCTCTACAACACCTATTGTAGACTGGGGAAGTTGTACGGCCATGTCCACGTACACGTTCCTCGTACCAGAAGCGAGCTCCACAGTGTGAACATATCTGATCTGGGCCTCCCAAGTACAGACGTTTAAAAATAGTACCTGGGAGTGTGGAGACATGAAGACGAAAGGAACATAATTGAAATACGAAATTACAAATCAATCCATGGTGCAACAGAATATAATTGGAAAGATTTCAAATTCCGCCATGATAATCTGAGCCGTTGATAAAGGTTTGCACTTTCATTTGGAGGTTGTTTCGTAATTAGTTCATTAGTTTGTTGGAGGCATCATACAGGCATCGGATTGTAATGGTGATGCACATGGGATTTAGATGCCCTTTGAAGGGAATTGTTGCCAGCGGGACATATAGGTAGGATGTCGCACGTGCAGTCAATATAAGGAAGTAATGTAGCCCAAATGACAAAACGAATAAGCAACAGTACAAAAGCGAGGAACTTACGTCGGTGTGGACCCTGTAAGGAGGGTGCTGGATTTGGTTGATGCTCTGCATAGACAAAGGTAAGTGCATGGAGGTGCTAATAAGCATCGGAGAAGACATGTGACCTATACTTGGATCGTCAAAAAGTACCCTCTCTTGCAGAGGCTACAGCTGCCCTTCGTTTGTTGCGGGCATCTGCGGCGGATCCTGTTGGGCTCATATGCTCTGCATTGAAAGGCAATTGTTAAAGACCTATTATGATATGGGGCTGGAGAGCAGCGGGTTTCATTTTTTTTTGGTTGCAAAGCACAGCAGCAATGCATGTAGAGTATGCACTGGAGAAGAACATGAGTGAATGGATCACCTGGAGATAGTATAAGGCGACGCCGAACAGGTGGAATGGACGGGAGCTCGTATTCTGAAGTATGTCTTCGTGAATAAGGAGATGGTGGTGACGACGACGACGCAGCAGCATCCACCGATTGTTGAGCGGTGCTGCCTATACGACAAATTAAGATCATCTATATCTGTAAAACTAGGCAGCAATGATGAAGCAAATAGCATCTGTGATTGTTCATGGGTGCGGCTGACCTTGAAGGTACTGAGGTACATGATCAAGTTTTCGTTTGCCGCGTTCGTTCATGGTCGGTGAGAAAAGCTCGTGAATGATGGGCGCAGCAGGAATCGAGTGGGACAGCAGTAGCAGGCGACGGTTTTAAGGGGCGGGCCGAACAGCCTGAAGGAGCAGCGAACTGTTAGCATGTTATCAAACAACACACTGACTAATCCGTCACGAATTCCAGAATGGATCTGAAGCTGCAAGCGAACTTATCAAACAACACACTGACTAATCCGTCACGAATTCCAGAATGGAGCTGAAGATGGAAGCGAGCAGCTGTAGCAGCAGCGGTTCCATGATCGAAGAGGGAGATGGTTTTGCGTCCAAAAAGAAGAGGCGGAAGGTTACCTTAGGCTGTACAGGATTGGGTGGCGGCGACCACCGCAGGGGACGCGAGCGCGTTGTTGAGGCTGTGGCGCCGGAGACAGTAGAGGTCGCGGTGGCGCTGCAGTTCGCGTTCGATTGTGGCCGGCGGCGCACGCCGAGGCGGGCGAGACCGACGCGGACGGCGGTGCCTGTCCAGGCGAGCACGGCGGCGGCCGTGGGAAGGGCAGGGAGGGATGCGATGGTGGCGCCGGAGATGGTGGAATCCGCGGCGGCGTTGGAGGTCGCGGCGGACGGTGGCGGCGGATATGGAGCCGGGCGCGACGGCCGCAGCTGTCCAGGGCAGGGAGGCGGAGGGAGGAAGGTTCGAGAGGTGGAACACGCGGGATGGACTGGACGATCGCGTCACGTGGCAGATCGGAGGGTCGGGCAGAAGAGACGACGTGGGTCGCTGGCGTGCGTTTTTGGTATACAGCCATAAAGGTAATAGTTAGATTAGGTCAGCATTTCAAGCGTCATATACGCGTGTATACGTGTACATAGTAGGTCAAGCGACCGCGTGTGTGTACATGTACGTACTACTCTCTCTCACGCCGTGCTAGCAGTAGTTTGAATTCAACGACGACGACGTACGTCGCTGGATCGATCCAGCTGTGTTGGTCGATCTCGGCCGGGCTGTGGTTTATTTGTTGACCAGTGCATGCGGCATGCATGCTGCAGAGATGCAGCAGAGTCCGTACCTGGCTGCGACGAAGCTTCTCGATCGTCATCACCGTCGACGTCACGTCGCCGATCTCGAGCTGCTTGCCTGTCGCCGTCGCCGTCGCCGTCAGCCGATGATAATCTAGCTAGCTTGCTTGTTGATCGATTCGTCATGCCTACTACAGTAGCTGTGCTAGCTAGCCAGCGGACGGCGACTCGAGTCCAACACCGCGTCGAGAAATCGAGGCACGCACGCACGCGCCCGCCGTCCCGCCGTCCGACGACGACGACGACGACGACGCTGGCGCGCGCGGCCCGGCGGATCCGGCCGGCCGCCGGGTCGGAGACTGAGAGACAGGGCGGTGTTTAATTAGATCCATCCATCGCTTAAAATTAGTCCTCAGTACGTGTGTACCTCGTCAACACAGCCAGCGGCGGCTAACCTGAGCGTTAGACTTGAAGAGGTGTATGCTTTTTTTTTTGGACCCACACGTCATTTAGATGTTGATTGCGTATAAAAAATAATGGAATTACCAATAGTGCAGGAGGAGTTGTATTTTACATTTAGGCCTTGTTTAGATGCACGTGGATCCTTCTCAATCCACATGTGTTAGAGTGAAATGAAATAGAATTTAGTTTAATTCTACTCCAATCCACTTCGACGCACGTGGATTGAAACGAATATATACACATCAAACGAGGCCTTATTCGGAACTGTAAATCCCTCTATCCAAAAGAAAATTACCTTATAAGTTTGTTAATTAGTCATCAAAGTCAAACTACTATAAATTTGACAAAAATTATAGGGATTTGCTATATTTTGGGTGTCTGAAATATAGCACTTTTTCAGGCAATAGCTAAGGGCCGTCAGATCTACATCCAATGCTCAGGATCTGTTGTACCCGCCAAAGTTTAACAGGCGGATAAACCGATACTCGCACTAACTGAAGTTGGTGCTCGTTTGGGCCAGAATTGAACTATTTGCCCAGTAAACAAGCTTACTGACAAAATAACAACTCTGCCACTGCAAAAAGAAACTCTGCCATAAATCAAAATTAACAGAGTATAATTTCTACTACAGCTAAAAAAAAATGTGGTCTGTATGACCACAAATCACAACAACTATTCTACAGCCCCATATATCGACCTAATCCTTTTGCTGCTGTAGCAGCCAATGAATGTTCACTCTCTTAACCATTTTATTTGTTCAACTCAGAGCACCAATTATTTCAGATGCTGCTAGATTTTGCAAAATCTTAGATGTAAATTAAGTGTAATGCATTATATTGATGAAACGCCGGAACAAAAAGATGGTCTTCCGCGGAGAGCAGGCCTCACTAACTGACGACGACGCTTGCCGCCTGCAGGAACGACGCAGCACTGTGGGGTACCGTCTCCCTCTAGCTAGGATAGAAGTGTGTGTGATTATGCCTGATGTGCTATCTTTTACTGGTCACTGGTGCAATGCACTCCTGGTTTTCTTTCTACTCTCAAACGGTTTAACTGAAAATCTTCCCTTACGAGAACACATCTTGCAAAAGCCCCAAAAGGCAAATAAAAGAGAAAAGACCAACTGCCTAGTTGTACAGCATATATTTCGGGGTGATAACCTTGTTCACCGCATCAAGAAAATCCTTCTCCGTGACAGTTTTCCTCAACGCCCGGATGGCATACATGCCCGCCTCTGTGCACACGCTCCTTATTTCGGCACCTGTTGCGTGCGTAGTATATATATACAAATGAGAAAGGAAGATGTTTTTATGATAAAAAGACAAACAGGGCATCATACATACATAAGCCATCATCATGCAAGTAAATTCTGTTGACAGACCAAGAAAGAACATGAGGTTACCTGTTGAGTTGGGGCAGAGGCGAGCCAGGAGCTCAAACCTGATGGCACCATCACAGTTCATGGTGCGAGTGTGGATTTTGTAGATTTGAATGCGCCCTTCAAGATCTGGCAAGGCAAATCAATTTTCCTATCCAACCGTCCTGGACGTAGCAGTGCAGGATCCAAGGTATCAGGCCTGGTGGTGGCCATGATGACCTTGATGTTTCCCCTAGATGCAGGAACTCCCATATTCTTCCAAGCTGAGTAACATAAAACTTATTCGTGTCCCCTATCTGTAGGCATATATATATAACTAAGAAAAAGATTTTTCTCATACCAAAAACAAATTTTGTTCCAACACACTAAACACAAATCAATAAAATATATACATATAAAATTCTTGAAACTTTGTTCCTAGTGCCATTATCAAGTTGTCTTGCCTATGTTTTCAACAGTATACTGATTGAGAAAAATTTGAATAAAATCAAAGAAGTTGCATTCCATATGCTTAAGAGAGAACGAAGCCACTTACCCCAACGCGCATGCCTTCCTCAATATCAGTGGGAGAAACCTTGTCCGCCAATCCAACCGCATACTATGTACAAAAGAAACTTTAGAAACAATCATCATTGAACAAGATTATTGTCTCAGGGACAAAAGGAAGCCCCCCTAGCGCTCCCAACGGGCGACTCGGGGGGCGACCAGCCGCCACCACCAAGCACCGGCCTCGCCGGACCTCCTCGGCCACCGCCGCCGCCCTCCGGCTAGCGGCGGCGGCGGCCGGCTGGGGCGCTCAACAAGGCTCACCCCAACGGTCTTCCACCTCTCCCTTCCTCTCCTCCCCCCCCCCCCCCCCCCCCCGCCTCTCCCCCGCTTCACCTCCACGCCTTCCAGTTGGTTGGCCGCCGGCGGCCGTCGTCGCGCCGGATCCGTGTCCTCCTCACCCGGATCCGACATCCCCCACCCCGGATCCGTCGCGCGGGGCCTGTTCGCGGCGTCTCCACCGTTGGGCTTGGCCGCGGGCGCATGCTGCCTCTCCGGCGTGGCGCCCGACCGCGGCCTCCCTTCGCCCGTCCTACGAGCGGGAGCTCTGCATCTCCCAGGCGCCGCGGGCGGCGCGCCACCGGGCTAGGTCGTGGGCGGGTGCCAGGCACCGACAAGCAGCGCCTGCCGCAGGGTAGGAGCCTATGACGGCCGCGAGGGAGTTCGGTCGGCATTCGCGGTCACGGTTGGCAGCGGCTTGAGCCTAGCTGAAAGCCCAAGTTTGGTTTTGGTAATTAATGACACCAAGTTGCTAATGCCATGTGTTAAGTGTTTTGAGCTAGGCATAAGCAACACATGTGATGAAGGTGCATGTGGCAAGGAGTGGTGGCTACAAGATCACAAAGAAATGGTGCATGGACATGAAATGCCGATCATGGTGGAGATGCACATAATATAGTAGACTTGATGATCAAGTGGAAGAGAAGGATCTAAGAGCGCAAGGCAAAGGTATAACCATAGGGTTTTTCTTTTGCCGGTCTAAGTTGAGTAGAGAAGTGATTGACCGGATTTAAGATACATAGCCGACTATCAAGAGGGGCAATCACGGTTAGCTCGGGAATCAAGTGCCACTAGATCAATGTCTTGAGCATATGCATTAGGATCTAGTTGAGAGCTAACATAACGCCTTGGAAAATATTTGTGAAATGCTAACACACATGCACATGGTGGTGTACACTTGGTGGTGTTAGCACATTCGTGAAGGCGGTGGTATTTGAGCGGTAGTAAGGGGTTTGGGGTTCGCTCTCCCTCCCGCCGAGCTTGCGAGCGCGGGATTCAGGCGTTTTCGAGGAAATGAAATGCCTATTTTCTATTGCGCCGGAGGCGAGAAAAGGTGGCGAAAGTTTGAAATGATTATCACTGAAAATACAGTGACCGGACGCTGCACCGGACGCGGTCTCGGTTTGACCGGACGCGTCCGGTCAGTTCAACGTGGCGCGGGCACTAGGGTTTGTGACCGGACGCTGGTCAGGCCTGACCAGCGCGTCCGGTCAGTTCACCTGTGCGCAGAAGGAGAGCGCGCGACCGGCGCGTCCGGTCCCTCACGGAACCGAAGCGTCCGGTCAGACGTCTAGAGGGGCAGAACGCAGCGGAGTGCCGATCGGACGCGCGACGCGTCCGGTCACGTGCGATCGGACGCGTCCGGTCTCAACGGGAGCTTACTGGAACGCGACCGGACGCTGGCACTGTCGCGTCCGGTCAATCGGTTGAGTGCGTCCGGTCAGGTGTAAGGTCCAAAAAGGCTAGAGGGGGGGGTGAATAGCCTAATAAAAACTTCTACACAAATTACTTAACCACAAGTTAGTATAAAAGGTGGCGGAGCTAAAAGCACTAGCACTAACTAATTAAGCAAGCCACCTACACAAGTCTAGAACAAGGCTATTCACTATACACAACAACAACAAGCTAGAAACAAGAAGTAATACGAGAGAAGAGCTTTGAGAGATTATACCGCCGTGTAAAGATGAGAAGTACCAATCAATCAATCACACAAGAGAAATCCTCGGGAAGAGAATGACACAAGATTTTTATCCCGAGGTTCACTTGCTTCCCGGCAAGCTACTCCTCGTTGTGGCGATGCACCCACTTGTCGGTTCGCGAGCTAATCAACTATCAAGAGTTGAGCCCTCGGCGGGCGCCGCACAACCGCACACAAGATGGGGATCCTCCAAGCCACGAGCTTCACTAGAGTATCCAATTCGCGAACTCCCGCGGGGAAGGATCAAGAACCCCTTACAACACTTGGTGAAGGCTCCAACAATCTCCAATTGCGAGCACAATCACCTCCGCTGCTCCAAGCCGTCTACCGTGTCGGGAAACACGGAAGAGTAACAAGAAATCCGCAGCAACTCGAAGATCAAGTGCCTCTAGAATGCAACTCTCAAGCAATGCACTTGAATCTCACTCAATCTCACTCAAGATGTGCAATCAATCAAAGAGATGAGTGGAGGGGTTGTTCTCTAGCTCAAAGAATGTCTCTAGGTCTCAAAATGTGCAAGAGTTCCCCTCAAACCCCGTCCACCATCTATTTATAACGAAGGGGTACGCAACTAGCCGTTAGAAACGACGCAGCAGAAATCGCGCACACCGGACGCGCCGGTCCGGGTGACCGGACACGTCCGGTCACTACGCGACAGACGAGAATAGTGCCGTTCAAACTAGCCGTTACCGTTGACCGGACGCGCTCGACCGAGCGACCGGACGCGCTGGTCAAGACCGGACGCGCCGGTCCCGTGACCCACCGGACGCGCCGGTCAACACCGAGCCGCGCACCGCGAAACAACCACCGGACGCGCTGAAGTACGGACCGGACGCCACAGTGCCCGCGTCCGGTGCGATTCCAGTAAGCTCCCTGGAAGACCGGACGCGTCCGGTGACCTATGACCGGACGCGCACCGCGTCCGGTGGTCCTCGTGAACCGCAGTTTGCCGGACCGGACGCGCCGGTCGCACAGTAACCGCGTCCGGTGCCGAGTCCGGTGCAGCGTCCGGTGCACGCAGTGACCTCCGTTCGCCTCCGTTTCTTTTCCGACTTTCGGCGCAATAGAAAATAGGCGTTTCACTTCTCCAAAAAACGCCGAATCCCGCCTCGCAAGCTCGGCGGGAGGGAGAGAGGAACCCAAACCCCTCTCTACCACTTAAACTCCACCGCCTTCGCAAATGTGCTAACACCAACAAGTGTTCACCACCATGTGCATGTGTGTTAGCATTTCACAAACATTTTCCAAGGCGTTATGTTAGCTCTTTACTAGATCCTAAATGCATATGCTCAAGATATTGATCTAGTGGCACTTGATTTCCGAGCTAACCGTGATTGCCCCTCTTGATAGTCGGCTATGTATCCTAAACCCGGTCAATCACTTCTCTACTCATCTTTGACCGGCAAAAGGAAAACCCTATGGTTATACCTTTGCCTTGCGCTCTTAGATCCTTCTCTTCCACTTGAACATCAAGTCCACCACTTCAAGTGCATCTCCACCATGATCTACATTTCATGTATATGCACCATCTCTTTGTGATTTTGTGGCCACCACTCCTTGCCACATCCACCTCCATCACATGTTGCTTATGCCTAGCTTAATCACACTTGATACAATAGCATTAGCAACTTGGTGTCATTAATTACCAAAACCAAACTTGGGCTTTCAATCTCCCCCTTTTTGGTAATTGATGACAACCATCACAAAGATATGAAATGAAATCAATTTTCAATTTCGATAGTATTAGCTCCCCCTATATATGTGCTTCCATGAGTTTGGTTCAATTGTGCACATATGTATGAATTAGAATTTTGGGAGAGTTACTACTATCAAATTGATGCTAAGGTATATAGAATGGACCTTTGAAGCGTGATACCAATCGGAGTTGCCTTTATATACCATCCTTAGCATCGATGTAGCTAGACACCACTTGTAATACCTCACTTGTAAAGATCACAAACACTAAAATACCCCGTGAGATCAACATTATAAGCAAAGGGTGTCTAGATACCACTTAAAAAGCTACTCTTAACAAATCATCATTCAAGTTCTAATTCTAGCAATCACCACACAAGTATGAATATGAATTTAAGCTTTGCAATGCAACAAATCATCATGTTAATGCGCATACAAATGCAACAAATAGTTCATGAGCTTGCTCCCCCTACTTGTGTGCTCAAATTTAATTGACTCCTTTCCAAAGTCTTATCTTACGCTTTCTCTCCCCCTTAGTAACTTTTTCTCTCCCCTCTTATTATATCTTTCTCTCCCTTGGTGACTTTTCTATCTTTGTGACTTTTCTCTCCCCCTTTGTCAACAATCACCAAAAAAGGTGCCAATTTTAGTGAGAGTTAAGTCAAACAATATGAGGGAGTCCAAATTATGGTTCAATCTAGATCACTTGCCTAGAATATGTAATTCGGTTTGATCCAAGGACAAGCTTCTTCACACCTCATAAAGTATAAGGGTTATCTTGACCATGTTGGATTACACATCATGAGCTCATTTTCTAGATTTAACACTAGGTTTGCAAGCCCACAAACATGTCATATGCTACCACTAGATCAATCAAACATAGAAGCAATAGTGGTACCAGATATACATTAAAATCATTTGATTTTCATGAATGAGCCTATTTGTCATGCAAATATGTCTATATGTTCTAAAACATGTCCTTAGCAAAGTATGGATGATATGTCAAACAACTTTACCTTGCTATATCGGAGGAGAAGCATGTCATATAATAATGTGGGGGTGCACTCATCTCAAGTTGGAGAAGTCAAGTATGTTCAATTCATTTTTCAACTTGTAAAATCTATTCTCATCAAGTGGCTTTGTGAATATGTCGGCTAGTTGATCTTCGGTGCCAATGTTCTCAATGCAAATATCACCCTTTTGTTGATGGTCTCTTATGAAGTGATGCCTTATGTCAATGTGCTTTGTTCTTGAATGTTGAACCGGATTTTGAGTCATCTTGATAGCACTTTCATTGTCACAAAACAATGGCACATTCTTGAACTTGATTCCAAAGTCATTCAAGGTGGCCTTCATCCAAAGCAATTGTGCACAACAACTACCGGCACTAATGTATTCGGCCTCGGCGGTAGATAGTGCAACACTATTTTGTTTCTTTGATGACCATGAAACAAGAGACCTTCCAAGCAATTGACAAGTGCCACTTGTGCTCATTCTATCAATCTTGCATCCACCATAGTCGGAGTCCGAATATCCAATCAACTCAAAATTAGACCCCTTTGGAAACCATAATCCAACATCATGAGTGCCCTTAAGATATCTCAATATCCTCTTGGTTGCTTTCAAGTGACTTTCTCTAGGTGAAGCTTGATATCTTGCACACTTGCACACACTAAACATCACATCCGGCCTAGAAGCGGTGACATATAGCAAACTTCCAATCATAGACCGATATTGCTTTTGATCTACCATGTTTCCACTTGCATCAATACCCAATTGATCATTTGTGCCCATTGGTGTACTCATTGACTTAGCATCTTGCAATCCAAACTTCTTGATCATGTCCTTGATGTACTTGCCTTGACTTACAAAAGTGCCATTCTTCATTTGCTTGATTTGAAGTCCAAGAAAGTAACTAAGCTCTCCAATCATAGACATCTCAAACTCATTTGCCATCATATTTCCAAATTCTTCACAAAAATCTTGATTGGTTGATCCAAAGATAATGTCATCCACATAGATTTGCAACACAAACAAGTCATTTTCAATTTTCTTGGTGAAGAGAGTGGTGTCAACTTTTCCCATCTTGAACCCTTTAGAGAGAAGAAAGTCCCTCAACCTCTCATACCATGCTCTAGGTGCTTGCTTCAAACCATACAATGCCTTCTTGAGCTTGTAAACATGGTTGGGCTTCTTGTCATCTTCAAAACCGGGAGGTTGCTCAACATAAACTTCTTCATTGATGTAACCATTAAGAAATGCACTTTTCACATCCATTTGATAGAGCTTGATGTTGTGTGCACAAGCATGTGCTAATAAGATTCTAATAGCCTCCAATCTTGCAACCGGTGCATATGTTTCTCCAAAGTCAAGACCCTCAACTTGAGTGTAACCTTGTGCTACTAATCTTGCTTTGTTCCTCACAACCATGCCATCTTGATCTTGCTTATTTTTAAAGACCCACTTGGTGCCAATTACATTGTAGTTCTTTGGTCTTTCCACAAGTTCCCAAACTTGATTTCTAGCAAAGTTGTTTAGTTCTTCATGCATGGCATTTACCCAATCGGAATCCTTCAAGGCATCTTCTATCTTCTTTGGTTCTTCAAGTGACACAAATGAGTAGTGCTCACAAAAGGATGCTAGCCTTGATCTAGTTTGAACACCACTTTGAATTCCACCAATGATTTGATCTAATGGATGATCTCTTGCAATACTAGTAGGTTGAAGTATTGGGAGTTGATTGCTTCCACTAGCTTGACCTTGATCTTGTACTTCATCATGAGAACCACTAGAGCTTGCTTGATTTGTATCAATTTGCACACTTTGGTTGATCACATGAATATCATCATCATCAACTTGCCTTGGCCTAACATCACCAATGTCCATGTTTCTCATTGCATTTGACAATTGATCTCCTCTCACATCATCAAGGTTTTGAGCTTCATTTTGAGACCCTTGGGTTTCATCAAACTCAACATCATGAACTTCTTCCAAGGTGCCATTTGTGAGATTCCAAACTCTATATGCTTTGCTCGTGGTAGAATAACCAAGTAAGAACCCTTCATCACATCTCTTTTCAAACTTACTCAATCTAGTGCCTTTCTTGAGAATATAGCATTTGCAACCAAACACTCTAAAGTATGCAATGTTGGGCTTTCTTCCATTCAATAGCTCATATGGTGTCTTTCCAAGCTTTCCATGGCAATAGAGACGGTTGCTACAATAGCAAGCCGTGTTAATGGCTTCACTCCAAAATGAATGACTCACATTGTATTCACTAAGCATTGATCTAGCCATGTCAATCAAGGTTCTATTCTTTCTTTCAACTACACCATTGGATTGAGGAGTGTATGTTGGTGAGAATTGATGTCCAATACCAAGATCATCACATAAATCTTCAATTCTTGTGTTCTTGAACTCACTACCATTGTCACTTCTAATCTTCTTGATGGTAGTCTCAAACTCATTTTGCACTCTCTTGACAAAAGACTTGAATAGATCATAAACATCACTCTTGTCATAAAGAAAGAACACCCAAGTGTATCTAGTATAGTCATCAACAATCACAAAACCATACTTGTTGCCACCAATACTAGTGTATGTTGTTGGCCCAAACAAGTCCATGTGCAATAGCTCAAATGCCTTTGATGTGCTCATTTCACTCTTACTAGGATGTTTATTTCCAACTTGTTTGCCGGCTTGACAAGCACTACATGGTTTATCCTTTTCAAAAGTCACATCTTTCAAGCCTCTAACTAAGTCATGCCTCAAAAGTTTGTTTAATTGTTTCATTCCAACATGACCAAGCCTTCTATGCCATAACCAACCCATACTAGATTTGCTAATCAAGCATGATGTCAATTGTGTCTCACTATCATTGAAGTCAACCAAGTATAAGCTACCATGTCTAAATCCTTTGAATATCAAATTTGATCCATCAACACTTATGACTTCAACATCATCACTACCAAATATGCACTTGAAGCCAAGATCACAAAGTTGTGCCACCGACAAAAGATTGAAATCCAAGCTCTCAACTAGCAACACATTAGATATGCTCATGTCATTTGAGATAGCAATTTTACCAAGCCCCTTGACCTTGCCTTTCTTGTTGTTGCCGAAAGTGATAGCATCAAAACCACCATTTTGACTTGTATCAATTGATTTGAACATACAAGAATCCCCGGTCATATGTTGAGTGCACCCACTATCAAGCACCCAATGCCTTCCTCCGGCTTTGTAATTGACCTACAAGATAAGATCAATTCCTTTTAGGTATCCAAACTTGTTTGGGTCCTCCAAGATTAGTGACCAAGCTCTTTGGTACCCAAATGGCTTTCTTCTTTGAGCCCACCCATGGTGTACCAATGAACTTAGCATGAACACCATTTGTACCCTTGGTAAGTATATAGAAAGAATCAAACTTAATTGAGGATACATTAGCATTGGATTTCTTGTTCATGCAATGTTGCTCTATGTGACCAACTTGCTTGCAACTTTTGCAATAGCTACCTTTGTTCTTCACAAAACGAGTCTTATGAGGAGCAAAAGCGGCCTTGCCTTTCTTGGGGTTATAGCCCAATCCCTCTTTATAGAGAGAAGCTCTTTGGCTACCCAAGCACAAAAGCAAGCGGTCCTCACCACCATAAGCCTTGGCCAAGGTGTGATTGAGCTCTTTTACCTCCTTCTTGAGATTTTCATTCTCAACTATAAGTGTGGGATCACAAGTGAAACCATCACTACTAGATGAGGATGATGTAGATGAGCTACATGAGGGGTTAGTGGGAGCAACAACAATAGGCTTATGACAAGATTCATCAATTATATCACAAGATATGCCTATGTTGCAAGTTTTAGCTTTCTCAACATTAGTTGGCATGTTTTCACATTTTTCAACTAGAGAGGAATGAGCTTCTTCAAGCTTAGTGTGAGACTTTTGAAGCTTCTTATGGTCTACCTTTAGACTCTCATAAGATGCTCTAAGCTCATCAAGTTCTTGCATAAGATTTTTCTTTTCCTTAAGCAAGCCCTTGCATTCCTTTCTAGATTCTTTATAATGTTGAGTGCAATCTTCTAGCATAGTGATTAGTTCATCTTTAGTGAATTCTTCTTCATCACTATCACTATCACTAGCATTATCATGATCACTCTCATCATCGGATGATACCTTAGTGGCTTTAGCCATGAAGCACGATGGAGTGTCGAAGAGGGAGACCTTCTCTTGGATGGCAATGCTAGCATGTCCCTTCTTGCTCTTGTAGTCATCCTCATCATCACTTGAGGAATCATCACTATCCCATGTAGCAACATGAGAATCATTCTTCTTTTTGTGAGAGCTCTCCTTCTTTTCTTGCTTCTTCTTTTGCTTCTTTCTTTCCTTCTTGATAGCATCTTCATCATCACTATCATAAGGACACTTTGCAATAAGATGATCTTTGCTATGGCATCTAAAGCATCTCATGGTATGCTCATTCTTCTTAGATGTGTTCTTCCTCCTTCTTGCACGATAGCCCTTCTTCTTCATGAATTTGCCAAATTGCTTGACAAAGAGAGCCATCTTCTCATTAATGTCATCACTATCACAGGAGCTTGTGTCTTCTTCACTTGATGGTTCAATCCTGGACTTGCCCTTGGATGTGGTGGCTTTGAATGCCACACTCTTCTTCTTTTCATCATCTTTCTTCTCATCTTCCTTCTTCTTCTTCTTGACCAACTCATCCTTCTCATCATCTTCTCTATATGAATCATCGGTCATCACCTCTTGAAATATTTGTTGAGGAGTTGAATCCTTCAATGTAGTCCTCACTAGCACGGTGATCAATGTATCAAACCTCTTGGGCAAGCTTCTCAAGAACTTCATAGAGAATTGATTGTCCTTGACCTCCTCACCAAGTGCCTTGAGCTCATTCACAATAACTTGCAATCTATGAAACATTTCCGGTACACTCTCATCATCTTGCATCTTGAAGCTTGAAAATTTTTCTTGCAAAATGTATGCTTTAGCGGTCTTTGTGCCTTCGGTGCCCTCAAATGTTTCTTCTAGCTTGGCCCAAGCATCATGAGCGATCTCAATGTTCTTCACTTGCTCAAAGGTCTTGTCATCTAGTGCCTCATGAAGAGCACTAATGGCAATATCATTGCATTGGAGCTTCTTCTCTTCCACCGGTGTAGGTGCTTCCGGATTAGCAACCTCAAATTTTGTTTCGGTGACCTTCCACACTTCTCTATTGATTGACTTGAGGTGTGCGGTCATCTTAACCTTCCAATATGCATAATTTGTGCCATCAAAGTGAGGTGCCTTCTTGGTGTTGTTGATGTGCAAACTTAATTGAGCCATTTCTTTTTCACCGTAGGTTGTTAAGCCTCAAATAAACGGTGCCTCGGCTCCGATACCACTTGTAAGGTCCAAAAAGGCTAGAGGGGGGGGGGGTGAATAGCCTAATAAAAACTTCTACACAAATTACTTAACCACAAGTTAGTATAAAAGGTGGCGGAGCTAAAAGCACTAGCACTAACTAATTAAGCAAGCCACCTACACAAGTCTAGAACAAGGCTATTCACTATACACAACAACAACAAGCTAGAAACAAGAAGTAATACGAGAGAAGAGCTTTGAGAGATTATACCGCCGTGTAGAGATGAGAAGTACCAATCAATCAATCACACAAGAGAAATCCTCGGGAAGAGAATGACACAAGATTTTTATCCCGAGGTTCACTTGCTTCCCGGCAAGCTACTCCTCGTTGTGGCGATGCACCCACTTGTCGGTTCGCGAGCTAATCAACTATCAAGAGTTGAGCCCTCGGCGGGCGCCGCACAACCGCACACAAGATGGGGATCCTCCAAGCCACGAGCTTCACTAGAGTATCCAATTCGCGAACTCCCGCGGGGAAGGATCAAGAACCCCTTACAACACTTGGTGAAGGCTCCAACAATCTCCAATTGCGAGCACAATCACCTCCGCTGCTCCAAGCCGTCTACCGTGTCGGGAAACACGGAAGAGTAACAAGAAATCCGCAGCAACTCGAAGATCAAGTGCCTCTAGAATGCAACTCTCAAGCAATGCACTTGAATCTCACTCAATCTCACTCAAGATGTGCAATCAATCAAAGAGATGAGTGGAGGGGTTGTTCTCTAGCTCAAAGAATGTCTCTAGGTCTCAAAATGTGCAAGAGTTCCCCTCAAACCCCGTCCACCATCTATTTATAACAAAGGGGTACGCAACTAGCCGTTAGAAACGACGCAGCAGAAATCGCGTACACCGGACGCGCCGGTCCGGGTGACCGGACGCGTCCGGTCACTACGCGACAGACGAGAATAGTGCCGTTCAAACTAGCCGTTACCGTTGACCGGACGCGCTCGACCGAGCGACCGGACGCGCTGGTCAAGACCGGACGCGCCGGTCCCGTGACCCACCGGACGCGCCGGTCAACACCGAGCCGCGCACCGCGAAACAACCACCGGACGCGCTGAAGTACGGACCGGACGCCACAGTGCCCGCGTCCGGTGCGATTCCAGTAAGCTCCCTGGAAGACCGGACGCGTCCGGTGACCTATGACCGGACGCGCACCGCGTCCGGTGGTCCTCGTGAACCGCAGTTTGCCGGACCGGACGCGCCGGTCGCACAGTAACCGCGTCCGGTGCCGAGTCCGGTGCAGCGTCCGGTGCACGCAGTGACCTCCGTTCGCCTCCGTTTCTTTTCCGACTTTCGGCGCAATAGAAAATAGGCGTTTCACTTCTCCAAAAAACGCCGAATCCCGCCTCGCAAGCTCGGCGGGAGGGAGAGAGGAACCCAAACCCCTCTCTACCACTTAAACTCCACCGCCTTCGCAAATGTGCTAACACCAACAAGTGTTCACCACCATGTGCATGTGTGTTAGCATTTCACAAACATTTTCCAAGGCGTTATGTTAGCTCTTTACTAGATCCTAAATGCATATGCTCAAGATATTGATCTAGTGGCACTTGATTTCCGAGCTAACCGTGATTGCCCCTCTTGATAGTCGGCTATGTATCCTAAACCCGGTCAATCACTTCTCTACTCATCTTTGACCGGCAAAAGGAAAACCCTATGGTTATACCTTTGCCTTGCGCTCTTAGATCCTTCTCTTCCACTTGAACATCAAGTCCACCACTTTAAGTGCATCTCCACCATGATCTACATTTCATGTATATGCACCATCTCTTTGTGATTTTGTGGCCACCACTCCTTGCCACATCCACCTCCATCACATGTTGCTTATGCCTAGCTTAATCACACTTGATACAATAGCATTAGCAACTTGGTGTCATTAATTACCAAAACCAAACTTGGGCTTTCATCAGGGCAACGGCTAGTTCTGACGCGCGCTGTTCACGCTTGTCCTGTACGTCACCCTGACCGGAGCGTCCGGTCAGCGCGATTTTCGCTGCGTCGTCCGTAACGGCTAGCTACGTACCCCTTCGTTATAAATAGAGGATGTCCGGGGTTTGAGGGCATCTCTTGCACATTTTGAGACCTAGAGACATCCTTTGAGCTAGAGAACAACCCCTCCACTCATCTCTTTGCTTGGTTGCACATCTTGAGTGAGATTGAGTGAGATTCAAGTGCATTGCTTGAGAGTTGCATTCTAGAGGCACTTGATCTTCGAGTTGCTGCGGATTTCTTGTTACTCTTCCGTGTTTCCCGACACGGTAGACGGCTTGGAGCAGCGGAGGTGATTGAGCTCACAATTGGAGATTGTTGGAGCCCTCACCAAGTGTTGTAAGGGGTTGTTGATCCTTTCCCGTGGGAGTTCGCAAATTGGATACTCTAGTGGAGCTCGTGGCTTGGAGGATCCCCATCTTGTGTGCGGTTGTGCGGCGCCCGCCGAGGGCTCGACTCTTGATAGTCGATTAGCTCGCGAACCGACAAGTGGGTGCATCGCCACAACGAGGAGTAGCTTGCCGGGAAGCAAGTGAACCTCGGTAAAAAATCTTGTGTCATCTCTTTGCCGAGAATTTCTCTTGTGGTTGATTATTGTGATTGATTCTTCAAGTGCTTTACTTCTCTACATCGTTGGTATAAGAATCAAGTCACTTGCTCTTTACTTTCTTGTACTAGTCCTTGTGTAGTTTGCTCAGTGTAGCCTTTATCACTTAGGAGTAAGTAGCTTAGTGACTTAGTCTTGTTGGTGTGTAATAGAGATCATAGCCTTGCTTCACTAGTATTGTATAGGTGGCTTGCATAGTGTAGTTGAGCTAGTGCTAGAATTAGCTTAGCCATCTTTTATACTAACGTGGTTGTTTAGTGAAGCTTGTAGATTTCTAAATAGGCTATTCACCCCCCCTCTAGCCATTTGGACCTTACACTAGCGCGCTCACCGTGGCTGCTCGCAGCTCCGCGCCTGGCCGCTCGCGCGATCCCGTCGCGGGTCGGCGGGCGTCGAAGACAGGGCCTGCGTTTGGCTGGACGCCAGGGCAGTTGCGGACCTGCGGTGGGAGGCCGGTCTCAGGGCCTCTGGTCGGTATCGGCTCCTCCTGTCGTGGCTGACGGGCTGCACGCCGCTGTCGTGGTGGTGTGGAGGCTGCTGCTATTGGTGCCTGTGTTGGTGGCCCCAGCCCATTCCCGTCGGAGCCGCCGATGAGGTGCCGCGGGTCGCCTACTTCTCCTTACGTATAGCCACCGAGTGAAAACCCTGCCTGTCTTCCGGGCCAACGGCGGTGACGTATCCTGCGCCATCCTCCTTGTCGAAGGTGTCGTTGAAATTGCTATTCGTCGGGCAGGCATGGGTTGAAAGACCTGACCGTGTGTTTCTGCCCACGTTGTTGGCATCTGCGGATGTCAATTCCTTCTTGAAGGCATCGCTGGAGCACTTCTGCAGTATTCCTCCCGCCTCCCTTGCCGGAGTTGCTCCTCCTTTATTGTTCCTGCGTGTGCTTCTTGATCCTCTTCGCTTTGGTCGGCCAGTTTGCTTGGTGTTGCCGCAGCCGTTGCTTCTTCGCAGTGGATGCTTTGCCACTGTCACTCCAGTCACTTTGGGCTCCCCCTCAGACGAGCGCCGCTGAGTGTGCGTTGAGCCCCAACTTGGGCTCCCCCTTAGGCAGGCGCTGCTGAGTGCGTGTTCAGGCCTCCACTTGGGTTCCCCCTCAGGCCCCCATGATTCTCTCTGGTGGATGCTTCGCCACCGTGTCTTGGGCTCCCCCTTCGGCAGGTGTTGCCGAGTGTGCATCGAGCCCCAACTTGGGCTCCCCCTCTACTGAGTGCGTGTCGAGCCCTCAACTTGGGCTCCCCCTCTGCTGAGTGCACGTTGAGCCCCCTCGATTCGTCTCCGACGGATGCTTCGCCGCCGTGTCTTGGGCTCCCCCTCAGGCAGGTGTTGCCGAGTGCGCGTTGAGCTCCCGACTTGGGCTCCCCCTCAGGCAGGTGCTGCTGAGTGCGCGTTGAGCCCCCACGCTTCGTCTCTGACGTGTGTTGCTCGGGCGGATGCTTTGCCGCCGTCTCCTCTTGGTGGGTGCTTTGCCACCACGGCTTCACTTCTTGTGCTGGCTCCCTAGCGTCGTTGGTTCTCTTGGCAGGTCCAGTCGGATAGGTGCTGGTGGACGGTCCCCCCTCCGCCTTTCTTTCCTTTCTGTTTGTTGTATGTGTTTAGGCCACTTTCTTTGTGGTTTTGTTTCCGGTGCTTTATGTAAGCCATTCTTTCGGCACCCCTTCTTCTTAATGAAAAGACACGTGGAGTCGTGTTCGAGAAAAAAAAGATTATTGTCTCAGTTAGGATATAAGCATATATTACACACCTTTGCAGTCATATTGATTACATAGTTTGCATCGGCACTATTTGGACTGATGATCTTTGTGCATCTAGCAGCCTTCATAAATAACACAAAAAACTTAACGTTAGAACAGCACTGAGAAAGCATAAGGGCATGACGCAGTACAACTATCAATTGCTATACAAATAAGGACCAGAGGAATGTCATGCTATTTGCACAACTTTACCTGTAAGCGTTGCTCTTCCTGCATCATCTGCTTATCTGAGATAAGATCCCATTGACTTGGTGGAGCCAATCCAGTATCAGATTCCTTGATGCCTGGATTTCAATCAAGAAAACTTATAGTTACAGATAGGAACCACTCAACGCGAAATAAAAAAATAGCATGTTTTAAGAACTGGAACGTAATACAAGTAGAAGATCTATACGTGGAACCAAAATACTGTGCATTTACCGTGAAGGTCATTGATCTTCTTTGTCTCCTTCTCGACCTTGTCGACGCTGCTTGAGTATGGCCCGAGTGTCTATTAAGCAACAAGCCATGAATGAAAGAAAATCAAATAAGCAAGTTTCAGCCAAATCGACGAACCGGAATTCAAGTAAAAGTGCATGTTTTACAAAAACAAATTACTCGGTGCATAGTCAATCAGTGGAAAAAGTAAAAGTTCATGTTTTATACAAAGCAAATTCCTCGGAGCATAGCCAGATCGAAGTAAACAGGGGACCAGGGGGTTCAGCCTCTCCTCCTGAATCAGAGCCCATTTAAAAAAAAAACACTTTGACAGCCATTAACCAAATATTGCCCGCCAAGAGTCCAGAAAGAATTATAACCTGAGGGGCACTCACTCACGTAGGATTTAGGAGGGCGATCTCGCCCTCGTCGAGGATCTCCCGCATCCTTAGCTGCTGTCTCTTTTCGACGGCGGCGGCGGCTGGTACTCGTGTGCTTCGTAGGTACCCTCACACGGCGCCGTGCTGTGAGATCTCCTTTATTAGTCGAGTCGGTTTCGTCCTTTGCCCTTTCCTCCTCGGCAAGATGTTCATTTTACCGTTAGATGTCGAATCCACGGTTTTCAGATCGCATGGAAGTACATACAGAAACGTATAGCTCACCTAGCGCATGGACGTCCGGCGCAGGATACATCCGGACAACGCTCCTCTTCCTAAACCCGCCCCACCTGCAGAATCAGATTGGAATAGAGCGAGATAGAATTGCGTCCACCGCGCCTCTGTCTTAACTCCCTAACGTGCCCCGTTTCCACTGCTCCCCTGTCCCAAAAGCACAAAACACAAGTGCAACGTCGCAAATATATGAACTGTGTAGTGCAACATCGGAATATAAGTACTGCAACATCGCAAAACTATATAGTGCAACATCGAAAATTATGTACTGCAACATCGAAAATTTATGTACTGCAATATTCGAAAAGTATGTATTGCAACATCTCAAGCACTAGTACTGCAATATCGCAAAATCAACCATCGGTGCCGCTATGTATGAGTGGGGCAGAGGTTCGGGGGTTTTCTCAACCTGCGTGAGAAGGTCTTCTTCTTAAGAACAATGCCCGGGGGCTGTCTTATCCTCCGCGGGTTTAATTTTTTTTATCACAAAATCTACCATGAAACATGGAAAAATGGAAACAACTCAATAGTCACCTTTCAGTGCTACAACATTTTAAAAAGGTAATTTCAACAATTAAAATCCCCTATTGCAACAATTCCAATACTAGAACTCTCTTTCCGCAACACATGAATCGCCCTATTGCAACATTAAAAAATCATCTGTTGCAACATAAAAAAACCATTGCAACACAGAGAAACAGCAAAAAAAAACGTACAAAACAGCAAGGGGATAGCTTCAACGTGCGAGCTGCTCCAGCCCTTGGCCCATCCCCTTCAAGCTCGCCGGAGAGAGAGGATGGAATAGGACCCTAGAGCTCGCCGGAACCCTAGCCACCGCCGCATCCCTCAGATCCAGAAGAGAAGGAGAAGGGCTCAGATCCAGAGAAGGACCGACCTACCTCGCTGAGGTCGCCGCCGTCGTCCTCGTCTCCGGTAGGGGGAGCGGGATCCGGATCGCTAGGAAGCGCGGGGTAGCAATGGAGGTCACGAAGGGGAGAGGGAGGGAGGAAGGGAGTGTGGGAGGGCGGGGCGGCAGCGAGCTTAAAAAACGTCTGTCGAGCGCATCGCGGCAGTGAGCCGGGAGTGGGGATGAGGGATCGAGTGACAGAGTGGGCGCACGAAGGTGGGGATGAGGATGAGCGAGGCAGAGCGGGAGTGGATTAGGACGAGTCGGTCCAAGTCGTTCCATGACGGGTCCATTCAGACGGAACGGACGGCCGGACAGTGTCATTATCAATAAATAAATAATAAAATCACCAAGAGGTTTTTTACTTGTTTCAGTCGTTTTTTATTTTTATTTGTTGAGGACATTCGGATTCGGATTTGATCCCACCCCCAATTCCATTCTAGTGAGCGTTCACTGAAAATTAATTCAGCGAACGATCCAGACACGTTTCCCATACTTGGTGACCATCCACTCCTCTCCCTAGCACGTTTTTTTCATGTCGATGATGCTAACCTAAAAAATGAAGTAACATTTCAAATTGCTATAACTTCTAAACGTTGTATCTATTTTTAACTTCGTCTATACCGGTATGTTTTATGCGATAAGACAAACAAAACTAGATCTCACTTGCTTATATTTCGACGTCATTTTTTTTTTGAAATTTCTCCCCTCTTCATACGTCCTCCTAGACTCATTGCGATCCTATTCTGGGCCACCATTGCTCGTGGCCTCACACAATTAAGACACGCACGCACGCAGCTTTCGCTCCCTGCATACATGCATGAACAATCTTTTATTTAGCGATACTTTCCCCCTCAATTTCCCCCCTTTCCGCGCGCGCGCATTCTGTCCGATCCGCGGGCGGAACAATCCCCCGTGCAATAATCGCAGTCGTCGTCGTCGTCTGCACCGCCGGCCGGCCATGATCCCCCGTCCACGCCGTCAACCTCGTCGGCCGTGGCGTCGTAGTTAGTTGCAGTTACGTTATTGTTGTTCAGGTAGCATTAATTACTCCGTCGGCCAGATCTGCCGCCATTGCCGCGCGCGTTACGTACGTTGTCCTCGAGCTGCTGGTCGATCAGATCGGAGCCAGAGGAGAGGAGGGAGCTAGCATGGGGCGAGGAGCGCGCGACGACGGAGCCCAATGCTCTCCCTGAAGCTGAGAGCCATCCTGTTCCCCTTCCAGATGGAGCCCCGGCGCGAGGAGCTGCTGCATGAGCTAGGGGTCCGTCCGTCCGTCGTCTTCTCCGTTCGTTGGACCTCCTCCTGTCCCTCTCATGGATGGATGCACGAACGCATGCAGGACATGTGGGACGAGATCGGGGAAGCGGAGGATGACCGGCGGGGGACGCTGCAGGCGCTGGAGGAGGACTGCCTCAACGTGTACCGCGCCAAGGTGGACCAGGTCCGGCAGCACCGGGCGCAGCTCAAGCGGGAGATCGCCGACTCCGTCGCCGAGGTCTTCGCCATCTGCGCCACCATCGGCGAGCCGCCCTCCACCGTGCACACGGCCTGCTCCTCGCTCCAGGTACGTACGTAAACCGCGCGCGCGCGCACAGTCCGTGCCGGCCGGCGCCGACGGGCAGCAGTGGTGATGTCGTCGCGATCGTGACGGCGGGTTGGGACCAGGGCACAGGGAGCCTGAAGGAGGAGCTGGGCCTCATCGCTCCGGAGCTGGCGGAGATGCGGCGGCGGAGGGAGGAGAGGCGGCGCCAGTTCGCGGACGTCACCCAGCGGGTCAACAGGATCCAGGAGGAGATGAACCTGCTAGGCGGCCAGCCGAATGCTCACGCCGCCGTCGTCGTCGACGGCTCCGACCTGACGACGACCAAGCTCGACGAGCTCAGAGCCTACCTGTTCCACCTGCAGCAGGAAAAGGTCTTCCTCCACCCGAATTAAACTGATTGTTCATGACGTACTGGTGGCGTGCATGCATGCATGCTTAGCGTTGTTCTTGCTTTGGATCGATCTTGAGTTCTTGACACATGTACACGCGCAGGAAAGTCGCACAAAGAAGGTGGCGGAGCTCGTGGCTCTGCTGCACTCGTCATCCTTGGTTCTCGGCATGGATCCCAGAGAGACAAACAATGTCGTCAATGGCGGCGGCGTGCAGGTGCAGGCCGGCGACATCAGCGACGGCGCCATCGCGGGGCTGGCTGCGGGCATCGAGAGGCTAAGAGAGATCAAACGGAGTCGGATGGAGAAGGTATAGTACGTCGTACGGTCGCCCCTGACGCCGGCCGGCCGTTGAATTGAAAATTGAAATGCATCCGATCGAGATTCGTGAGCCGAAATTAACAACCTGTGTCCTTTGGCGGATAATGCAATGCAATGTAATGGCTGGCCTGGCAGCTGCAAGACCTGCTGGGCAGCATGCTGGAGCTGTGGAACCTGATGGACACGCCGGCGGAGGAGCAGCGGCGGTTCCAGGGCGTGGCCTGCAACATCGCGGCGTCGGAGGACGAGATCACGCAGCCCGGCGCCCTGTCCATGGCCTTCATACGCAACGTGGAGGCGGAGGTGGTGAGGCTGGAGAACCTCAAGGAGTGCCGGATGAAAGACCTGGTCGTGAAGAAGCACGAGGAGCTCATGGAGATCCGCCGCCGCGCGCGCCTCCCGGAGGACGACGACGCTGCCGTCATGGTGCTGGACGCCATCGACAGCGGTATATGTCAATTGTCAACACGCCTGAACTTTTGTTCTTGCTTGAGAAATGCATGCGTGTATACGACTGACTGCGATCGACTACTGCAGATGCTGAACGGGCTGTGATCCTGGAGCGGCTGGAGGTGCAGATCTCGGAGGCCAAGGACCTGGAGTTCAGCCGGAAGGACGTGCTGGAGAAGATGGACAGGTGGCAGGCGGCGCTGGAGGAGGAGTCCTGGCTCGAGGAGTACAGCAGAGTGCGTCTCGGTCGTCAGACTCTCTGAACAATCAATTCTCCGTCTCATCGTCTCCATCTCCCAATAGAATCACTGAGCTTCTTTCTCCTTGCTTTCGTTCTTGCAGAACGAGAACAGATACAACGTCGGCAAAGGGACGCATCTCGTGCTCAAGCGCGCCGAGAAAGCGCGATCCTTGGTCAGCAAAATGCCGGGTAGCCTTTGTTCTGCTTCAGTCATGGCGTTTCTGAATCTGAACATACATAATATCCTTCTGATAAGGAATTGACGTGTGAGGTGCAGCAATGGCGGAAGCTCTGATGGCGAAGGTTGTTGCTTGGGAGAAGGAGAGAGGCGCCAAGTTCGAGTACGACGGTGTACGCCTTGCGAAACCTCGATCACCTGCACCTGGATGCAAATATCCTTGTCTGCTCATACCATACATGTCATGGCGCGCAGGAGGTACTGCTGGACATGCTGGAGGACTACGGCAACACGAGGAAGGAGAAGGAGCAGGAGCGGAAGCGGCAGCGGGACCAGCGGCGGCTGCTGCAGCAGGTGCAGGGCGCGGCCGCGGCCGGTGTGGCGCTGCCGGACCGGGACGTTTCGTCGCCGGTGGCCCGCCCGCCGCCCAAGAACATCAAGAACGTGACCAGGACGCTGTCCATGGGGGGAAACGCCGGCGGCGGAGGAGGTGGCAGCGCCAGGAAGGCGGCGCCGGCGTCGTCCAGGCCCGGCACGCCCAGCTTCCTCAAGTCGCCCATGTCGGCGCGCCGCGGCGGGAGCGACGAGGGGCAGATGATGTCGTCGGACTCCTTCGAGTGATTTAGTTGTAGTCAAAGCTGGAACGGCCATGGATATCGATCTGCATTCTGCAACGCCCACAATCTGTTTGAAATCTGAATGAATCCTCCGTTGAATTGAAATCGTTTGCTGTAAGAGTTCTCTGATTCTTCCGGGGCTACCTTTCGTCAAAGTCCAATGTGCATCACTGCATGCAGAGCCAATGCTTTACTAGCACAATGACAAAATTGGAAAGCTTATAGATTGTCATTTTTAAAAGGGAAAGGCTAGCGCTCGATGTCCTCCGCACACCCGCGACACAAGCCTGCTTCACGTGGGTCGCATGTCCGTTTTGTTTCCCACACCCGCTCCATCTCGATTTGTGCCTGTACGGTTTCCAATGCTCGCCGTTCGCGCTCTCTCCACACCCACACGCATACAGGCTGCAGATGGGGAAACACATGTGTAGCCATTGCAACACATATGCAACATCTGGACGAAACACTTGAAACATATACAACATCCGGATGAAACACTTGCAACATAAAAGTGTGTATATGCAACACCTAGATAAAACATGTGCAACATCCACATGAAAACAACTAAAACATTTGGAACAGATGCTCGCAACATTCATGTATACTAATTGCAACATATGTAACATCCCGATCTACTTTTGTAACATCTACATGAAGACACTTGCAACATGTGTATGAAACACTTGAAACATACGTTTGCAACATGCGCTTACAACATTCGAGGAAGAAAGGGAGCGCAAGGTGCAACCGAAGAAGCCTACTCCGGGTCTGGCCACTCCGGATCTCGTGATGTCCCAAGTTGAGGTCGAACGTCATGGCGGCGTCGGCTTCGACAGCAGCCATGAACTCCTGGTGGGGGACTGTGGCGTCGGTAGCACCTCAACGCGGCGAGACAGGGACCAGGCGTGGCGCGACGAGGAGTTGGACGCGATAGGGGATGGAGCACGCACGCGACGCTGGATGTGGCGCGGCTCGACGCGGGACGGGGGCGCCGCCGCGAGGCGGCTTGGGGTGGGCTGACGGCGCGGTGAGCCGCAACCAGCGAAGCGAAGAGTTGGAGATTTCTGTCGGCTTTCATAGTGTAGATGAAAGTAGATAGAGGAGAGAAAGCGTAGATGGGCCTGTGGAGCCGGTCGCTGTGCTGGAGCGAGCACGGAGCAGAGCGTCTGATTTTTTAAGATTCTGGACGTATATTGTGTGGTATTTACCGTTTATAAAATGAACAGAACCAAGTTTGGAACACAAGTTCGATAAAAAATTTCAAACAGACACCAAAAGACAACCAGCTGTTACATTTCAATTATAAAAGGAAGCATGGGCCTAATTTAGGCCCAATACTGTTACCCAAGTACACAAGATTGGACCTGGCCCACGTAAAGCCAGGAGACCAGGCCTCACCACAGGCCACAGGCACAGCCTCTCGAGCACGAGCATTCGAGCGCTCCTCAACCGCGGCAACTGCCACCGCCAGCGCCGCCGCCCCAGTACCCCCGCCGGCGCCTCGGAGCATTGGATTGGCTGGGCGCGCGACCCGCCGCCGCCGGCCCGCGAGCAGCAGCGACCCCCCTCGCCGGTCATGACCTCCGCTCACTCCAAGCTCTACTCCGGTGAGCCACGCGCCACTCTCGCATCCCCGTACTCCCCGCGACGCTCCATGGTGCACACACGCTCATCCTATCTGGCGCCACCCGCCGGCGCGTGCAGATGACGTCAGCCTCGTCGTGGTCGTCGTCGACACGAACCCCTTCTTCTGGGCCGCCGCCGCGCTCCCCTTCGCCGACTTCTTCGCGCACGTATGCAACCCTAACCCTCCCTTTACTTCCCTTTGCCTGCTTCCTTGCTCGATCTTCTGTCATAATTCTGTGCATGAGATGACTTGCTGCTAGCTGTGCCCTGATCCATTGATTGGACTTTGGCTTTCCTCCTTGGACTTGATGTATGTAATATCCATGTCTGTGCAGCTGATTCACTTCGTCAACTCGATCCTGCTGCTGAACCACCTCAACCGTGTGGTCGTCATCGCTGCGGGAGTCAGCTCTTGTGCCTACATCCTGGATTCCAACGATGCCAGCCCCTCCGGTGGCGTGGGTGTCTCGGACACATTCGACAGGGCAAGCCGCAAGGCGGAGGAGTTCATTGCACAAGATGCGCGCGCCACTGCGGGCAACGGTTCCGTTGCTTCTGCCAATGCCGTGTCACTGCTCTCTGGGGCGCTGTCCCTCGCTTTGTGTTGTATCCAATTGCTTGGATTCCTTGATTCTTGCGCATTTGCCCTATCTTATTTTATGCTTGTGTTGCTTAACATGGAGGATATTTAGATATACAGAGGATTTTCCGGTCTGGGACTCGGCATCCGCAACCTCGGGTGAGTGGCTACATGCTGTCATGTAGGATTCTGAGTAACGTTTGGTTTTCATCATTTGGATCAACAAATAATGCTTTGTTTCACCCACAAATTGTTGTAGTCAGTATTCTTATTATAATGCCACGGCAGTTGATACTAACATGAGATACAGATTTTGTGCCTGCAGGGCTCTCCAGATGGACCTGAACAGTATGTGTACACCTTCATCAATGCAATTTCTAAATTTTTTCAGGACCTAGTTTTCATTGATCAAATGAACTTGCAGATATGTGGCAGTGATGAATTCAATATTTTCTGCTCAACGTTCCATGGTATTGCATCAGTTGCTTAATCCATTTTAGTCCCATTGAGATTTATTGATCCTTCAATTTCACCGGCCAGTCGCTATGTTGTTACTTATTACTTACTATCCAAGTGTGGCACATGTAGTGGATTGAGGAGTAGCAAGACATTGAAACGTGCCTATATAGATATGCATCCATAATTGTTCCAAATCTTTTAATTACTAGGGTGGCATAATGACTATAACATTTTACAAATCTCTTAGGTACCAATTGATTCTTGTATTGTGGGAACCCAAGATTCTGCTTTCTTGCAGCAGGTAATGCTGTTTAGTACGCTCTTGAATTCTACTGATCAAATTCATCCACATGTTATACTGTTACAACATCCTCTTGCTGACTAGTTACTGGTGTTTCATCACATAGGCCTCGTACATAACAGGAGGAGTTTATTTGAAGCCCCAAGAACTAAATGGTCTGTTTCAATACCTTGCCGTAAGTTATCCAGCCTCCCGCTGCTGATATTAATATATCTTCTCATATAGTCCTATTTTCCTTTGGGGGCCCCTTGAGAATGTATTTATGTACTTGTCGTTATGATCCTTTTGACAGAATAATCCTTTTATGGTTGTATTGTGCTCTATAGTTTCACATAATAGCGAAAAGGGATTAACCTAGGAACATCGAGCACACTATGCTGAATCTACTACCCTCTAAAAGGGTGATGACATTACTACCATTTTTGTTATCATACCAGTTGAAAAATTCTTTGCATTCATTTTTCCTGATGTAGTTGGTTTGCTATTATAGTTAGTAAATTAGGGACCTTTAGTCTTTTGTGCTTTCCTTAACTGTGAATTACTGAATTGGCATTAAGAGCTGTAAAAGTTTATTGGTCACTTCTGTATCCTTTGTGATCAGATCTTTGTTTGTTTTTTGTTGTTTCACATTAGGTGTTGCGAACATTTATCTGATGATACCTTCCTCACAAAATTTTGGATTTTACTTATAATATATCTAATTAAGAGATTAGCCATGTCTGATTGACAGAACTGGGATCTACTTGTGCAGATGTCTTCACTTTCTGGCAATACCTGTCTACTAGAGAATTTGTTATTTGTATATCATATTTATTTGATATCCTCTTCCTTTGTTTGTGTAAATAACTTTGTGTGGGCTTATTTCTCTTGTAGTTGCTTAAGCTCATTGACACATTTCAACAATAATGCAGGCTGTATTTGCAACTGATTTACACTCTAGAGCATTTCTGCGCCTTCCAAAAACTCTTGGAGTGGACTTTCGTGCTTCGTATGTGCTTCTAAATTTTCTTTATTAAGCATCAGTACTAGACCTATCCTCCTTTTGTGAAAATTTACAATCTGGGCAAAAGCTGGTCCACATTAGCAAATCTGGTTCCGTTTTATTTCTTTCCAAAAAAGATTGCATTCATCTAATATTGGTGACACCTCAATGCACTCAATTTTTTTTTACTGATTTTGCAGGTGTTTCTGCCATAAGAAGACTATCGACATGGGATATGTTTGTTCAGTTTGTTTGTCAATATTCTGCAAGAATCAGAAGAAGTGTTCAACCTGCGGGTAAGTTTTATTTTCAAGTGTGTTCCTCTGATGAGACCCTTTTTTGGGTACCTTTTGATGATAACAAATTTATGTTCTGTTCTTGTTTCTAGACGCAAGTCCACAGTTTTATGAATTAGAAATTATTGGTTTCTTTGCTGCAATCACCTTATTACCTTCTCTCCATTCAATTCTTTGTTCCTGTAATTTCTTTTTAGCTAGCATCAAATTTGGTTATGCAAGAAGCAATCAGATGCTTACCAAGTTTACTCTTAATTTTGCGTTCCTTCCTGAATAGTTTTACTTTGACATGCACTGCCATTTTTCGCTCTAATTTCAACCAACCTCAATTGAAATCATCTCAAGGTTTAGTTGGCTTTGCAGTTTATATAAGCCTACCACAAAAGTATGTCTTTTTTTTTTTGTGGAGCAGTACCACAAAAGTATGTCTTGCCCAGCAGTTTGTACATCTAATTCTTTAGTTTTTGGTAGCTGTTAGCATTTGTCTTTATACTAGTGATTTATCTTTCTGTTTGCAAAATGATTGTATAAAGATACTTGCTAAGTTATTGTTTTCCTCTGGTACCATAAATCTGGACATTGAATTTAATTTGTTTGCTCTGGCTGCAGGTCAGAATTCAGTCGTATCATGCCTGATTTGAATTCCATGCCAGATCAAAGCAAGTAGTCAGAAAAGTTAACCACCAACAGACATGCTTCTCTCTCTGCCTCACAGGTTTGTTTCAGACTAATCTTTGCTTTGTTTCAGACTAATCTTTGATGAGCACCTCGACATGTGTACATGACATTTCTTTGATCGATATGTAAATGAGTTCCATGTCTGATATCAGAATATCTGTGAATTGCCCAGGACGGACCATGCACCAGTTTACCCATGTATATCCGAAGGGATGGTGATTTAACAGAAGGCGATAAGCAGTGTAGCTTAGACTGGCAATTTTTCTTAAGGAAACGAGTTTAGGGCAAACCTGGTGACAGTGATCTTCTGTTATGAATTGTTGTCAAAAAATTGAAAATATACCACTGATGAAAATATCACGGCATGGTTGCCCTTACTGTTCGGATGAGAAATGCTCTGAGATGGCAAACCATATAAACCATTAAACCTGCACGTAATTATCTCTAGCACAGAAAGTGAGTCCATTCTATTTTACAAGATGACGGATTATTACGTTTGTCAAAATGTTCCTCCAAGCCTCACTAGACGGGGAAACAAAAAGGCCGACGAGAGAGACAAAACACATCACAAGAAGCATTCTGCATTTGTATTCCAACGCTGAACCTGAACTAATTCTTTGGCCCCTTTGTGGAATCATCTTGCCAGGTTGCCTGCCATTGCTTGTCATAGAACGTAGTCTCATCGATAAGCTTCTTCAGTGATTCAATGTCCTCATTTTTCCTGATTAGCAGTACACCAGCGACAGCAACAAACAGCAGCGTTTTGCAGAAGAAGTTGCCCATTTGGTCGACAAGGCCCACGCCCGTCAAGCTATCCACAAAGTACGCCATGAAGAAGCCAACCATGGCAGCGCGACCTGCATTAGACAAGAAGAATAGGTTCTGAATGCATAATCCGTGGACACAGAATGTCATTTGCACCCGCAGTTTTGAAGTGAAACAGAACACATCATATTCAACCGTTTTTCAAAGCAATTTATCATATTCATCAGTAGTATAAATGACAAAAAAAGGGGGGCTTGGTGATAACCATTTAGCTTCTCGGCTTCAGGAAGGTGGAATCGCTTCATCCATGCCCACCATGGAATAATTGAAGTGTCGAAGACGACGGCCTCATCTGTGCTAGTCGCCTCTGGATAATCTTCAAGCCATTTCCTCCTCCTGGCCTCTGGAATCAAACAAAGACGACTGGCATCAGTTGGCTGTGGCATTCCCTAGGAGCTACAAACAATGTCGGGAAGATGCGTAAAACTCGTGAGCTAGCAATGCTTGCTTGCCCCACTCATTGTATGCAGCAAGCCAACAAATGTATGAGTTTACACAAGCATGTCCTGCATATGCATGATTCTTTCCCTAGTCAGTTTACGTGAGCTATAGCAGAATCGCAGGGACACAACTTATGAAAAAACACGCCTCCCCAGTTCAGAAAATGTGCGCTAAATCAATCCAAGACCAGCTGAGACTCAAGTGGGACTGATGCATCTTCCTCCCCTCGCTTCCCCAGTCCTAACCAACTAACATCTCTTTATACTGGAAATTCGTCTTCCCACCATCAGCTATTGCTAAGTTGCTATTCTACAACTATAAGCAAAATCCGAAAATCCAGATCCAACTCTTAAATCTTTCAACTCTACAACTACAGAGAAACAGAAGTTCAGACAGAGACTGGAGCCACGCCTTGTTCAATCAGCGAGTATGCCATTTATGTGAGCACACCGGGCTGCGAAAGTATGCAAGCTTTATTATGCATATTACGTTCACAGGATGGCAAACCCATACCCCTGCAGGCCTGCACACCATAGTTTAACTGAGCTTAGCCATCTAGACCTTTCCTTGCCTGATGCTAAGCATTCAGCAGATTAAAGACACTAGAGCACACTTGTGATGATTGCTCATGAAGCACAGAACGAACTCGCCACAACCTGCAGGCTAGAATTGTAATGGCAGGTAGGCAGCAGTTCCCACACTCCATGATTTCGGTTTTCGCTTACCAAACTTTTTGCTACTAGCAATCTAGCACGATAGCAGAGAGAGAGAGATACTAGGAAGGAGGAGTCAGAGCCCTCACCGGCGTCGATGACGGCGTCCCAGTCGACGCCGCCGCCCTTGTCGAACTTGGTGAGGTCCCAGGTGCCGTTGACCCACCTGTCGTCGCGGAAGGCCGGGACCGGCGCGGGCGCGGGCGGGGCCTCGGTTTTCGCGGCGGGCGCCTCGGACTTGACGGCGGCCCCGTTGGAGGCCGCGGCGGGGGCCGGCTCCGCCTCGTCCCGCTGCTCGACCTCGACGGGCGGCGCCTCCCCGGCGGCGGTGGCGCAGACGAGGCGGCCGGCGCGGAGGCGCGGGAAGGGCATGAGGTGGAGGCTGGCGAGCTTGGCGCCCGCTCGCAGGGGCTTGTTGAGGGTGGCCGGACGAGGGGAGAAAGTGGAGGTCGCCATCGCCATGGCAAAGAGCGAAGCGAAGGGGAGGCTGGCAGTGGCAGTGGCAGTGTGGGGGAGACGGAGAGCAGAGCAGGAGAGGAAAAGGATAGAGAGGAGAGGATAGTGTGCGGCGGCCAGGCCGCCAGGGGTCCGGGCCAGTTGGGCTTGGGCCATGGCCCTGGCGAGCTCTCTCTCTCTCTTTTGGTGACGTGGCATGGCCGCGCTGACGTGTCCGGGGCGTGTGGATGGGGTGCCGTCCTGGCTGCGTTGCCATTGGTGGTGTAGACAACAGCGTGAAAAATCTGTGGCTGTGGATACGGAGAGGGAGGCTTCAAATGAAAGTCAAATAGAGACGGACATTGAGAGCTCAACGGAAAATCCATAGAGCATAGAACACTGAATTCTGTCGTGGTAGACCATCCATACAAAGATCTGAACCTTTGACTCCTGACACCACCAAAAGTAAAGGGGCTTGGTGGTATCTTTGCCTGAGACTGAGACCTCCAATTCCCAAGCCACCTCATTTCAATGGCTCTTGGGCAAGGAAGCAGCAACAACCCTGACGACGTCGACCACTTATCTCCATCCTCTTGGACTTTTAGTAGGCAAGACGCTCCACGATGGCATGCTTACGCCCTCGGGCTGCCTTTGCTTGCTTGGCTGATGCAAAAGCAATTTCCAACCATAAAAGACAGGACACATGGCTTCTGTTGATGGTAGGAAGAACCAAGGAACATATGCATACAAGCATCATATCACGAGGAAATCATGATCCGAATCAAAGCTAAAGTAGATTACAGGGATGAGCTCAATTAGTAAACCAATGATCTCCCACCCTAGGCGTTAAATATCGTTATAGTCTGTTAGTCCGTAGTAGGTTACAGCAGCCAATATTTTTCGCACAAATGGGTTAACAGCCAGTAACTTTGTTTTTTTTTTGAATTACACAATACAACGTAGCCGCCCACAACACGCACGCACACTTACCTCTATAAACACATGTACGTAAACCCTACCCCTATAAGCATCTCCGAAGGACTACCGGCAGATCTCAAGATTCACGAAGTCACCTTCGCTGTCGACTGGGAAAAACCGTTCCTCCTGCTAGCAACGCACTGCGCGCAGCTTCACTCGGTTTCTTTAGCTGCAGGCCAACTGGGTAGAATCTCTAATCGTGAGCGTTTCACCACACCACTACAATCTTCACCAGAGAAAAAATGGGAGGCCGCAGCCAATAGGATGGAACTGTCCTTATGCTCCACTTCATCAGTATGAGGTACAATTTTGCTGCTCCCAGCGATTTGACCAGACCAACTTTGAACAAAAAAGATCCAAGATGTGATCAATTGATTTGACAGCTCCTTAACAGTGAGCCCAAACAAGTTAATATAAACAAAACTCCAGAAATGAAACAGTAACTTTCAAGAAAACCCTCCAGAAATGATTTGGAAAAGAAATTAATCTACAACTTCATAACATATATGGTTCAAAGGGAAATAAAAGATACAGCATGCGACATTCGGACATAGCCATAGCATAAAAAGAAGAATAAAGAGCTGACTTTTCCCTCTCAGAAACACACATGCTTCATCAGCAGGCTACACACTGATCGGAACAAGACTTTCTGTATACGGATGAACGTTGAAGGTGAAGATATTAGGCGGTGTTTAGATCCCTTCAAACTTCCAAAAATTTTACAAGATTCCCCGTCACATCGAATCTTTAGACGCATGCATGGAGCATTAAATGTAGGTAAAAAATTAACTAATTGCACAGTTTGTCTGTAAATGTCGAGACGAATCTTTTGAGCCTAGTTAGTCCATGATTAGATAAATTTTACCAAATAACAATGAAAAATACTACAGAAACTTTACACCAACTTTTACCCCATCTAAACACTATCTTAATATTCTTCCATGTCCGTGCCCTACGACCCTGGTATTTCATGCGATCTAGCTGGCACACAGTGGTCAGCTTTGCGGTAGACATGTCGTAGAGGCAAACTTTGCAATCTGTATACAGCAACATTCGGCCGCCAGGAAGAATAGCCAATGGACGGTACACACAGGTGAGGTGGACAGTGTAACGCTGCTCCCAGGTCTGCCCCCGCCCCCGCCCCCGCCCCCGCCCCCTATCTTCTTGTATGGGCAAGATCCACATGGTGACGGTGTCCTTACAGATACGTGCCAACATGCATAGCTCCCTGTTACAGCACATCCAATTTAAAGCCATGGGGGAGCACAGGACCCACAGAATCCGGCAGCCTGGTGATACCAAATGTCTCATTTAGCAACAATCGTTACCAACGACATCACTCCAACCTGTAAATTTAGTTTCCACAGCTGAGTACTGCATGCATCTGGAGTCCGATCGAATGTCTGACCTACCAAAATATACATCTAGGGTCTGTTTAGATGCAAAAAAATTTGGTAAAATGGACACTGTAGCGTTTTCGTTGTTATTTGGCAATTAGTGTCCAATCATAGTCTAAGAGCATCTCCAAGAGTTTGCCAAATGAGATTGGCATCCTTTCAATTTTGGCAAAATGAGAAAATTTGGGTTCCAACAGCTTGGCAAATGAGGTTGGCATTCTTGGCAACTTGCCATCCACCGGCCTCGCACGCGCAAATATGCGCGCGCGGAGCGGACTTGGCATCCGTATGTACGAGAGAGGTGGAAGGGCACAAAAATAATTTTGTTTCTCTCTCAGGGTTCCTGATGTAAGTTTTTAAGAGGTGGAAGGGCATAAACATAATTTTGTTTCTCCCTCAGGGTTCCTGATGTAAGTTAGATCTGGGTTTGGCAAGTGAATTATACCAAACTCTTGGAGAGAGACTGTTTTTTTACTTGGCATATCTTTTTACAACTTGGCAAAACACAAGATTTGCCAAATGAAAATTGCCAAACTCTTGGAGATGCTCTAATTAGGCTTAAAAGATTCGTCTCGTGGATTTCGTCTAAACTGTGTAATTAGTTTTATTTTTTATTTATATTTAACGCTTTATGCATGCGTCCAAAGATTCGATATGACGGGGAATGTGAAAAATTTTGTAAAATTCTTGGGAAACTAAACTGGGCCCCAGAGAACAGGTGCGCATGGATACCACACCAGAACCATGAGTGCGTTGCGTTGCAAGTAGGATGGAACGGTGTCTTCCAGTTGGCCAGAATGCCAGAGGCCACTAAACTGTTGGAGATTTTGGCAGGTCAGGCTTGTCCTTGCGTCCGGATGCTGAACTCTGAACCATCTGGTTGATTTGTTTTTGGTTAAAATGGGAGGCCGCAGCAAGCAGGATGGATTGGAACTGTCCTTATGCTCCATTTCATCAGTATGAGATACAATTTTGCTGCTCCCAGTGATTTGAGCAGACCAATGTTGAACAAAAAAAGATCCAAGATGTGATCAATTGATTAGACTGCTCCTTAGCATTGAGCCCACCCAGGCAAGTTAATCTTAACAAAACTCCAGAAATTAAACAACTTTCGAGAAAACCATCCAGAAATTACATGGAAAAGGAATTAATCTACCACTTCATGACGTTTATGGTTCAAAGGCAATTAAAAGGTACAACATGCAACATTCGGAGATAGCCATAGCATACAAAAGAACAATAAAGAGCTGATTTTTTCTCTCTCAAAAGTCAAAAACATACATGCTCCAAGTTAAAAAAAATCATACATGCTTCATCAGCAGGCTACACACTGATCCGAACCAGACTTTCTGTATACAGATGAACGTTGAAGGCAAAGGTATTCTTCCATGACCGTGCCCTACGACCCTGGTATTTCACGCGATCCATCTCGCACACGGTCGTCATCTTTGCGGTAGCCATGTCATAGAGGCAAATTTTGTTACCTAAATTCAGCATTATTCGGCCACCAGGGAGAAAAGCCATTGGACGGTATATACTAGTGAGGTGGATAGTGTAACGCTGCTCCCAGGGTTGCCCCTGGCCCCCTTCTTCTTGTATCGACAACATCCACATGGTCACCGTGCCCTCAGAGGTACGTGCCGACACACATAGCTCCCCCTGTAGCACATCCAATGTAAAGGCATCAGGTTCGACGAGATCCATGGAATCTGGGAGCCTGGTGATGCCAAATGTCTCATTCGCCAGGCTGAACCGGAGAAGACCCCATGGAGGGTCCTGGTCACCGAGGCGCCAGAACAAGAATCCATTGACTGCCATAGCGGTGCGCCAGTTTTCAGGAGGGTATGGAAGATCATCCCTGATCTCCCTCCAAGCACCCTTGCTGTTGGCTGAGATGGTAAACACCTCCATCCCCATGTCTCTCCCCATGTATGTGTCAGGATCTACCGATCGGTAGAAGGTCCGGACTACCTTGTGCTTGCCTGTCCGCGGATCTAAGCCCAGGCCAGCACAGCAGCAGCATGACCACATAGGGCAGTGGCGCCAGTTACTATCTCTATTACTATCTGGCAGCGTGAGGCTCTCCCTGGTGGCTGGGTTGAAGAGGTAGAGGCCAGTGTCCGTGGGAACGAGCACGAGACCATCACATTGAGCAAAGGCACGCACGCATCTAAACTCGCTGCCAAAGTCCTTGTCGTGCATCAGAGTAGCCATGGAAGCACCTTCCTGCCACTGGTAAAAGCGGATGTGGTTGGAGAAGGTGGTCGGCCAGGCCCCCTCTGGGACAAACTGGTGGCCTATGGTGTGCGGGGTGATGACGACGCATGGGTTCTCCTCACATCTGGACGCCGAGCGCTTGAGGTGTGCGCGGACGAAGAAGGGGTCAGTGATGATGGCTCGCCAGCCCTTGCAGACCGACTTGCATCGCAGGAGGGACTTGACAGGGAGCCGAACTAGAATATCCAGAACAATCTCATCAGACAGCTCTGGGATAGGTTCTGCTGGTGGCGTGTCTGTGTTTGTACTCCTCTTCCTCTTCCGGCACGTCTTCTTCCTCTTCTGGTTCATAGCGTCCATGCAGAGCGAACAAAGAAAGATTGAAGATTAGAGACAAGTCAGCATACGTGCATACAGAACGATATATCTCAGATCACACGTGATGATATTCCATTTCGAATCAAACGTATCGGTCTCGGAGTAGAGAAGATAAACAGGAGTATACGCTTTAAAGAAAAAACAGTTTCTTTTTGGATTTTTTCAACATAATAGCAGAGATTAAACTACCAAAGAGTAATAACTCGATAGAAGTAATGTTCTACTCCATGCCTCGTCACCAATCTTTTACTTTTAACAATTTTAACAACCATTCTCCGTTATACTCTGATGCACCTTCAAGTATACACTCCTATTTATCTTCTACTTATAATATGTTGAAGTAATATCCTACTAAATGTTGATTAAACTACGAAAGAGTAACAGTAACACAATAGAAGTGGTAATATTCGTTACAGCCATCCTCGTCACAACAAAACTAATCTTTTACTTGAACTACCAAAGAGTACCTGATTAACAGGTGGTTCGGAGCATACGCCATTGTTAAGGGGATGCCCTTCCTCCAGAGTGATGCCGCGGGTACGTCGCGGACGAGAGCGCGCTACACCGAGCGGAGCAAGCGCAGCCATCGAGGTGCCCTCCCCATCGTGCACCTCCGTGGTGCACAGATCCACCAGATCCGGCGAACTCCGGTCGGCCCCGGCAAGGGGATGCGACGCGTCCCCACCCACGGCTGCCGACTCACCGAGGGCGAAGGAGGGGGCGACGCGCTCTAACTTTCGGCCACCGCCTCCGTGCCTCATGCGGTCGCCGGACGGATTCGCCGGGCCTCCCTGTGCCTGGGCCGGTGAGGGGGGGGGGGGGGGGGGGGGGGTGGGTGGGGGAGTGGGGGCGAGGAAGACGAGTCTCGTATGGGGCGGGGCTTGGGGATGGGGAGGCTGAGGGGGAAGGAAGACGCGAGGAATCCCCTCGCCGGTCTGTGCGTGTGAGAGAGTGAGTCGAGTGAGTGTGATGTAGTGCTGTCTAGACTCTAGAGGTACTCGTCCTCCTCTATTTTTACTCTCTAAAAAAATATTTTTGCCTCGTCATTCAGATTCTCTCGTCTATACCTAGTTTTTCCGCACCTGTTCATACTCTATATTCATCCTCTATACCAACTTTCAGCCATAGGACCCACTTGCCAAATTTTTTTAACCCTCTAGGACGCGCAAGAGGCGAGCGGCGCGAGGACGCACGGGCCCGTGAGGCACGTACCGGATGTCCGCCCGTCCGCTTGCATAGCGTGCAGGATAGCGTACGCCCCTGCAGCCTTTTTCTCTGGTAAACACGACCTCCAGGATGATTTAGAGGATGCGGTGCAGTCGGTCTTAGTTCTCCATTTCATAGAAAAAAATTAGGTTTTAGTCTATCATTTTACAGAATGGAACTAAACACCATGTAAAAATTTTAGCAAAAAGATATCCATTTTCCATTTTGGATTTTAGCCTCAAGAGGCCAGAAAAAGCCAAAAAGCCATCACCCGCTCCATGAAAAATTTGGTATTTTAGATAGAACTAAACACATCCATAAAAATTTTGGTATTTTGCATTTCATTATTCTAAAGTAGTTGGCATTTTGCATTTTGCATTCCATGGAGAACTAAACACAGCCTTCGTTTCAATTTCGGTTCTCCGATTTTGAGGGTTTCAATAAATTTGGTTCCTACGGAATGAAAATAGATCCGGGAGCGCATCGTTTAGTCACCTCAAGTCCAGTGACCCTTCTGACGTGCTAAAAGTAGGCTAAACGCGAAAAAGAGAGGATAGAGAAAGAAAGTAAAATCACCTAGGACCACTTTTAGTCACTTTTAACTACCACTTGGTGGCTAAAGCCACTGAACTTTAATGACCCCTTTTAGTCAGGTTGTCTGGCATTTTATGACTAAAAGTGAGTTTGGGCCTGTTTGGTTAGGGGTCACTGAACTTTAGTCACTTTTAGTCCCTAAAATAGCAAACAGATTACTAAAAGATGACTAAAGTAGTTTAGTCCTCTTTAGTTTCCAAGGAGTGACTAAACTTTAGGTTAGTGACTAAAGGAACCAAACAGAAAAATTGAGAATCATGCATTTCAGGTTTAGATTATTTTGGTTCAATTCTAGTTCTAATCAATCTATCCAGCTTTTTTCCCAGCGGAGACTAAACCACTGAAGAAAATTAGCAAATTTTAGCAACACAACACTGCATTTATTTTAAGTAGTAATAATTGATAAGAGAACAAAAGCAGTATATTAATACAAATACATAGCACTTTAAATATACAAAATATAGTTACAAAATGCAAGTACATGCATTTCACTTCTTTTAGTTAATCGAGGGTAGGAATCAAACTTTCTTCAGTTATCTCTCTAGAATCGGACATGTAATCAATTTTTTCAATTCTACTAGTTATTTCGGCTGGCTGGAAAAGCAGTTGATGCTGATGCTGATTTGTTGTGAGAGAAAAACATTGTTATTTCGTTGAAATGGTACGACTGATAAGTTCAAGCGAACAGGGCGGGATCTATGCCTACCATACGTGTGTCAGTGCGTGGGGTGGTCAATTGCGTTTCCCGAAAAGCCAAACTCTTTCAACTTTAACTAAATATATAAAAATATTATTATTTATAGTACATAATTAATATCCTTAAATATATCATTGAATATATTTTCATAATAAACTTATTTTAAGATATAAATGTTATTAATATTTTCTGCAAATGGTGGCAGAGATACCAATAGCGACACTTCCGTGGCTAGTATCGTTATATATATATATATATATATATATATATATATATATATATATATATATATATATATATATATATATATATATATATATATATATATATATATATATACCTCTAAAAACACCAATTAACGGTGATATTGGTCTAGAGGTGGATGCCCCGCCCGTCTCTGAAACCAGTTTCAGCCGTGTGGTAGTGGCACTCGCAAGTCACAACCTTTTTTTTTTTTGGAACATAGGTAACGATGAATCTATACCAGCAACGTGCACATCCTGACATGAGTGCAACCTACATAAGCGATTGCTGGTATAAAGCAAAGTAAATTATATTGGCCATAAGGGAGCTTTCTATATATTGAGAAATTGCTGCCGCATGATATTTGCAATGTTCAGCTCCAGCGTTCACATCATTCCAAGAGTGAACACCTCTCGCGTAAGGATAGCTGGTGTGCTAAAACCAGACTATACAGATTATTCAAAAAAAAAACAGACTATACAGTGATGTGAACCAGACTTTCACCGCGCCCTACGACCCTGGTAGGCTGGTACTGAGTGGGATTTCCAGAACAATCTCGTCGGGCAACTCGGGGGTTGGTTCTGCTGGTGGTGGTGTGTGTGTGCTTGTGTTCATCCTCCTCTTCCTCTTCTGCTGGCACGTCTTCTTCCTCTGATGACGGTTCATAGCGTCCATGCAGCGAAAAGGATTGAAGATTGGTGACGAGTCGGTATGGGTTCGTACAGATCGTTATATATTGACATGATGATGTTCCATTTCGAATCGAATCGAATCGAACACGGACGCCGTATCGGTCTCGGAGCAGAGAAAATAGAAAGGAGAAAATACAGTTTTTTTTCTTCGGTTCCTTCAACATAATAAAGCTCCACCAGATGGTTTAGAGTTCCGCATCTACCAGATGACTCAGAATTCCGCATCCGGACGCAACGCTAGCCTGACCTACCAAAATCTTCACCAGTTTAGTAGCATCCGATCTGGCGAACGGATAGTAGTACCTAGTACATACATACAGTACTCGGTACCTTGCCATCCTCCTCTTCGCAGCACGCTAGAAGACATCACTACTGGTTCGTTATACTTATGTAAGAAGAATGCACTGCACCGCGTGGTCAGCAATGCGTGGGCAAGTGACTCAGTATCCTCTCCTTCACGATCCTCCTGAATTCAGAACGAAGCTTGTGGCTGTACTCGTAGTCTCGGTGTGGGCAAAAAGGGCGCGGCATGGGGTCACGGGCACGAGTTGGAGCGCTTGAGGAAGGGAGCCCGGGAGTGGCTGTCGTCCTCCAGCGCCACGATCCGCAGGTGGGAGGGGTCGTCCAGGAGCATCTTGGCCACCAGGTAGCCGGCCACGGACCATGTCTGGAACTTGCGCGCCTGCTTCCCCACGTACCGCCCCGCCTTGCCGTCGTAGTACTCGGGGAAGTCATCCTTCGCCAGCCGCTGCTCCATCAGCTCCACGGCTCTCCGGGCCAGGTGCGGGCGCCCCAGCTTCACGCTCACCGCCACCAGCAGCCACAGCAGCACTGCACGAGCAATATGTATTTGCACAGGTGGGTCAAACAGATGAGATAAGCAAAATGCCACTGGCCACACAACTAAAATGGATGCTGATGCGGAGCGAAGGATGCAGGATATAACAATTCAGTTTGTCAAATGGAATGACCATTCATCATAAATATATTCGCTTCTGATTTACAACACAGCCTTCATCACATTTGCATTTGCACCCAAAGATGAAATTTCAATAAAGAAACTACGGTCATTTTGTTAAAATGAAGTTCAGATCGACAAATAGCCAATCTCATCTATTTATTCAGTTTAAAAACGAAATACTGATTTCCTAAACCACATAATGCACAACACATCTCAAGGCCATCAGCAGCTAGAGCAAAAGGGCTCATGCCATTAAAAGTGATGCTAATGCAGGGTGAAGATTGTATGGATATCAATTCACCAAACAAAAGGACTGTTCATATTCGCAAACCCAGATGCTTTGTTCCAACTCAGGACAGCTTTCAGTATTCATATATATTATCTTCTCTAACAGAAGTTGCATGGTCAGTAGATTATGCAAGTGCAGCTTCGCTAAACCCAAATATGTTCATACCGACAAACAATGTTCATAGTGTTATCAATTTTTCAAACCCAAAAGATGAGGTTCAGATCAGAAAATAACCAATTTCATTTGTTTACTCAATTTGTCAATTTGAAAAATGTAACTGCTCACTTGCTAAACCATGAATGCAAAAGAAAAAGAACACATAATTGGCACGAATGTTTAACAACATAATGTAGTGCTACAAATCAAGTTGCTAAAGCACTCTCACCTGGCCATGAGCCTCCGTTGTGGTAGCTCCACCTGGTGTTCTTTGGGTCGCATCCAGTGACTATCTGCCATTCCTGATTTTCCATTGCAGGGTAACAGATCTTGAGTGGCATCTCACCAATGAGTTCTTGCCAGCGCTCCTCCACAAGATCCAGTATTGCTTCAGCCTGCTCTCCGGTCGCCAATGATGACAGAATTGCAACGAAGTTGCCCAAGCAAAACCAGCGGAAATCCATCCTTGCAGGACTAACGTTGCCAATGAAGTATCCACCCCGGCTAGGCATGAAGTCAAATATCCAATCAGGTATTGATTCAGGTATCACATTGAACTTGTTCAAAGCTGTCTGTGAGTATTCTTCAGTCTTGTAGCGGTATATGTCATTAAGTCTTTGGAAGTCTAACCAGTAGTAACTGTGCAAATGGTAGCTCAAAGCTTGGATTCGTTTTGTGATGTGGTTCACAAAGTCAGCATCAGAGTCTTGTTTCAACAAGCTTAGGCCACATCTCATAGCCATGAAAAAGAGAGCCTGGATTTCAATTGGGTAGCCATATATGCCCTGCACAGATTTCAGTCAATAGTTCAATAACAAGGTGCATGATAAACATGTACAAACGTTCAAGACAAACATTTAGATAACTTGCTGTTCCCAGGACCAAGAGCATCAAAATAGTTAGTAAATTTTCTAGGTTTTCCACGAGATGAATATGTAGTCTACAGGAAACACAACCACTGGGAATTACAATACCTTCAATAAGAACAAAGAACACGATCAAACTAAAAAAACTAACACTTGCATAGAGAAGCTTAAGAAGTTTGACAACATGTTCGCTACCAGCAAAGCAAACCATGCTGTTATTCACAAATCGCAACTACATACTTCCTGTATGTTTCCAAAACCCATACACTACCTTGTGCCATTATTAATGTTCACAATCCTCTTATGTTCCAAGTATTTGGTCCTGATTTTAATAGCTATAACAGCATCCTATAAATGGTTCCTCCTATAGAACCCAGAGGAAAAATATCCAAAGTATCGATATATTTTCATATGAGCTCGAGCAGTTTCAGTTATGAATGAGACAGGACTTGCAAGGATGCAATTGAATAATAAGTTTGTAGTAAGACATAAGAGGCACAAGAGATACAGTGTCAAACATAATAAGAAACAGAAGTAGCTAGATTGAGGTGGGCAGCCTACCATTCTTCGGTCTATCATGGAGCACCCATCAGCACAAAGCAAGGCTGGAGAAGTATCACATCCCTCTGAGAGACACAACCTGAGAATAAGGTGCATGGCCCTTTGGCAGTTAGGACTTTCAGCCAGAGAATTGTCCCCTGTCCATTTGGTGTAAGCACGAAGGAGAATAATCCACCATAAGCCAGAATCTACAGGAGCAACCCTCCCAATGGCAGTTTCACCAAAATCAGCCAGTAAGCTTTCTGTCTTCTGGGTAGGGTTGCGATGATGCACCTTAAAGCTTGCAGGCATCACACCCTGACCAAGCTTGAAAAGGTCAACCATCTTCTCCCTTGACTGAAGGCGTGCAGTTTCTACCAGAAAATTCTTCACTATCAAGTGTTCTCCTTTCATAAGAAAAGCCAATGCACTAGGAATGAAATCCCTCATGAAAACCTGTCCCAATGTACGAAAAAACAAGCATAAATCATTGCTGATCATTTTACATGCCCAGGCACAATGATATGTATAATTCATGCATGAGATAGCTATGATGTATTTTTGCAGGAAGCCGATAATGTACACATGAATACTCACCATCAGGATTAGGACTACCATTTACGATAATGACAGATGCAAAACAAACAGTAATAGAAGGGTGTATAGAATAATATGAAAATAGCATGAAATCTTTAAAATTGACAGCACTGCCAACACTTTAACTGGAAACAGAAAAGGTCAGTAGGTCACCTGGTCATAGTTGAGTGCTGCCCCCTGAGACTTGTCTATTGCGGCAACAGTCCCAATTGGCTGGCCTCTGAAGTAAACTATTGACCTTTTGAGGGCTTCCCAAGCAGCATCTGCAATTGCATAACTGTGTGATGCATTAGTATCTGTAGGTGTTTCTTCATGGAGCGAAGACTGTGATCCTCCTCCTGGGCTTTTCTCAATGGTCTGGAGCAGACGCCGAGGTTGCAGACCATTAAGTTCTATGTCAGATAAGGTCACAACACAAGATCTGTGCCTCTCAATGTGGTGCATCCTTGTCCTTTTCTCAGGTTTTGGTGGCGAATCATGGTTCTCATCATCTGTCAGTTCTGTGATCTTATTCTCTGGGAGCTTTAACTGGGGAGGAGGTTGAGTACATTGCACCATCTTTGCTAGTTTTTGAAAGAGAGCTCTGGTCAATAGAATGACAAATAAAACGAATAAGCATATGCATAACTTGTTTCAAAATTTCAAAATCAGGGCATTATACAAAACTGCATTAAGTTCTCATGTCCCGAAACATATAAAAGAACTGTCTATTAGTTGCATAATTGCATCGCTAGCTCTTGGCACTCGAAATGAATACAGGTACATTGGAATACAGGTACATTGTGAACATTTTCCTCATCATGAATATTCCTATTGAAAAAAAAGAGAGCACAACAGGTGCACAAGGTTTAGGCAAAAGAAAATAGGGACAAGTAAAAAACTTTAAGATATATTTTAACTAAGCCGCCACTGGCTTTCCTTTTTACTGAACTACAAGTAAATTAAACTACAATGGGGCAGCACCTGGCCACCTATGCTTGAAAGAAAGGAAGTTCATGCAAAAAAGAACTATGTATTGCAAACAACCTGTGTATATTCTAGCAGTATGATATGTAAAGTACTTCTCTCACATCAAACATTTAAGTCAATACAATTTATTGTTTCCTTAAGGTTGCCGAAGCTCAACATGCTACTGCAGCACTCTTAATTCTTGATCATACTCTCAGATTTCAATGGCAAGTGGAGACTACTAACTACAGATTATTCCTATTCCATAAATAATGACCAGTTACTGAAGACAGTAACAGTATACAACTTCTGGGCCCAAAACTGTTACACCAATCTAGTGAATCTAGTACTTTAGAATGCAACCCACAGAATACCAAGGCATTTCAGCTTCTTATATAATACAATACCCCAGTGCACATGCATTTGGCTACAAATTTCTAATGTACGGGACTACTTCCCAATTCCCACGCATCGCCACCCAATTGAAACCCCATGAAATTTCCAAAACTGATAAGATGGACGAAGCAAAAGTTCACAAGTGAAACCCCATAAATGCTGTGAGGTCAGGCTGTAGTGTAGGTGACGACCCAAGATTAAGTTAAAAAGGGTGTACAGGTACAAGCAAAAAGAATGAGAATGGTAAACTTATATTCATATTCGGGTTTTGAAGGCAGAATCACAACCATGATTAGGTTTTAGGCATCACAGCCACAGCGCCCGACTCAATACTTCTAGATTCTAGGAACCGTGACGTTTAGTGGAATAGCAAGCAACGATATATAACCAATCACGTGCAATGGCGCACACACACCATGTTAACACTTAACAGTTAACACTAAGTTTTAATAAATCTGCTGCACATTAATCCCATTTATTTATACTTGGAATTTGCTTTTATATAGGTAAATAAATAACCTTATGCAACATAATCTGTATGAAATCAAAGTACCACTAATCCAAAAAAGTTAGTTGCAGTTAGCTTGAAAACATGGGGGACAAGCTGGCATATTCTTAATGGTTATATTGACGTATCAAGACTCAGTGACATAAGACTAGTAAGGAAATCCGAGAGCACTGAAACATACTTCCTCTGACCCACTAACAATATGTACAACCCCAAATCTGGAAAGTACGGAAATCACAGAAAGTACTATGATTACAGACACTAGGCCATAAGAATGAATGATCCTCCCACCAGACACACCAGAGTTTCAGACCACGAGCCCAACCAAAGCACAATAAGCAAAGGTCTGGCTGCAAAAATCCATGAACTAGCAAATAGCATGCTGTTGAGTGAACGGGATGCAAAGGTGGTAGCCACCTGCTGTCCCCAATTGGCACAGCAGCTAGATTCGACAGTACAGATAGAAGCACACACATGACACATGACACATGCATCAATCATCAGAAAAACAGGACCCTAGACAAACTAAGTCACCAGTCTAGTCGATCTATAGGACTCGAGAAAAAGCAACAATCAAAAGGGCATTTCCGCTTGCCCTGGAACCAAACACCACACCGCGCGCGCATGGTTTGGGCTACAAATTAACTTCTGACGCACGGAAGCACCATCCACGCGTGGCGTGGCCACCACCCCATGGAAAACCCCACCAAAACCCCGATCAGATCGAACGAAGCCCAAATTTCTGAGGCGCAAACCCACTCCGCGCGGCCCCGATCAGCGGATAGAAGAGCGAGGAAAACCACATTCCCAAGCGATCCGCTTCCCTTACACGAGGGGGCGGCTGACGGGGGTTTCATCGTTAGCGCGCGGGGAAACTAAAGCGTCGCAGAGACCATTTCGCGGACGCGGGACAGAGGTAGAAGAGAGGAGAGGAGGGAGGGGTCAGGGGTGGGAGTGGTGGTGGCTCACCTCCGGCGAGCGGCGGCGGCGGGCGGTGGAGGCGGGGCGCGCGAGGTGGGTTTTGCGGCTTGCGCTGCCTCCCCTCCCTCGCCTTTGCCCTCTGCTCCAAGTCGCGGGGGCGACGATGGACACGACAGCTGGACAGGTGTGGAGGCGTCTCAAGTACTCAAGTGGCGTGAGCTCCGGTCCTCGCCTTTTCTGCTCTTTTTCGTTTTCGGGCTGTCATTTCCACCGTCTGTGTTCCGGCCCGTGCAGGGCACCCCTGAACTCGATTTGGGCCCGTGGGTAAGCCACGTTTAACATGCCGGGCCGCGGTGGAGTGAGGCTTTTGAATACCCCTGAACGATAGATTAGATGAACGGTAATTCTTGCTGCGCTCCATCGCTCCGTCAATCGGCATCTCCACGGCGCTAGAGCGTACAGCCCGTCTTTCTCCCTCTCCATCACGTCTTTTACCTGCGACGGTGTTCTAGAGCGTGTGGACTCACCGCGGTCTTCTCCACCGAATCTACCGCTGCTTTCTCTACCAAAGCAGCGAGCTACGCGCCACTGAAGAGTTCTATACCTGTGAATTCCACGCGCTAACAAGCCTCCGCTCTTAAACAGCAAGGAGATATTAGAATAAAAGCACGTGTTGCAAACATATGTTTCAGATGTTTCACAGGTATGTTGCAAGTGTTTTATATCGGTGTTGCAAAAAAAAAGATTGAGATGTTGCACATATTACAATGGCTACACACGTATATTTCAAGTGTATGTTCGAACTGTTTCATTACAAGTGTTTTATCTGGATGTTGCAACAGTAGATCTGGATGTTGCATATACATGCATGTTGTAAGCGTATGTTTTCAAATGTTTTCAGTTGCTTCAAACGTATGTCTCAAATGTTTCGTCTGGATATTGCATATTTTTTTGCAATGGTAACACACGTGTTTTAAGGTGTTCTAGATATATGTTGCAAGCCTTTTTATCTGGATGTTATAAAAGTAGATCGGGTGCTGCACATATTACAATGTGACCCACTTGCCGCAGTTGTTAGGGCGTTGTGCAAGCATGTTAGAAGCGCAGGGACGAAGCATGGCAAGGCGGCGGGTGCAGGAATCGGAGGGGGATGGCGGCAGTGGCGTGAGTGGTTCCCGCCTGTACATGTAGCTGAAAGGTTCTAATTGGCTCGAGGGGGTGAATAGCCTAATTTAAAATCTACAAAATATTAGGCAAACTTGTTAGACAACTAATTTGGCTATAAAGCTTTTTGTACTAGCTCTAACAAATGTTATAAGCCACCTATCCCAACAATTCTAGTTGCTATAATCTAAAGTCAATCAATGGCTAAGTCACTACGAGCTCTCAAAAGCTAGCTACACTAAAGAGCTCAACTAGGTGAGAAGCTATAGTAGCAAAGGTAAGTCAAACTCTCAAAACTAATTGCACTAAAGAGCTTGTTACAACTAGTTCGCGGGAATATAAATAAGTGAGCAAGATGATTATACCGTCGCGTAGAGAAGATGAACAAATCAATCAATTAACACAATATGAATACCAGGAGAAATCCAATGGCAAGAGACAAGTGATTTTTCTCTTGAGGTTCACGTGCTTGCCGGTACTGTAAGGTCCAAAAAGGCTAGAGGGGGGGTGAATAGCCTAATAAAAACTTCTACACAAAATACTTAACCACAAATTAGTACGAAAGGTGGCGAACCGCAAAGCACTAGCACTTAACTAATTAAGCAAGCCACCTACACAATTCTAGTACAAGGCTATCCACTAAACACAACAACAACAACAAGATACAAGAAGTAAATCGAGAGAAGAGCTTCGAGTGATTATACCGCCGTGTAGAGGTGAGGAGTACCAATCAATCAATCACACAAGAGAAATCCTCGGGAAGAGAGTGACACAAGAATTTATCCCGAGGTTCACTTGCTTCCCGGCAAGCTACTCCTCGTTGTGGCGATGCACCCACTTGTCGGTTCGCGAGCTAATCAACTATCAAGAGTTGAGCCCTCGGCGGGCGCCGCACAACCGCACACAAGATGGAGATCCTCCAAGCCACGAGCTCCACTAGAGTATCCAATTTGCGAACTCCCGCGGGGAAGGATCAAGAACCCCTTACAACACTTGGTGAAGGCTCCAACAATCTCCAATTGCGAGCTCAATCACCTCCGCTGCTCCAAGCCGTCTACCGTGTCGGGAAACACGGAAGAGTAACAAGAAATCCGCAGCAACTCGAAGATCAAGTGCCTCTAGAATGCAACTCTCAAGCAATGCACTTGAATCTCACTCAATCTCACTCAAGATGTGCAATCAATCAAAGAGATGAGTGGAGGGGTTGTTCTCTAGCTCAAAGTATGTCTCTAGGTCTCAAAATGTGCAAGAGTTACCCTCAAAACCCGTCCACCATCTATTTATAACGAAGGGGTACGCAGCTAGCCGTTAGAAACGACGCAGCAGAAATCGCGCTGCACCGGACGCGCCGGTCCGGGTGACCGGACGCGTCCGGTCACTACGTGACAGACGAGAATAGTGCCGTTCAAACTAGCCGTTACCGTTGACCGGACGCGCTCGACCGAGCGACCGGACGCGCTGGTCACGACCGGACGCGCCGGTCCCGTGACCCACCGGACGCGCCGGTCAACACCGAGCCGCGCACTGCAAAACAACCACCGGACGCGCTGAAGAACGGACCGGACGCCACAGTGCCCGCGTCCGGTGGGAGTCCAGTAAGCTCCCTGGAAGACCGGACGCGTCCGGTGACCTATGACCGGACGCGCACCGCGTCCGGTGATCCTCATGAACCGCTGTTCGCCTGACCGGACGCGCCGGTCGTACAGTGACCGCGTCCGGTGCCGAGTCCGGTGCAGCGTCCGGTGCACGCAGTGACCTCCGTTCGCCTCCGTTTCTTTTCCGACTTTCGGCGCAATAGAAAATAGGCATTTTGTAACACTCCGGTGTTACGCAATGCATTTTTGCATGGCAATCATATTGCATAGCATTCATATCATTATAATCATGTATGATAATGGTATAATTCGATTAAAATAAAAGCTTAAACATGCTACGTTTCACGGATTATAATAGTATGATAATCACATTACATCAAAAGCCTTGCAACCATAATTCTTACATCACTTGGAACCTTAGTTCAAATTTTGGAGCTCAAATTTGGTCAAAACTTGTTCAAAAATAATTATGAAAAATATTCAAAACTATTCCCTAATTTAGCTTTATTTGGTCATTTAAAATCTATTAAGAATTTTGAAATGGCCCCTTAATCAAAGTTGTAGAGAATTCAATTTTGAGCAACTTTTATTTTTGGGCCAAATCCATAAAATGCTTTTTTCTTGTTCAAAATTGGGTTTGAAGTTTGAAATGCATTTAAATTCGAAAATCAAAAATCAAAAATGGATTTTCTTCCTTCGTGGGCCGCCGCCACCGATCCGGCCCAGAGCCAGAGTCGGCCCGCCTCATCGCGCGCGCGCGCCCGCGCTGCCCCGCCGCGGCCCAGGCCCAGCCGGCCGTCTCCCTCCTCCGCCCGCGCGCTCGCCCGCGTCGCGCTGTCCGTCGCGGCAGAACGCGCCCGCCGCGTGGCGTTCATGCGCCGTCGAGCGGCCGCGTGTAGCCTCCGGCCCGCCTTGATCTCCACCTGGGCGCGCACTGTCTCCCCCTTCTTCTCCGCAGTCCACCGCTCCTCTCCGCGTCCGCGCGCTCGCCCTCCACCGCAGCAGCAAGCCGGGCGGAACCCGCGCTCGCCGCACGCCGTTGCCCGCGTTCACCGGCGTCTAGCTCCGCCACCGCAGCGCCATTTGCCGATAGCGTCCGCCTTCAGCTCCGCCTGGACCTCCTCCGTCCCGTGCGCACGGTTTCGTCTCCGTTTTCTCCAGGGTAAGGTCGCGACGAGCTCGCCTTTGTGCGGCGGCGCCATGGCCGCCGAGCTCGTGCTCCCGTGGGTGGAGCCCTTCTTTCCCCTCCTTCCTCAAATTCCTTGTACCATCGCATTCGTCTTGTTCCCGCGGATCCGTTGCGCTCCAAATCTGCCCGTGCCATGGCCGGGACCGGCGTATCGCCGGCGAGCCGCACCACCGTCCCGCCATGCTCGCCGCCTCGCTCGCTCGGGAACCCCTCCGGTGCCCTAAGCTCGTGCATTAGATTCGCCTTTCCGAGAGGAATCCGGTGTTGGTGACCTCACCGCCGGCGAGCTCACCGGCGGCGAGATCCACCGGCCGACGCCTTTCTTTCCCCCCGTGCGTCTGACCAGTGGGGCCAGTTGACCCGCTGGGTCCCGCCTGTCGGTCTCCTCTCGCGCGCGTGTGTGCTCGGTGCCGGGTGCACGTAGCGGTTTCCATCCGTTTGTTTTAAATGGTTTTTGAAAGTGATTTTCAGAAAATGTATAAATGCTTTAGAAAAATTTTAACTTGCTCATTTTAGCTCCAAATTTGATGAAACAAATTTCTATGGACTCTTTGGGACCAGATCTATGATGTAAAATTGTTGCATGTCAAATTTGATGAACTTTTCTGTAGAGTTTATAATTAAATAGTAAAAGGGCTATTTTCTTGATAAATACTTAATAAATCCTAGAAAAGTCAGAAAAATATGATTCCAAATTTATTAATCTTGTTGTGTCATGCACTTTCTAGGGAAATTTTATATCTTGGGTGTTCTGTATAAAAATTTGTAGTTGCAGTTCAAATGCTTTTTACTACCAATAATTGTTATTTTTGTTATTTAAATAAATTTGAATAAAACATGCAAGTGATAATTTTTCCATAGTGTTTGTTTAGGTAGTAGATAGTAGAAAAATTCCTAAATCTATTGTTTGATACTTTTCATAATGTAAAGTATTTTAAATATCTATTTTAGGCCCTAGTTTGTTATTTTTGTATAGTAAGTTCTAATTATCCAAATGCAGTAAAAATTTTATGTCAAGCTATTCTTGATATTAGTAATCCACTGTAATTTTATAAGATTTTTCTGAGCTACTAAAATATGTGTTGCTGTTCAACCTTAGGACTAATTAGGGTTTCTATTTATTCTTAATGCAAAGTTAGTTGGAAAATTATACTTTGGTGTATCTTTGAAGCCTCTTGATTCTCAAATACTCTTGCATGATAGAAACTAATGTTGGTAGTTTCCGAGTACATATTCTTGGATGACGTAGACTACCTTGTAGAAGAGTCATAAGTTCCACCTAATCCGATGACGTAATACATTCATTACACCGCATACATTCCGCATCGTCATCATCTCATGTCACTTCTGCATTGCACTTATGCATGTTGCACTCATACTTCTGCATCATACAGGATCGCAGGAAGTGGTTCCGGCAGTTGTTCCCGAGGACACCGAGGAGCAGCTCGAAGTGACGGAGCCGGAGCCAGCAGAAGCAGAAGAGGAGTCCGGTGAAGAACTTCCGGAGTGCCCTGACCATCGTCCCAGTACCTTCGAGCGAGGCAAGCCCCGGAGCATTTCTCCCCGGTTTGCAAATAATTATTTATTAATTTCACTTAATCTGATGCATTAAGTTTAGGAGTTGTTTGCAAACGTTGTTGCATTATACCTTGTTCCACCTTGTTTTACCCGATCCTTGTCACCCTGGTGTCCACGGTCAATACTTGCTTAGCTTGCTTAGACCGGTAGAAGTCGGGTGATTGCCTGTCATCCGCGAGCTATAGGGGATTACCTGGTTTTATGTGAAAGAAATGTCATGTGAGAATAACTAAGTGTGGGAATGAATATGAGACCGGGCGGAAGCTTGCAGGGTTCTGGACTGTAGTGTCTTCCGTCTGTGTCGATTAAGGACCGTCCGATGTCGGGCCTCGGGTCATGTTGAACGCATGCCTCACATTTAGCTGGCCGAATAAAGTACCTTTCGACCGCGAAGCCGGGAGATTATTCGGGCCGAGTAGATTGCCCGCAACGCACTGTACCGGAGCAGTAGTGGCAGGAAACGGGGGCGCGATGATAAGGCCAAAGAGCAGTCGGGCGGCCCCCGGGTACATGTGGTTCCTGGCAAGCTCGCGACTTTACCTGAATGGTTGACTCGGTGACCAATACCTCACTTTAGCGGGTGAGTGAGGTTTGTGTGAGGAATAAATTACCAGCTGGTCAATAATCGATTCGAATCGCCATCGTTCACTGGATAGTGAACACTTGACTTGAGTTACTTCATCGTAGTAATATTGATGCAACACTTGGATAGTTATGTGGAAAATGACATGGTAATTATTGTCAAATATTAATGGTAATCCTTGCTTGCTTAATTACATGGTTACTTTAGCATAAAGTGCAAACATAGTTGACAGGAGAATAAAGATTTAAAAGATGACATGCTTTTGAAAATGAATTGCTAAGCTAAAAATGCTTTTCTTGCAAATGAGTCAGCTACCCCACCAAAATGCCTATCATGATCCTTGGAGTCTTTTTGTTTTGGTTCTGTCGGGTAAGTCTAGCTGAGTACCTTCTCGTACTCAGGGCTTTGTTCCCACTTGTTGCAGATGGACAGATGTACTATGGGTATTGTATCAACTGTCTCTACCCTGCGATGGGCGAAGCCTAGGACCATGGGCAATGGTCACTCACTATTCCTCGCCTGATGCTTTTGTGGGAGATGATCGCGATCTGGCACTTTATTTTGGAAAGTTGTGCGTGTGTGTGTGTTTTGAACTAATGCTTCCGCTACTTTATTTGAAACTGGTTTGTAATAACTATGTTTAAACTCCGATGTATTTTGTGCCGCAAGCTACTGTGTAACTTATGAAGGTAATCGCTGAACTTATTACGATCTTGGCTGTGATGTGAAATGGTTTGAAATCCGTCGAGATTTCACGGACTACCGGGTTATACGGGCTTAAGTTTGGTAAATTGTCCGTTCGTTGGATGATTTTCTTACTTAATCTCGTATAATTGGGCGGTTCTGTTACAGCTGGCATCGGAGCATGGTTTAGCGTAATTACTGTTCATAAGTGTATTTAAACCAAAACCCTGCTTAAAAAGTGTGATTTGGAAACTAAAAAGTGTGCCAGTGGTCATATCCTGTATGCCCAGTTAAGGACTCTAGGTGGCTATTTAAGTACTAACTTGGGGTTCTGCACCATATTTCTTTTTCGTCGCTCATACGGCGTGCTATTGTATGAGTGCCACTTAATTGAGTGGTAATGTATGGATCAGTTACCTCTACGCTTCGGTAAGTGTGAGTTGTGAGAGCATGATCGGATACACCGCCGATCTAGGGAAAGTGCTTATATGATACTTGGATAATTACATGTTTTACACATGTTTTTATAAAAGTGTCGCATGTGTGGGTGTTCTGTCCGTTGAGGCGATGCCGTCAATAGGACGATGTGTTTGGGTAGTTACTACCGTTGTACACGCATCTGGGGATTCGTGTAAAGCGTGTAGGTAGATTTACTGCTTTCATGCATTCATGGGAAATGGGCTGAAATGAGTTTTCTGCAGGTACATAACAACGTATCGTGTAGACCGAATTAGTTACGTATATGAGAGATCGTTGTATGCCACCGAATTCACCGTTAGATGCTTTTTCCTAAGTTTGTGAGAACGTAAGACTCGTGCATGCATCATATTGTTTGTGCATTCCATTCATGGCATGCATTCCTCCCCTTATAAAAGGATTATCCCATTTCGATAAAAGTGGCCTCAACTAAAATATGTTCTCACCGGGTAATTTAAAACTTGTGCTACAGATGGCCCGCACGAAGCAGACTGCCCGCAAGTCCACTGGAGGAAGAGCACCCCGTCGTCAGCTAGCCCCGCGGGAGCACCGCAACACGGACACTTTTCTAAGCGAGTTTGGCATGCCCACCTTGCTTTGGAGAGTGCTCCATGATGTGGGGTACCCGGAGGGACAAGAGCCAGTTTACTCTTGGAGCGAGAGCCAGCTAGCTGAAGATGGACTTGCTGTGGTAGAGATCACCGTCCCTGCTCTTGGTGATGCGCCAGAGTGGGATGGTTGGCATCTGGAGTTCGAAGGACGCACTCCAGTCGAGGGTGCAGAGGGCGCAGCTTTTCGCGTCATCCGAGACATCATGAGCAGATTTCCCAATGAGTTAGCAGCAGCTTTGGCCGGTACCTTCCCGAGAGATGATCCTCGCGACGCCATTTGGGTACAACCGCAAGGAAGTGCCCTGGTTAGAGGCCCCAGTGAAGGACGGGCTAGCGACAACCACACCATGAGTGCCATGTATGCAGCCATCAGAGCATACCAAGGTCTGGAGAATACCTATTGGACCTTGACTGGCCTACGTGGTGATGATCGGCTTGAAGCAAGGAAGCAGAAGAAAAAGCAAGCGCGTGCCATAGCCAGCTTGCAGGAGCAGTTAGCTGATATGAGCTTGCAGCGGGACCGAGCTCTCGAGAGAGGCGAGAGTTCCTTGCAGCAGGTGCAGAGGCTAACTCAGGCCAACAGGAATGCAGATCGCCTGTTGGAGCAGCTAGTACAGGAAAGGAATGAAGCCTGGAACGAGAGAGACCTTCTGAGGCAGAGGGTCGAGGAGCTAGAAGAGTACAATGCCAACTTGCATGAAGAGTTCCATGCCCTCTACAACGGGATGGGCCCGTATGCTCCTCCGAACGCCGCTCAGATGGACCTCGACGACGACGCCGCTGCTGAAGATAGCGATGGCGACGCCTCCGACCTCGACGATGGCCCCGAGGAGTAGGATAGTGTCCTGCGTTAGTAGCTAGGCTTGACGCGATGGCCTTCTTTTGGTTTTCATGTATCATGATGTATCCTGTTCGACCTTGAGACTGACGATCTTTTGGAGTTTGGTTGTGTATGCGATACCCGAACGCATAAAAGTCCAGTGTATGTATGCTGGCAACGTGGTTGTATGGAACGTGATGTTGCATTTGAAGTAACTGAATTGGTGCTGTTGTTTAATTGGAATGAAATTATTGCGCCTCTGTTTTCTTGTATGACTTGTTCTCTCCAATGAATTCAGTATGGCATGATTGTTCATTCGGACATAATTTTACAACTTCACTCAATGGTGCTTGTTGCTGAAATATGCAGATGGCCAACACTCGTCGTGCTACGTATGAAGCCGCTGAGACTGGTGGCAATGGTGCAGGAGCTGGTGGAAGTGGTGCCAACAATGTCAACCACCAGGAACCACGTCCAGAACCACATTTGCCCCCTCCTCCGCCGCTTACCGCAGAAATGTTCTTCACACAGTTTCTCGGAAGTCAACGCAGTACTGAACAATCACAGAGGAATATGGAAGACTTTCTGCGTACCATCGCGGAAAATGTTCAAAGAGGAAATAATCAAGGTGGAGGCCATGGAGTGAACCAGTACAGCAGTTTCAAGGATTTCATGGATACGAGGCCACCTATTTTCAAAGAAGCAGCAGAACCACTTGATGCCGAAGAATGGATTAACACTATGGAAGATAAGTTCCGTGTGTTAAGAATGACAGAAGTTCTGAAAGTAGAGTATGCTGCACATCAGTTACAAGGACCAGCAGGAATGTGGTGGAAGCATCACCGCAGTACTTTTCCTCCTAATGCCCAGATCTCTTGGAGGGATTTCACTGAAGCTTTTAAGGGAGTTTATATTCCCCCAGGGTTGGTTGAGATGAAGCTTGGAGAGTTTTTAGCCTTGAATCAGGGTACCAAGACGGTGACATAGTATCTGCATGCCTTTAATAATTTGTGCCGCTATGCTCCAGACATGGTTGACACAGATGCAAAGAAGATTGCTAGTTTCAAGAGAGGGTTGAGTCCGAAAATGATGAAGCATGTGGGTACCAATACCCGCAACAGATTCAACGACTTTATCAGTGACTGTTTGAAGCAAGAGAAGAACAATAATGCTTACACCGCATCCAAGAACCGCAAGAGAGTGTTCGAGTCAGGACCATCCCAGTCCAGAGTTGTCCCTGCCAACCGTTCATCTTATCGTCCGTCCGCACCTGGTGCGAGGTTCAGGCCGCCGCAGCATAAAACCCAGAACTACAAGGGGCCACAGAAACCGTACAAGATGGCAGTGCCGCCAACAAAGACCAACGCAGCTGCAGAACAGAGCAACTCCAAGGGAGCTATAGGGTCTGCTGGTACAGTGAAAGGGCCCTGCTACAACTGTGGTCAGCCAGGCCACTTTTCCAAGTTCTGCCCTTATCCGCCTAAAAAGAAGCAACAAACTTACAATGCTCGTGTACACCACACCGCCATTGATGAAGTTCCTGAGGGAGAGCCTGTAACTGCTGGTAAGTTTCTTGTGAACCATCACCCTGCAGTTGTTCTTTTTGATTCTGGATCTTCGCATTCTTTTATGAGTCAAGCATTTGCACGGAAGCATGAACAACTATGCACAGAATTGAATTATGGTTATCGCATAAGTTCAGCAGGAGCTGATGTGTTAACCAATAAGATGGTTAGAGGGGCAACCCTTGAGTTAGGTAGTCGGAAGTTCAGAGTGAACCTGGTAGTTATGCCTGGACTAGTTTTGGATGTAATAATAGGAATGAACTGGATGAAAGACTGGGAAGCAGTCATAGATACAAGCAGTCGGATGCTTACCCTTAAAGATCCCCAGGCAGAGGGTACTTTTCAGGTACCATTGCCTAAAAGAACAGATCTTGTGAGTGTGACCTGTGCCATGGAAGTTACTCCTATCCATCAGATCCCAGTAGTATGTGAGTTCCCGGATGTGTTTCCAGACGAGTTGCCTGGCCTTCCTCCAGATAGAGATGTAGAGTTTGGAATCGAGTTGATCCCTGGGACAGCTCCAATTTCGAGGAGACCTTATCGGATGCCTCCAGATGAGTTAGCCGAGTTGAAGAAACAGTTGGAAGAGTTATTAAAAAAGGGGTTTATTCGCCCAAGTAAGTCTGAATGGGGATGTCCTGCCTTGTTTGTAAAGAAAAAGAAAGAAGGTACTCTAAGGATGTGTGTGGATTACCGACCTCTTAACGCTGTAACTATCAAGAATAAATATCCCTTGCCTCATATTGATGTTCTGTTTGATCAGTTAGCTAAAGCCAGAGTGTTCTCCAAGATAGACTTAAGGTCAGGGTATCATCAGATAAAGATTAGACCTCAAGATGTTCCGAAAACCGCCTTTTCTACCAGATACGGGTTGTACGAGTATCTTGTTATGTCATTTGGACTAACAAATGCTCCTGCATATTTTATGTATCTGATGAATACGGTTTTCATGCTAGAGTTGGACAAGTTTGTAGTTGTCTTCATTGATGACATTCTAGTATACTCTGAAAACGAGAAAGAGCATGAAGAGCATCTGAGAATTGTCTTGACCAGGTTGAGAGATCATAAGTTATATGCTAAGTTCAGCAAATGTGAATTTTGGTTGAAGAAAGTTCCTTTCCTCGGTCATATTCTATCTGAGAATGGAGTTTCTGTAGATCCGAGTAAAGTGCAAGAGGTTATGGATTGGAAGACTCCAACCACAGTGTCAGAAGTCAGGAGTTTCCTAGGCTTAGCTGGTTACTATCGCCGCTTCATCCCAGACTTCTCGAAGATTGCCAAGCCTATGACAAGTCTGTTACAGAAAGATCACAAGTTTGCGTGGACAGAAGAGTGTGAGACAGCTTTCCATACCTTGCGGAAACTGTTGACCACTGCTCCAGTTCTTGCACAACCCGACATCGAGAAACCTTTTGATGTGTTCTGTGACGCATCAAAAACAGGACTAGGGTGTGTGCTGATGCAAGAAGGAAGAGTAATTGCTTATGCCTCCCGGCAGTTGAGAAAACATGAAATCAATTACCCGACACATGATCTTGAGCTTGCCGCTGTAGTGCATGCCTTAAAGATTTGGAGACACTATCTACTGGGTAACGTGTGCAACATTTTCACCGATCATAAGAGTCTCAAGTACATTTTCACCCAACCAGAATTGAACATGAGACAGCGAAGATGGTTAGAACTGATCAAAGACTACAACTTGAATGTACAGTATCACCCTGGGAAAGCCAATGTGGTAGCTGATGCTTTAAGCAGAAAGTCACATTGCCTGAATGTGCAACCCTTGCTTGAAGATGGTTTCGATCTAATGCACCCTGCCGTGCTGCAAAGTATTCAGGTCAGTTGTTCCTTGGAGAGTAAGATTATAGAAGGTCAGAAAGCAGACAAGGGAATATTCCACATCAAAAAGAAGATTCAAGAAGAACCCTCGAAACACTTCAGGGTGGATGAGCAGGATGTGTTGTGGTTCGACAACCGTCTTGTTGTTCCAAAGGATAGAGAGCTTAAGAATAAAATTTTGGATGAAGCTCATCTCTCCAAGTTGTCTATTCATCCTGGCAGCAGTAAAATGTATCAAGAACTAAGACCTCGTTATTGGTGGACCAAGATGAAGAAGGAAATTGCAGCGTATGTAGCCAGATGTGACACATGTTGTAGAGTAAAAGCAATTCACATGAAGCCTGCCGGAATGCTACAACCTTTGTCAGTACCGAGTTGGAAGTGGGATGACATAAGTATGGATTTTATCACGGGTTTACCCACTACTCAAAAAGGTCACGATTCCATTTGGGTAATTGTGGATCGTCTTACTAAGACAGCCCACTTTTTGCCTGTCAAAACGGAATATAGACCACCTCAATATGCTGAGAAGTATATTGCAGAGATTGTGAGGTTGCATGGCATACCAAAGACTATAGTGTCTGACAGAGGGTCACAGTTTACTGCTCACTTTTGGGAGCACTTGCACAAAGGTTTGGGGACTAGTCTGATTCGTAGCACTGCCTATCATCCTCAAACAGATGGTCAAACTGAGAGAGTTAATGCTGTTCTAGAAGATATGTTAAGGGCTTGTGTGTTGTCTTCCAGAGGTTCATGGGAGTCATGGTTACCATTAGCAGAGTTCTCATACAATAACAGCTATCAAGAGAGTATCAAGATGGCACCTTTTGAGGCTCTGTATGGCCGAAAGTGTAGAACACCGTTAAACTGGATTGAGCCCGGAGAAAGAAGGTATTATGGTATTGACTTCGTAGAAGAAGCCGAAAGGAAAGTTCATATCATCCAGCAGAATATGAGAGCAGCCCAGTCACGTCAGAAAAGTTATGCAGATAAGAGAAGGAGACCGCTTGTGTTCGAAGTTGGTGACTATGTCTATCTAAAAGTTACGCCAATGAAAAAGAAAAGGTTTGGTGTGCGCAGAAAGCTGGCCGCCAGATTTGTGGGACCTTACAAAATCCTGGAACGGAAGGGTCCTGTGGCTTACAAATTGGAATTACCAGAGTCAATGGGTGCTATATTCCCAGTTTTTCATGTATCACATCTCAAGAAATGTTTGCGTGTTCCAGAGGAACGGATTGAACCTCGAGGCATAAAACTGAAGTCAGATCTGGTGTATCGTGAGCAGCCAGTTCGAGTATTGGATACCAAGGAAAGGGCTACTCGAAACAGTGTGGTGAAAACGTATAAGATACAATGGAGTCATCACGATGAAGGGGATGCATCTTGGGAAACGGGTGAATACTTAAGGAATGCCTATGAAGATTTTTATAATAAATGGTTCGTAACCCAAATCTCGGGACGAGATTTTTATAAGGGGGGAGGGCTGTAACACTCCGGTGTTACGCAATGCATTTTTGCATGGCAATCATATTGCATAGCATTCATATCATTATAATCATGTATGATAATGGTATAATTCGATTAAAATAAAAGCTTAAACATGCTACGTTTCACGGATTATAATAGTATGATAATCACATTACATCAAAAGCCTTGCAACCATAATTCTTACATCACTTGGAACCTTAGTTCAAATTTTGGAGCTCAAATTTGGTCAAAACTTGTTCAAAAATAATTATGAAAAATATTCAAAACTATTCCCTAATTTAGCTTTATTTGGTCATTTAAAATCTATTAAGAATTTTGAAATGGCCCCTTAATCAAAGTTGTAGAGAATTCAATTTTGAGCAACTTTTATTTTTGGGCCAAATCCATAAAATGCTTTCTTCTTGTTCAAAATTGGGTTTGAAGTTTGAAATGCATTTAAATTCGAAAATCAAAAATCAAAAATGGATTTTCTTCCTTCGCGGGCCGCCGCCACCGATCCGGCCCAGAGCCAGAGTCGGCCCGCCTCATCACGCGCGCGCGCCCGCGCTGCCCCGCCGCGGCCCAGGCCCAGCCGGCCGTCTCCCTCCTCCGCCCGCGCGCTCGCCCGCGTCGCGCTGTCCGTCGCGGCAGAACGCGCCCGCCGCGTGGCGTTCATGCGCCGTCGAGCGGCCGCGTGTAGCCTCCGGCCCGCCTTGATCTCCACCTGGGCGCGCACTGTCTCCCCCTTCTTCTCCGCAGTCCACCGCTCCTCTCCGCGTCCGCGCGCTCGCCCTCCACCGCAGCAGCAAGCCGGGCGGAACCCGCGCTCGCCGCACGCCGTTGCCCGCGTTCACCGGCGTCTAGCTCCGCCACCGCAGCGCCATTTGCCGATAGCGTCCGCCTTCAGCTCCGCCTGGACCTCCTCCGTCCCGTGCGCACGGTTTTGTCTCCGTTTTCTCCAGGGTAAGGTCGCGACGAGCTCGCCTTTGTGCGGCGGCGCCATGGCCGCCGAGCTCGTGCTCCCGTGGGTGGAGCCCTTCTTTCCCCTCCTTCCTCAAATTCCTTGTACCATCGCATTCGTCTTGTTCCCGCGGATCCGTTGCGCTCCAAATCTGCCCGTGCCATGGCCGGGACCGGCGTATCGCCGGCGAGCCGCACCACCGTCCCGCCATGCTCGCCGCCTCGCTCGCTCGGGAACCCCTCCGGTGCCCTAAGCTCGTGCATTAGATTCGCCTTTCCGAGAGGAATCCGGTGTTGGTGACCTCACCGCCGGCGAGCTCACCGGCGGCGAGATCCACCGGCCGACGCCTTTCTTTCCCCCCGTGCGTCTGACCAGTGGGGCCAGTTGACCCGCTGGGTCCCGCCTGTCGGTCTCCTCTCGCGCGCGTGTGTGCTCGGTGCCGGGTGCACGTAGCGGTTTCCATCCGTTTGTTTTAAATGGTTTTTGAAAGTGATTTTCAGAAAATGTATAAATGCTTTAGAAAAATTTTAACTTGCTCATTTTAGCTCCAAATTTGATGAAACAAATTTCTATGGACTCTTTGGGACCAGATCTATGATGTAAAATTGTTGCATGTCAAATTTGATGAACTTTTCTGTAGAGTTTATAATTAAATAGTAAAAGGGCTATTTTCTTGATAAATACTTAATAAATCCTAGAAAAGTCAGAAAAATATGATTCCAAATTTATTAATCTTGTTGTGTCATGCACTTTCTAGGGAAATTTTATATCTTGGGTGTTCTGTATAAAAATTTGTAGTTGCAGTTCAAATGCTTTTTACTACCAATAATTGTTATTTTTGTTATTTAAATAAATTTGAATAAAACATGCAAGTGATAATTTTTCCATAGTGTTTGTTTAGGTAGTAGATAGTAGAAAAATTCCTAAATCTGTTGTTTGATACTTTTCATAATGTAAAGTATTTTAAATATCTATTTTAGGCCCTAGTTTGTTATTTTTGTATAGTAAGTTCTAATTATCCAAATGCAGTAAAAATTTTATGTCAAGCTATTCTTGATATTAGTAATCCACTGTAATTTTATAAGATTTTTCTGAGCTACTAAAATATGTGTTGCTGTTCAACCTTAGGACTAATTAGGGTTTCTATTTATTCTTAATGCAAAGTTAGTTGGAAAATTATACTTTGGTGTATCTTTGAAGCCTCTTGATTCTCAAATACTCTTGCATGATAGAAACTAATGTTGGTAGTTTCTGAGTACATGTTCTTGGATGACGTAGACTACCTTGTAGAAGAGTCATAAGTTCCACCTAATCCGATGACGTAATACATTCATTACACCGCATACATTCCGCATCGTCATCATCTCATGTCACTTCTGCATTGCACTTATGCATGTTGCACTCATACTTCTGCATCATACAGGATCGCAGGAAGTGGTTCCGGCAGTTGTTCCCGAGGACACCGAGGAGCAGCTCGAAGTGACGGAGCCGGAGCCAGCAGAAGCAGAAGAGGAGTCCGGTGAAGAACTTCCGGAGTGCCCTGACCATCGTCCCAGTACCTTCGAGCGAGGCAAGCCCCGGAGCATTTCTCCCCGGTTTGCAAATAATTATTTATTAATTTCACTTAATCTGATGCATTAAGTTTAGGAGTTGTTTGCAAACGTTGTTGCATTATACCTTGTTCCACCTTGTTTTACCCGATCCTTGTCACCCTGGTGTCCACGGTCAATACTTGCTTAGCTTGCTTAGACCGGTAGAAGTCGGGTGATTGCCTGTCATCCGCGAGCTATAGGGGATTACCTGGTTTTATGTGAAAGAAATGTCATGTGAGAATAACTAAGTGTGGGAATGAATATGAGACCGGGCGGAAGCTTGCAGGGTTCTGGACTGTAGTGTCTTCCGTCTGTGTCGATTAAGGACCGTCCGATGTCGGGCCTCGGGTCATGTTGAACGCATGCCTCACATTTAGCTGGCCGAATAAAGTACCTTTCGACCGCGAAGCCGGGAGATTATTCGGGCCGAGTAGATTGCCCGCAACGCACTGTACCGGAGCAGTAGTGGCAGGAAACGAGGGCGCGATGATAAGGCCAAAGAGCAGTCGGGCGGCCCCCGGGTACATGTGGTTCCTGGCAAGCTCGCGACTTTACCTGAATGGTTGACTCGGTGACCAATACCTCACTTTAGCGGGTGAGTGAGGTTTGTGTGAGGAATAAATTACCAGCTGGTCAATAATCGATTCGAATCGCCATCGTTCACTGGATAGTGAACACTTGACTTGAGTTACTTCATCGTAGTAATATTGATGCAACACTTGGATAGTTATGTGGAAAATGACATGGTAATTATTGTCAAATATTAATGGTAATCCTTGCTTGCTTAATTACATGGTTACTTTAGCATAAAGTGCAAACATAGTTGACAGGAGAATAAAGATTTAAAAGATGACATGCTTTTGAAAATGAATTGCTAAGCTAAAAATGCTTTTCTTGCAAATGAGTCAGCTACCCCACCAAAATGCCTATCATGATCCTTGGAGTCTTTTTGTTTTGGTTCTGTCGGGTAAGTCTAGCTGAGTACCTTCTCGTACTCAGGGCTTTGTTCCCACTTGTTGCAGATGGACAGATGTACTATGGGTATTGTATCAACTGTCTCTACCCTGCGATGGGCGAAGCCTAGGACCATGGGCAATGGTCACTCACTATTCCTCGCCTGATGCTTTTGTGGGAGATGATCGCGATCTGGCACTTTATTTTGGAAAGTTGTGCGTGTGTGTGTGTTTTGAACTAATGCTTCCGCTACTTTATTTGAAACTGGTTTGTAATAACTATGTTTAAACTCCGATGTATTTTGTGCCGCAAGCTACTGTGTAACTTATGAAGGTAATCGCTGAACTTATTACGATCTTGGCTGTGATGTGAAATGGTTTGAAATCCGTCGAGATTTCACGGACTACTGGGTTATACGGGCTTAAGTTTGGTAAATTGTCCGTTCGTTGGATGATTTTCTTACTTAATCTCGTATAATTGGGCGGTTCTGTTACACATTTCACTTCTCCAAAAAACGCCGAATCCCGCCTCGCAAGCTCGGCGGGAGGGAGAGAGGAACCCAAACCCCTCTCTACCGCTCAAAGTCCACCGCCTTCGCAAACGTGCTAACACCAACAAGTGTTCACCACCATGTGCTCGTGTGTTAGCATTTTCACAAACATTTTCCAAGGCGATATGTTAGCTCTTTACTAGATCCTAAATGCATATGCTCAAGACATTGATCTAGTGGCACTTGATTTCCGAGCTAACCGTGATTGCCCCTCTTGATAGTCGGCTATGTATCCTAAACCCGGTCAGTCACTTCTCTACTCATCTTAGACCGGCAAAAGGAAAACCCTATGGTTATACCTTTGCCTTGCGCTCTTAGATCCTTCTCTTTCACTTGATCATCATATCCATCATTTCATGTCCATGCACCATTTCTTTGTGATCTTGTGGCCACCACTCCTTGCCACGTACACCTTCATCACATGTGTTGCTTATGCCTAACTCAAAACACTTAACACATGGCATTAGCAACTTGGTGTCATTAATTACCAAAACCAAACTTGGGCTTTCAATCTCCCCCTTTTTGGTAATTGATGACAACCATCACAAAGATATGAAATGAAATCAATTTTTAATTTTGATAGTATTAGCTCCCCCTACATATGTGCTTCCATGAGTTTGGTTCAATTATGCACATATGTATGGATTTGAAATTTGGGAGAGTTACTACTATCTAATTGATGCTAAGGTATATAGAATGGACCTTTGAAGCGTGATACCAATCGGAGTTGCCTTTATATACCATCCTTAGCATCGATGTAGCTAGACACCACTTGTAATCCATCACTTGTAAAGATCACAAACACTAAAGTACCCCGTGAGATCAACATTATAAGCAAAGGTGTCTAGATACCACTTAAAAAGCTACTCTTAACAAATCATCATTCAAATTCTATTTCTAGCAAACGCCACACAAGCATGAATATGAATTTAAGCTTTGCAATGCAACAATTCATCATGTTAATGCACATACAAATGCAACAAACAATTCATGAGCTTGCTCCCCCTACTTGTGTGCTCAAATTTTTAATTGATCCCTTTCCAATGTCTTATATTATGCTTTCTCTTCCCCTTAGTAACTTTTCTCTCTTTGTGACTTTTCTCTCCCCTTACTATATCTTTCTCCCCCTTTGTGACTTTTCTATCTTTGTGACCTTTGTGACTATTCTCTCCCCCTTTGTCAACAATCACCAAAAAGGTGCCAATTTTAGTGAGAGTTAAGTCAATCAATTATAAGGGAGTCCAAATTATGGTTCAATCTAGATCACTTGCCTAGAATATGTAATTCGGTTTGATCCAAGGACAAGCTTCTTCACACCTCATAAAGTATAAGGGTTATCTTGACCATGTTGAATTACACATCATGAGCTCATTTTCTAGATTCAACACTAGGTTTGCAAGCCCACAAACATGTCATATGCTACCACTAGATCAATCAAACATAGAAGCAATAGTGGTACCATATATACATCAAAATCATTTGATTTTCATGAATGGGCCTATTTATCATGCAAATATGTCTATATGTTCTAAACATGTCCTTAGCAAAGTATGGATGATATGCCAAACAACTTTACCTTGCTATGTCGGAGGAGAGGCATGTCATATAAGAATGTAGGGTTGCACTCATTTCAAGTTGGAGAAGTCAAGTATGTTCAATTCATTCTTCAACTTGTAAAATCTCTTCTCATCAAGTGGCTTTGTGAATATGTCGGCTAGTTGATCTTCGGTGCCAATGCTCTCAATGCTAATATCACCCTTCTGTTGATGGTCTCTTATGAAGTGATGCCTTATGTCAATGTGCTTTGTTCTTGAATGTTGAACCGGATTTTGAGTCATCTTGATAGCACTTTCATTGTCACAAAACAATGGCACATTCTTGAACTTGATTCCAAAGTCATTCAAGGTGGCCTTCATCCAAAGCAATTGTGCACAACAACTACCGGCACTAATGTATTCGGCCTCGGCGGTAGATAGTGCAACACTATTTTGTTTCTTTGATGACCATGAAACAAGAGACCTTCCAAGCAATTGACAAGTACCACTTGTGCTCATTCTATCAATCTTGCAACCACCATAGTCGGAGTCCGAATATCCAATCAACTCAAAACTTGACCCCTTTGGAAACCATAATCCAACATCATGAGTGCCCTTAAGATATCTCAATATCCTCTTGGTTGCTTTCAAGTGACTTTCTCTAGGTGAAGCTTGATATCTTGCACACTTGCACACACTAAACATCACATCCGGCCTAGAAGCGGTGACATATAGCAAACTTCCAATCATAGACCGATATTGCTTTTGATCTACCATGTTACCACTATCATCAATACCTAATTGATCATTTGTGCCCATTGGTGTACTCATTGGCTTAGCATCTTGCAATCCAAACTTCTTGATCATGTCCTTGATGTACTTGCCTTGACTTACAAAAGTGCCATTCTTCATTTGCTTGATTTGAAGTCCAAGGAAATAACTAAGCTCTCCAATCATAGACATCTCAAACTCATTTGCCATCATATTTCCAAATTCTTCACAAAAATCTTGATTGGTTGATCCAAAGATAATGTCATCCACATAGATTTGCAACACAAACAAGTCATTTCCAAGCTTCTTGGTGAAGAGAGTGGTGTCAACCTTTCCCATCTTGAACCCTTTAGAGAGAAGAAAGTCCCTCAATCTCTCATACCATGCTCTAGGTGCTTGTTTCAAACCATACAATGCCTTCTTGAGCTTGTAAACATGGTTGGGCTTCTTGTCATCTTCAAAACCGGGAGGTTGCTCAACATAAACTTCTTCATTGATGTAACCATTAAGAAATGCACTCTTGACATCCATTTGATAGAGCTTGATGTTGTGTGCACAAGCATATGCTAATAAGATTCTAATAGCCTCCAATCTTGCAACCGGTGCATATGTTTCTCCAAAGTCAAGACCCTCAACTTGAGTGTATCCTTGTGCTACTAATCTTGCCTTGTTTCTCACAACCATGCCATCTTGATCTTGCTTATTTTTAAAGACCCACTTGGTGCCAATTACATTGTAGTTCTTTGGTCTCTCCACAAGTTCCCAAACTTGATTTCTAGCGAAGTTGTTTAGTTCTTCATGCATGGCATTTACCCAATCGGAATCCTTCAAAGCATCTTCTATTTTCTTAGGTTCTTCAAGTGACACAAATGAGTAGTGCTCACAAAAGGATGCTAATCTTGATCTAGTTTGAACACCACTTTGAATTCCACCAATGATTTGATCCAATGGATGATCTCTTGCAATACTAGCAGGTTGGAGTATTGGGAGTTGATTGCTTCCACTAGCTTGACCTTGATCTTGCACTTCATCATGAGAACCACTAGAGCTTGCTTGATTTGTATCAATTTGCACACTTTGGTTGATCACATGAATATCATCGTCATCAACTTGCCTTGGCCTAACATCACCAATGTCCATGTTCTTCATTGCATTTGACAATAGATCTCCTCTCACATCATCAAGGTTTCGATCTTCATTTTGAGAACCTTGGGTTTCATCAAACTCAACATCATGAACTTCTTCCAAGGTGCCATTAGTGAGATTCCAAACTCTATATGCTTTGCTTGTAGTAGAATAACCAAGTAAGAACCCTTCATCACATCTCTTTTCAAACTTACTCAATCTAGTGCCTTTCTTGAGAATATAACATTTGCAACCAAACACTCTAAAGTATGCAATGTTGGGCTTTCTACCATTCAATAGCTCATAAGGTGTCTTACCAAGCTTCCCATGGCAATAGAGACGGTTACTACAATAGCAAGCCGTGTTGATAGCTTCACTCCAAAATGAATGACTCACATTGTATTCACTAAGCATTGATCTAGCCATGTCAATCAAAGTTCTATTCTTCCTTTCAACTACACCATTTGATTGAGGAGTGTATGTTGGTGAGAATTGATGTCCAATTCCAAGATCATCACATAAATCTTCAATTCTTGTGTTCTTGAACTCACTACCATTGTCACTTCTAATCTTCTTGATGGTAGTCTCAAACTCATTTTGCACTCTCTTGACAAAAGACTTGAATAGATCATAAACATCACTCTTGTCATAGAGAAAGAACACCCAAGTGTATCTAGTATAGTCATCAACAATCACAAAACCATACTTGTTTACACCAATACTAGTGTATGTTGTTGGCCCAAACAAGTCCATGTGCAATAGCTCAAATGCCTTTGATGTACTCATTTCACTCTTACTAGGATGTTTATTTCCAACTTGTTTGCCGGCTTGACAAGCACTACAAGGTTTATCCTTCTCAAAAGTCACATCTTTCAAGCCTCTAACTAAGTCATGCCTCAAAAGTTTGTTCAATTGTTTCATTCCAACATGACCAAGCCTTCTATGCCACAACCATCCCATACTAGATTTGCTAAGCAAGCATGATGTCAATTGGGTCTTATTATCATTGAAGTCAACCAAGTATAAGCTACCATGTCTAAATCCTTTGAATATCAAATTTGATCCATCAACACTTATGACTTCAACATCATCACTACCAAATATGCACTTGAAGCCAAGATCACAAAGTTGTGCCACCGACAAAAGATTGAAATCCAAGCTCTCAACTAGCAACACATTGGATATGCTCATGTCATTTGAGATAGCAATTTTACCAAGCCCCTTGACCTTGCCTTTCTTGTTGTTGCCGAAAGTAATAGCATCAAAACCACCATTTTGACTTGTATCAATAGATTTGAACATACAAGAATCCCCGGTCATATGTTGAGTGCACCCACTATCAAGCACCCAATGCCTTCCTCCGGCTTTGTAATTGACCTATAAGATAAGATCAATTCCTTTTAGGTACCCAAACTTATTTGGGTCCTCCAAGGTTAGTGACCAAGCTCTTTGGTACCCAAATGGCTTTCTTCTTTGAGCCCATCCATGGTGCACCAATGAACTTAGCATGAACACCATTTGTACCCTTGGTAAGTATATAGAAAGAATCAAACTTGATTGAGGATACATTAGCATTAGATTTCTTGTTCATGCAATATTGCTCTATGTGACCAACTTGCTTGCAACATTTGCAATAGCTACCATTGTTCTTCACAAAACGAGTCTTGTGAGGAGCAAAAGCGGCCTTGCCTTTCTTGGGGTTATAGCCCAATCCCTCTTTATAGAGAGAAGCTCTTTGGCTACCCAAGCACATAAGCAAGCGGTCCTCACCACCATAAGCCTTGGCCAAGGTGTGATTGAGCTCTTTTACCTCCTTGAGATTTTCATTCTCAACTATAAGTGTGGGATCACAAGTGAAACCATCACTACTAGATGAGGATGATGTAGATGAGCTACATGAAGGGTTAGTAGGAGCAACAACAATAGGCTTATGAAAAGGTTCATCAATTATATCACATGATATGCCTATGTTGCAAGTTTTAGCTTTCTCAACATTAGTTGGCATGTTTTCACATTTTTCAACTAGAGAGGAATGAGCTTCTTCAAGCTTAGTGTGAGACTTTTGAAGTTTCTTATGGTCTACCTTTAGACTCTCATAAGATGCTCTAAGCTCATCAAGTTCTTGCATAAGGTTTTTCTTTTTCTTAAGCAAGCCCTTGCATTCCTTTCTAGATTCTTTATAATGTTGAGTGCAATCTTCTAGCATAGTGATTAGTTCATCTTTAGTGAATTCTTCTTCATCACTATCACTATCACTATCATTATCATGATCACTCTCATTGTCGGATGATACCTTAGTGGCCTTAGCCATGAAGCACGATGGAGTGTCGAAGAGGGAGACCTTCTCTTGGATAGCAATGCTAGCATGTCCCTTCTTCTTGCTCTTGTAGTCATCCTCATCATCACTTGAGGAATCATCACTATCCCATGTAGCAACATGAGAATCATTCTTCTTCTTATGAGAGCTCTCCTTCTTTTCATGCTTCTTCTTTTGCTTCTTCCTTTCCTTCTTGATAGCATCTTCATCATCACTATCATAAGGACACTTTGCGATGAGATGGTCCTTGCTATGGCATCTAAAGCATCTCATGGTATGCTCATTCTTCTTAGATGTGTTCTTCTTCCTCCTAGCACGATAACCCTTCTTTTTCATGAATTTGCCAAATTGCTTGACAAAGAGAGCCATCTTCTCATCAATGTCATCACTATCACAAGAGCTTGAGTCTTCTTCACTTGATGATTCAATCTTGGATTTGCCCTTGGATGTGGTGGCTTTGAATGCCACACTCTTCTTCTTTTCATCATCTTTCTTCTCATTCTCCTTCTTCTTCTTCTTGACCAACTCATCCTTCTCATCATCTTCTCTATATGAGTCATCGGTCATCACTTCTTGAAATATTTGTTGAGGAGTTGAATCCTTCAATGTAGTCCTCACTAGCACGGTGATCAATGTGTCAAATCTCTTAGGTAGGCTTCTTAGGAACTTCATAGAGAATTGATTGTCCTTCACTTCTTCTCCAAGTGCCTTGAGCTCATTTACAATGACTTGCAACCTATGAAACATCTCCGGTACACTCTCATCATCTTGCATCTTGAAGCTTGAAAATTTTTCTTGCAAGATATATGCTTTAGCGGTCTTTGTGCCTTCGGTGCCCTCAAATGTTTCTTCTAGCTTGGCCCAAGCATCATGTGCAACTTCTATGTTCTTCACTTGCTCAAATGTCTTGTCATCTAAAGCCTCATGAAGAGCACTAATGGCAATATCATTGCATTGGAGCTTCTTCTCTTCCACCGGTGTAGGTGCTTCCGGATTAGCAACCTCAAATTTGGTTTCGGTGACTTTCCACACTTCTCTATTGATTGACTTGAGGTGTGCGGTCATCTTAACCTTCCAATATGCATAATTTGTGCCATCAAAGTGAGGTGCCTTCTTTGTGTTGTTGATGTGCAAACTTATTTGAGCCATTTCTTCTTCATCGTAGGTTGTTAAGCCTCAAATAAACGGTGCCTCGGCTCTGATACCACTTGTAAGGTCCAAAAAGGCTAGAGGGGGGGGTGAATAGCCTAATAAAAACTTCTACACAAAATACTTAACCACAAGTTAGTACGAAAGGTGGCGAACCGCAAAGCACTAGCACTTAACTAATTAAGCAAGCCACCTACACAATTCTAGTACAAGGCTATCCACTAAACACAACAACAACAAGAAGATACAAGAAGTAAATCGAGAGAAGAGCTTCGAGTGATTATACCGCCGTGTAGAGGTGAGGAGTACCAATCAATCAATCACACAAGAGAAATCCTCGGGAAGAGAGTGACACAAGAATTTATCCCGAGGTTCACTTGCTTCCCGGCAAGCTACTCCTCGTTGTGGCGATGCACCCACTTGTCGGTTCGCGAGCTAATCAACTATCAAGAGTTGAGCCCTCGGCGGGCGCCGCACAACCGCACACAAGATGGGGATCCTCCAAGCCACGAGCTCCACTAGAGTATCCAATTTGCGAACTCCCGCGGGGAAGGATCAAGAACCCCTTACAACACTTGGTGAAGGCTCCAACAATCTCCAATTGCGAGCTCAATCACCTCCGCTGCTCCAAGCTGTCTACCGTGTCGGGAAACACGGAAGAGTAACAAGAAATCCGCAGCAACTCGAAGATCAAGTGCCTCTAGAATGCAACTCTCAAGCAATGCACTTGAATCTCACTCAATCTCACTCAAGATGTGCAATCAATCAAAGAGATGAGTGGAGGGGTTGTTCTCTAGCTCAAAGTATGTCTCTAGGTCTCAAAATGTGCAAGAGTTACCCTCAAAACCCGTCCACCATCTATTTATAACGAAGGGGTACGCAGCTAGCCGTTAGAAACGACGCAGCAGAAATCGCGCTGCACCGGACGCGCCGGTCCGGGTGACCGGACGCGTCCGGTCACTACGTGACAGACGAGAATAGTGCCGTTCAAACTAGCCGTTACCGTTGACCGGACGCGCTCGACCGAGCGACCGGACGCGCTGGTCACGACCGGACGCGCCGGTCCCGTGACCCACCGGACGCGCCGGTCAACACCGAGCCGCGCACTGCAAAACAACCACCGGACGCGCTGAAGAACGGACCGGACGCCACAGTGCCCGCGTCCGGTGGGAGTCCAGTAAGCTCCCTGGAAGACCGGACGCGTCCGGTGACCTATGACCGGACGCGCACCGCGTCCGGTGATCCTCATGAACCGCTGTTCGCCTGACCGGACGCGCCGGTCGTATAGTGACCGCGTCCGGTGCCGAGTCCGGTGCAGCGTCCGGTGCACGCAGTGACCTCCGTTCGCCTCCGTTTCTTTTCCGACTTTTGGCGCAATAGAAAATAGGCATTTCACTTCTCCAAAAAACGCCGAATCCCGCCTCGCAAGCTCGGCGGGAGGGAGAGAGGAACCCAAACCCCTCTCTACCGCTCAAAGTCCACCGCCTTCGCAAACGTGCTAACACCAACAAGTGTTCACCACCATGTGCTCGTGTGTTAGCATTTTCACAAACATTTTCCAAGGCGATATGTTAGCTCTTTACTAGATCCTAAATGCATATGCTCAAGACATTGATCTAGTGGCACTTGATTTCCGAGCTAACCGTGATTGCCCCTCTTGATAGTCGGCTATGTATCCTAAACCCGGTCAGTCACTTCTCTACTCATCTTAGACCGGCAAAAGGAAAACCCTATGGTTATACCTTTGCCTTGCGCTCTTAGATCCTTCTCTTTCACTTGATCATCATATCCATCATTTCATGTCCATGCACCATTTCTTTGTGATCTTGTGGCCACCACTCCTTGCCACGTACACCTTCATCACATGTGTTGCTTATGCCTAACTCAAAACACTTAACACATGGCATTAGCAACTTGGTGTCATTAATTACCAAAACCAAACTTAGGCTTTCAGGTACGCTAGTCCCCATTGGACACCGCAAGAACTGATCCACAAGTGAGGTAACTCAATGACATGAGCAATTCACTAGAGTTACCTTTCGGCTCTCCGCCGGGAAAGGTACAAGACCCCTCACAATCACCGAAGCCGACCACGAACAATCACCAACACATGCCAGACCTCCACCGTTGCTCTAAGCCGTCTAGGTGGCGGCAACCACCAAGAGTAACAAGAAATCCACAGCCACAATGATCTCTAAGTGCCACTAAATACAATCTGATAAGGACATGACATCATCGGATACGACCATTATTTATAAGGTGAGCTCGTTCCCATATTTGCATAATGATTTTTGGTACAATTCACTTGGTTCCACATGTACATGTCATTATTTGAATTTAGGTACAAATGTGTCTCAACGTGCAAGTTCATCAAAGTTAAATTTTCGGTTCGTCGGTAGCCCGACAGTGCTTCATTGGGAAGGCCATAACTTATCCATCCAGAGTGCGATCGAGGTCAATGAGCACTTGATGGAAAGCTTGTTTGATAAGCTTTCAAATAGATTTGGTCTCATCTCAATATCACGTTGGCAAGGCCTCTAAACCATCAAGATATTATGTCGTTGTTTCTACCGGGAGCTACACTGTCGTCATGGGCTTGTTATTCATCCTTGGGACCTTGGCCCAAGTGGGAGCACACCCCAAGGACTTAGAGAACCCACCAAGAAAGCCCTTGAAAGTCCTCCTCCTTGGCCACCAACTTAGGAGGCCAGCAAGGATGTCCAAGCCAAGCCGGAGGCCTAGTCCAATGTGAGTTCGAGTCTTCCTCGGCCTTCAGGACTAGTCTATAATAAAATGGACGTCCAGGACGTATCCGGACTCCATTTTTGATGATCCACATATGGAGGGAAAGATAATTTCATAAGCTAACCAATGGCTTTGGTTTGAGGCCCATGTTCTATTGGAGTCAACGGGAATCATCAAAACAAGCAAGTTGACGTCTAGAATCTGTCAGGGCGCTGCGTCGCCGTCTTTTGGGCCGTTTGGCCCTTGTAACGTGTCGAGACTTCTTAGCGACGTGAGTAGGGGTCCTTGGACGCCCCTTAGGCTTTATAATCAGTAGCCGCCGCCTACGTTAGGGTTTGGGTTTTGCTTTAGATCAATCTGTTTTTGAACAGTCGCCGTTATCGGTTTGCGAGACCCCAACTTCAAGTGCTTAATCATATATCTGCAATTGTCACTTCAATTGAGTTGTGTTTTATCTTGTTCTTGCTTGTGTTCTTTGATTCATAGTAGGGATTAGCCTTCGTGGTGAGGTCAACCAGATTATGACACGGTTGATAACCAGAGGAGATGTGGTGCTAAGGTTGCAGGGTTCGGGTCTTTGTGATCTGAAGCCGGATCGGTGTGTCGCTCTCCGACCAAATCGATAGTTATCTTGAACCTGACGGAAGATCAGGAATCACGTCTCTATCACAATCACTCAAGTAAATACACTTGGAATCACTTACAATCTCACTTTGATGATGAATCAAGGATGAAGATGAGTGGAAAGTGTTTGCTTAGGCTTACAAGGGTGTCAAGTATGTCAAAGTGCCAAGAAAGTGAACCCTAAGTCGATACCTTTCTATTTATAGAGCCCCAAGAAGCAAAGAGCTGTTAGGAGCTTGCGGGGTGACCAGACGCACCCTAGGGCCCGGTCGCTCTAGGCCGTCCACGTGTTCTCATTTGAATTACATTCGTTCAATACCAACGGTCAAAACACTGAGCCCACGCTGTTAAAGATTGACCGGACGCACTGGAGGAAGCTCCCAAAACTAATTACACTAAAGAGCTTGTTATAAATAGTTTGCGAGAATGTAAATAAGTGAGCAAGATGATTATACCACCGCGTAGAGATGAATCAATCAATCAATCAATCAATCAATCAACACAATATGAATACCAGGAGAAATCCAATGGCAAGAGACAAGTGATTTTTCTCCTGAGGTTTACGTGCTTGCTGGCACGCTAATCCCTGTTGTGTCAACCAACACTTGGTGATTCGACGCCTAAGAGGTGTTGCACGAACCTCGTCCACACATTGGACACCACAAGAACCAACTCATAAGTGAGGTAATTCAATGACACGAGTAATCCACTAGAGTTACCTTTCGGCTCTCCACCGGAGAAGGTACAAGACCTCTCACAATCACCGGGAGCCGGCCACGAACAATCACCAACACGTGTGAAAGTCCCTAGTTTGGTTTTGGCTAATTGATGAAACCTAGGACTAACCTTTGTATCTAAGTGGATGATTTAGATAAAGGTGGTCATTGAATATGAGACATGACATTGACTCATATGATCAAGATGGTGAAGACCAAGATGATGCTTGGCTCGATGGACCGGTTGTGAAGGTGAAGGGCTAGTCGAGGCTTCGAAGCGAAGGACCATGCGATGGTGAAGCTTGAGCAAGACTTGGCGCCGATGGACCGATGCAACGGTGAAGAGCAAGTGAAGTCCAGGTCGATGGATCGAGACGGTCATGTGATGATATGAAGTGGATCATATCATTTGGAGAAACAAAATGGGCTCAAGGCAAAGGTATAACCATAGGGCCATTTTGTTTTACACTCAAGACACCATAGAGGGTGTGAGTGGTTTAGGATCGATAGCCGAACTATTAAGAGGGGAAGTCTTATCGGTTATTCGACGCATGGGTGCCACTAGGTGAATTCATGAAGTGCATTGCATGTAGGGCCTAGTGAGCTAACTGGAAAACCTTTGAAAATGTTTGAGAAAAAGCTAACACACAAAGCTAACTCAAGTGGCATTCTAGAAGAAGTCCATGATGTGCAATTTGATGAAACCAATGGGTCACAAGATGAAGAAGAAAATCTAGATGATATTGGTGGAACTCTATTAGTGGAAGCAATGAAGAACATGGACATTGGAGACATTAGAGCAAAGCAAGTAATTGATATTCAAGATGATGATAAAGATCAAGTGCTTAATTCACCATTCAAGCTAGTTAGTGACTCTCAAGTGCAAGATCATGGTGCTAGTTCTTCTCATCAAGATACATCAAGTGATCAACCAAGCTCAAGCAATCAAGTGCAAGTACTCCAACCACAACATGTTGCAAGAGATCATCCCATTGATAGTGTTATTGGTGATATTAGAAGTGGTGTGCAAACAAGATCAAGATTGGCTATGTTTTGTGAGCATGCATCATTTGTGTCAACCATAGAACCAAAGAAGATAGAAGAAGCTTTGAGGGATGCCGATTGGATCATGGCTATGCAAGAAGAGCTTAACAATTTCACAAGAAATGATGTTTGGGAGTTGGTAGAAAGGCCAAATGACTACAATGTGATTGGAACCAAGTGGGTGTTCAAAAACAAGCAAGATCAAGATGGCATTGTAGTAAGAAACAAAGCAAGACTAGTTGCTCAAGGTTACACTCAAGTTGAAGGTCTTGACTATGATGAGACATATGCTCCCGTGGCAAGATTGGAGGCAATAAGGATTCTATTGGCTTATGCTTGTGCACACAACATCAAACTATATCAAATGGATGTCAAAAGTGCATTTCTCAATGGGATCATCAATGAGTTAGTCTTTGTTGAGCAACCGCCCGGATTTGAAGATGACAAGAAACCCAACCATGTGTACAAGTTGAAGAAGGCTTTATATGGCTTAAAGCAAGCACCTAGAGCATGGTATGAGAGGCTAAGGGATTTCCTTCTCTCTAAGGGATTCAAGATGGGCAAGGTTGATACAACTCTATTCACCAAGAAGATTGGAAATGATCTATTCATAGTGCAAATATATGTTGATGACATCATCTTTGGATCAACCGATCAAGCTTATTGTGAAGAATTTGGTGCTATGATGGCCAAAGAGTTTGAAATGTCTATGATTGGTGAACTTAGCTACTTCCTTGGTCTCCAAGTAAAGCAATTGAAGAATGGGACATTTGTGAGTCAAGGGAAATACATAAGGGACATGTTGAAGAAGTTTGGAATGCAAGATGCAAAGCCAATTTCAACTCCAATGGGTACAAATGGCAATTTGGATAGTGATCTTGATGGCAATATGGTGAATCAAAAGGAATATCGGTCTTTGATTGGAAGTCTACTCTATGTCACCGCATCAAGGCCGGATGTCATGTTTAGTGTTTGCATGTGTGCTAGATATCAAGCCTCACCTAGAGAGAGTCATCTCACGGCCGCAAAGAGAATATTGAGGTACTTGAAGCAAACAAAAGATGTTGGACTATGGTATCCCAAGGGATCAAAGTTTGAATTGATTGGATATTCGGACTCCGACTATGGGGGTTGCAAGATCAATAGAAAGAGCACAAGTGGCACATGTCAATTACTTGGAAGATCGCTTGTGTCATGGTCCTCAAAGAAATAAAATAGTGTGGCAATCTCTACCGCCGAAGCCGAATATGTGAGTGCGGGGAGTTGTTGTGCACAATTGCTATGGATGAAATCAACTTTGAAGGATTATGGCCTCAACTTTAAGAATGTGCCATTGCTATGTGATAATGAGAGTGCAATCAAGATGATACAAAATCCGGTTCAACATGGAAGAACAAAGCATATTGACATAAGACATCATTTCATTAGAGATCATCAACAAAAGGGAGATATTGCCGTTGAGAGTGTTGGCACCGATGATCAACTTGCCGATATTCTAACTAAGCCACTTGATGAAAAGAGGTTTTGCAAGCTAAGGAATGAATTGAATATTCTTGATTTCTCAAACATGAGTTGAATGCACCCCACCCACTTATTGACATGCCTCTCCTTCGACATTGCAAGGTAAAGTTGATTGACATGTCATTCATTCTATGCTAAGGACTTGCTAGAGCATGTAGACATGATAAGTGGTATGCATGAGCATTCATGACAAATCAAATGAATTTGATGGATATATGTTACCACTATTGCCTCTATGTTTGATTTGATCTAGTGGTGGCATATGACATGTTTGTGAGCTTGCACACCTAGTGTTGAATCTAGAAGATTTGCTATAAGTGTTTAATTCAACATAGACAAGATAACCCTTATTAGGAGGTGTGAAGAAGCTTGTCTTTGGTTCAAATCGAATTAAATATCTTTGACAAGTGTTCATGGTTGAACCAAATTTGATAAATTTTAACCTACTCCATCAAACTTTGTTCTTCTCTCCACAATTTGATCCCATTTTTGGGTAAGTTGTTGACAAAGGGGGAGAGAAAAAGATGATTCAACATGATAAAGGGGTAAATAAAATTTTTGATGCACACAAGTAGGGGGAGCAAGCTCATAAACAAAGTTGTTGCATTTGTTTGGGCATTTTTATATGACTTGCTCATTGCACATGTATTTAAATTCAATATACAAGCTTGTGTGGTGCAATGCTAGTATAGAACTTGGATGTTGAAATGATCTACTAGCATGCATAGGAATAGTTTTACATGTGGTATCTAGACATGCCTAAAGTTTTTTACAAGTGGTCCAAGAATCTTTACATATAATGTTGATCTCACGGGGTTCTTGAGTTTTGTTGGATGTCTAGTTACTTCGTGATGCTAAGGATGGTGTAAAAGGCAACTCCGATTGGTATCACGCTTCAAAGGTCCATTTCTTACACCTTAGCATCATTTTGGTAGAATTACTCTCCCAACACTTCTATCCATGCATATGTGCAAAGCTTTCAATCCAAACTCTATGCACATATGTAGGGGGAGCTAATGCTACCAAAACCGAGCTTGTGATAATTGTCCAAACTTTACTCATGAGCAAAATGATTGGACAAGTATGACAAGTTCAAAACTTTTATTATCAAAATCATCTTTGTGAGGGTTGTCATCAATTACCAAAAAGGGGGAGATTGAAAGTCCCTAGTTTGGTTTTGGCTAATTGATGAAACCTAGGACTAACCTTTGTATCTAAGTGGATGATTTAGATAAAGGTGGTCATTGAATATGAGACATGACATTGACTCATATGATTAAGATGGTGAAGACCAAGATGATGCTTGGCTCGATGGACCGGTTGTGAAGGTGAAGGGCTAGTCGAGGCTTCGAAGCGAAGGACCATGCGATGGTGAAGCTTGAGCAAGACTTGGCGCCGATGGACCGATGCAATGGTGAAGAGCAAGTGAAGTCCAGGTCGATGGATCGAGACGGTCATGTGATGATATGAAGTGGATCATATCATTTGGAGAAACAAAATGGGCTCAAGGCAAAGGTATAACCATAGGGCCATTTTGTTTTACACTCAAGACACCATAGAGGGTGTGAGTGGTTTAGGATCGATAGCCGAACTATTAAGAGGGGAAGTCTTATCGGTTATTCGACGCATGGGTGCCACTAGGTGAATTCATGAAGTGCATTGCATGTAGGGCCTAGTGAGCTAACTGGAAAACCTTTGAAAATGTTTGAGAAAAAGCTAACACACAAGCACATGGAGATGTACACTTGTTGGTGTTGGCACATTTGCAAAGGTGGCGTTGGTCGCGCTGTGGCTTGCGGGTAGAGAGGGTGTAAGGTCCTAGATGGCTAGAGGGGGGGTGAATAGCCTATTTTAAATTCTACAAGAACCACTAAGCAAACTTGTTAGAATAACAAACGGCGTAAAGCGAGTTTTGCTTAGCCAAAGGTTGTGATGCAAGCCTCCTATCCACAAGTCTAGTAGATTAAGATCTCTAGTTCACTCAAGAGCTATGTCACTAAGGTTACACTAGAGAACAAGCTAACACTACTAGCAAAGCTACTACTAGAGCTACACAAGATAAACTAGTGAAAGTAAATGCAAGAGGGAGGATTGTGATTATTATACCGACGGTGAAGTGAAGATGTTGCCAATCACCAAGATGATATACAATCAATCAATATTGACAACAACACAATATGAAGACCAATCACCGGGAGACAAGAGACAATATTTGTTCACCCGGTGTTCACTTGTGCACCGACAAGCTACGTCACCGGTTGTGTCGACCAACACTTAGATGGTTCCTCGGTGTGACCCTCAAGTCACTTGCCCCTCAAGGCACGCCCCGCAAGACACCGCAAGACACCACTCTCAAGTGAGGTAACTCAATGACACGCGGAATCCACTAGAGTTGCTTTTGGCGTCCCGCCGAGGAAAGCACAAGAACCTCTCACAATCAACCGGAGGTGGCCAAGAACAATCACCTTCTCTTGCCAACGCCTCCAACAATCTCCAAGCCGGCTAGGAGCGGTACTCTCCAAGAGTAACAAGAAATCCACCGGCTAAACCACCCACAAGTGCCACTAGATGCCCTCAAGCTATGCAATGCACTTTGGGATCACTCAATCTCACTTTTGATTTGCAATCAAGCAAGGGAGATGAGTGGGAGGAGTTGCTTTAGCTCAAAGGATGCACAAGTATGTTAGAAATGCCAAGAGACCTCCCCAAGGGCCGGCCAACAAGTATTTATAAGCATCCCAAACAAATAGAGCCGTTACAACTCCACTCACGTTTTTCGCGGGACCACCGGACGCGCCGGTCGTAACTGACCGGACGCGCTCAACCACGTCCGGTCGCCCTTTGACGACCACGTGTCCTCTAATTTCAAATTCGTCCGTTAGATCCTCCAACGGTCACTGCGCGCCAACGGTCAAACGAGCGACCGGACGCGCTGCTGCGAACGACCGGACGCACCGGTGTGCACAGCACCCGCGCCCGCGAACCAACGACCGGACGCGCTCCTCGCAACGACCGGACGCCACAGTACCCGCGTCCGGTGGGAGTCCAGTAAGCTCCCTGGACGACCGGACGCGTCCGATCGTGTGTGACCGGACGCGCACCGCGTCCGACGACTTCGTGAACCGCTGTTCGCAAGACCGGACGCGCCGGTCCCGCGTGTCACCGGACGCGCCGGTGGCAGACCCTAGCCCGCGCGCCTGTCCCCGACGCTGTACTGACCGAACGCGCCGGTCGAAACTGACCGCGTCCGGTGTAGCGTCCGGTGCAGCGTCCGGTCACCTCTGTGACCGCGTTCGCCTCCGTTTCTTTTCCGACTTCCGGCGCAATGGAAAATAGGCATTTCATTTCCCCGAAATCGCCTGAATCCCGCGCTCGCACGCTCGGCGGGAGGGAGAGAGGAACCCAAACCCCTCTCTACCCGCAAACCATAGCGCGACCAAAGCCACCTTTGCAAATGTGCCAACACCATCAAGTGTACATCTCCATGTGCTTGTGTGTTAGCTTTTTCTCAATCATTTTCAAAGGTTTTCCAGTTAGCTCACTAGGCCCTACATGCAATGCACTTCATGAATTCACCTAGTGGCACCCATGCGTCGAATAACCGATAAGACTTCCCCTCTTAATAGTTCGGCTATCGATCCTAAACCACTCACACCCTCTATGGTGTCTTGAGTGTAAAACAAAATGGCCCTATGGTTATACCTTTGCCTTGAGCCCATTTTGTTTCTTCAAAGGATATGATCCACTTCATATCATCACATGACCGTCTCGATCCATCGACCTTGACTTCACTTGCTCTTCACCGTTGCATTGGTCCGTCGGCGCCAAGTCTTGCTCAAGCTTCACCATCGCATGGTCCTTCGCTTCGAAGCCTCGACTTGCCCTTCACCTTCACAACCGGTCCATCGAGCCAAGCCTCATCTTGGTCTTCACCATCTTGGTCACATGAGTCAATGTCATGTCTCATATTCAACGACCACCTTTATCTAAATCATCCACTTAGATACAAAGGTTAGTCCTAGGTTTCATCAATTAGCCAAAACCAAACTAGGGACTTTCAGAGGGGTTTGGGTTCCTCTCTCCCTCCTGCCGAGCGTGCGAGCGCGGGATTCAGGCGATTTCGGGGAAATAAAATGCCTATTTTCCACTACGCCGGAAGTCGGAAAAGAAACGGAGACGAACGGAGGTCACAGAGGTGACCGGACGCTGCACCGGACGCGGTCACGGTGTGACCGAACGCGTCCGGTCAGTACAGCGCAGCAGTCAGGCGCGCGGGTTAGGGTTTGCAACCGGCGCGTCCGGTCACTCGTGGGACCGGCGCGTCCGGTCAGGCACCCTGAGGTTTTTGCAGTTTCGCAAGGACGATCGGACGCGGTGCGCGTCCGATCACACACGATCGGACGCGTCCGGTCGTCAAAGGAGCTTACTGGACTCCGACCGGACGCGGTCACTGTTGCGTCCGGTCGTTGCGAGGAGCGCGTCCGGTCGTTGCTTCGCGGGCGCGCGGTACTGTGCGACCGGCGCGTCCGGTCGGTTGAGCTGCGCGTCCGGTCATCGCGTTTGACCGTTGGCGCGCAGTGACCGTTTGAGGATCTAACGGTCGCATTTGAAATCGGTGGACACGTGGACGTCGCAGGGCGACCGGACGCGGTGAAGCGCGTCCGGTCAGTTTCGACCGGCGCGTCCGGTCGTCCCGAAAAAATGGTCAGTGGAGTTGCAACGGCTCTATTTGTTTGGGATGCTTATAAATACTTGTTGGCCGGCCCTTGGGGAGGTCTCTTGGCATTTCTAACACTCTTGTGCATCCTTTGAGCTAGAGCTACTCCTCCCACTCATCTCTCTTGCTTGATTGCAAATCAAAAGTGAGATTGAGTGATCCCAAAGTGCATTGCATAGCTTGAGGGCATCTAGTGGCACTTGTGGGTGGTTTAGCCGGTGGATTTCTTGTTACTCTTGGAGAGTACCGCTCCTAGCCGGCTTGGAGATTGTTGGAGGCGTTGGCAAGATAAGGTGATTGTTCTTGGCCACCTCCGGTTGATTGTGAGAGGTTCTTGTGCTTTCCTCGGCGGGACGCCAAAAGCAACTCTAGTGGAATCCGCGTGTCATTGAGTTACCTCACTTGAGAGTGGTGTCTTGTGGTGCCTTGCGGGGCGTGCCTTGAGGGGCAAGTGACTTGAGGGTCACACCGAGGAACCATCTAAGTGTTGGTCGACACAACCGGTGACGTAGCTTGTCGGTGCACAAGTGAACACCGGGTGAACAAAAATACTGTGTCTCTTGTCTCCCGGTGATTGGTCTTCATATTGTGTTGTTGTCAATATTGATTGATTGTATATCATCTTGGTGATTGGCAACATCTTCACTCCACCGTCGGTATAAGAATCATAATCCTCTCTTGCACTTATTTTTACTAAGTTTATCTTGTGTAGCTCTAGTGGTAGCTTTGCTAGTAGTTTTGTTTAGCTTGTTTTCTAGTGTAAGTTTAGTGACATAGCTCTTGTGTGAACTAGAGATCATAATCTACTAGACTTGTGGATAGGAGGCTTGCATCACAACCTTTGGCTAAGCAAAACTCGCTTTACGCCGTTTGTTGTTCTAACAAGTTTGCTTAGTGGTACTTGTAGAATTTTTTATAGGCTATTCACCTCCCCTCTAGCCATCTAGGACCTTACAACGTGTCAGACCTCCACCGCTGCTCCAAGCCGTCTAGGTGACGGCAACCACCAAGAGTAACAAGAAATCCACAGCCACAACGATCCTCAAGTACCACTAGATGCAATCACTCAAGCAAATACACTTGGAATCACTTCTAATCTCACTTTGATGATGAATCAAGGATGGAGATGAGTGGGAGGTGTTTGCTTAGGCTCACAAGGATGTCAACTATGTCAAAGTGCCAAGAGAGTGAGCCCCAAGTTGGTACATTTCTATTTATAGAGCCCCAAGAAGCAAAGAGCCATTGGGAGCTCGCGGGGTGACCGAACGCACCCCAGCGTCCGGTTGGCCACCGTCTGGTCGCTCCAGGCCATCCATGTGTCCTTGTTTGAATTACGTTCGTTCAATTTCAACGGTCAAAATACTAAGCCCGCACTGTTAAAGATCGACCAGATGCACTGGAGGAAGTGATCGGACTCACCACCACGTTTCCGATCGATTACAGAGAGCATCCAGAGCGACGAAAGTATGACCGGACGCGTCAGGTCAACGACGATTTGACGCGCCCCAGCTTCCAGTCCTCATACTGTTCATGCACGCGTGCGAGCTAGGGTAATGTTAGTGTACGTCACGCATCACCTGACATAGTAGTGTCACATCCGATAGCCTGAAACTGCCGCCAACCAACATGTGATTGGACGCGCAGGTGGAACCAAGTCCAGCGTCCGGTCAAGCCCACCACTCTCAGCCAACTTCGCGCTATGTTTTATAATTGACCGGACTCAGCCTGCCAGCATTTGGTCATGACGTAGGCAGCGTCCGGTCACTGTGTAGCTCCTCCTTTTCTTTTTCTAAGTCTACAACAACTTCACCCTTGCTTCCAACTTGCTAACCACAAAGTGTAGAACTTGTGTGCACGTGTGTTAGCATTTTTCAAAGCATTTTACAAGGGTCGATGTTAGCTCACATTAGGTCGTAATGCATATGATCATATAAATTCACCTAGTGGTACTTGATAACCGTTTTAACCGAGATTTTTTTCTCTTAATAGTACGGCTATCGATCCTAAGTCACTCCACCCTCTATGGTGTCTTGAGTACAAAACAAAAATGGCTCTATCACATATACCTTTGCCTTGAGCCCATTTTTGTTTTTCTCTTTCTCCTTTTCCAAATGATGAGCACTTGATCATTTATGTCCATCATCACCTCTATGGACCATCTTATAGCTTCACCAGTTGAAATGTACCAACCTTATCTACTTCACACACTTAGCATAAAGGTTAGTACTAGGTTTCATCATTTATCGAAAATCAAACTAGGGCTTTCAGCAGCAGGGCGTGGCCGCGCGGCACGGGGCGGTCCCCTTTGTTGCGGGTTCAATCGGACGAGTGGAACTAGATAACGTTACAAGTTGGGTGGGAGCTGCTTCCGGACGTCTCCTAGGGGCCAGACGTTCGGGCGCTAGGATCTCCCATAGATGAATGCGAAGAATGCTATCTTTCGCTACATTTTTTGTGCTCGTGGTACACGTAGATCATGCTTTAGCCGGTTCGTGTTTCTAATATTTATTTTCTATTATATTATATATTTTTACGGTGGTAATCCTATTGAGTATAAGTTTGCATCAATTTTTGCCTTTTTTCTTCACCTAGTTTGTGTTCAGTCTTCTGATTTTTCTATTTGAGAAAAGATTCTATTCATTTTTTGTTGGACAAACTCGATGTGTTATACTATTTTATTAGTATACACCTTTGTTGATGGCATGTGGATATTTATACATGTTTTTTTCTTTTGCTTAATGCGTTTATACAACTCCTGTGAAGCCATTTTGTAAAGGATGGATGTGTCAGAGCGAATGTTGGGTAGAGGCAAAAGAATTTAAATTTAAAGTCGCGGAACACAAGTGTACAAAAGGTGGGATCAAAGGTGCTTGTTATTGCCTCATGTGTCATTAGTTCGAAAAGAATGGAAGCCATCATCTCAGAAGAATCAATCAAATAGTTTGTCATGTCTTTTTTTTGGTCCCATCTCACGATTTAGAGTAAGTACTTAATAAGTCTGTGGAGTTGTACGTTTTGTTTTAACATGGTAGTATCTATTATTGTACTAAAATCTTTTGTTGAATAAGTATATAAACTAGGATGAAAGAGGCATTGTACTACACTGCTCCCATATACTTAAGCCCATGAAAGCAGGTCCTTAGGCACTAAGTTGCAAAAGAAGTAAACAAAGCTATTGCAATGTACATATTTAATTAGTGTAGAACATGGATACTACACCACATATGGTTGTGACCTTGTTTACCTCATGTTTGATTGTAACACATGCCTTAACACAAATGATCGTTTGCTCATGTACATTAGTAACTTCATTGTAAGAAAAAATGATGATGATACATGTGAAGAGCACACATGGCAAAAAATTTGGTACAAAATAATAATTCACAAACTCCACATTAGGTAGCTGAAGTATATATATAAGAGCAAGAAGTATATGATGTATCTGAAGCCTAAGATCCTAATCTCAAAGTCTAGAGAGCCTGTGATTTCGCAATTGAGAATCAATGCTACAAAGAAAGATGTGGGAGTGTGTTGGTGTTATGAAACCACCGGCTAGTGAATTTTGTAGATTGCGCGTCTAGGCTAGGATGGTGTGCAAAGATGACATGAGGATGTATACTGGTTCAGGCGGAATGTCCCTACATCCAGTGGCGAGCTGTTCGTGTTACTTGCACTTGAGTTTGCAGTAGGGGTTACAAACGGTCGAGAGAGGGATCAGCTCCCAAGTTTCTCTGGGTTGAGGGTGTATGTGTTGTTCAGTCGTCGTCCTCTCCTGGAGACTCTGCTTCCCTTTTTATAGTTTAAGGGGAATGGCAGGTTACAGCCGGGACAGTAGAGTAGAGAAAGGGAAAAAAGAGAAAAAAGGAGGATAAGAAAGAAAAGAAACAGGAACTCCGGGGACATTGTCCTCCTTCCCCTCCTTGGTGCGGGCCCCGCTGACCCTGTGGATCGTGGTGACGGGGACAGGCGCCATGCGTTGCCCTGTGTAATACTGGTGCCATGCACGGACGGTGTGCGCCAACCATGGCATCCCACTCCGTCTAGCAAACGGAGTGGTCAATAGTTGACCCTGACGGGTGTCGTACAGGAGTTGGTGGCATAGTGATACCCTATGTTGCGTCATACGGTGTCGTGGGGTGATTTGATTTCCCGGGAACAGCCCATCCTTCACTGTTTCCAGCCCATCCTTGGTCATGCGCCCCCCATCCGCGGTGGTTGGGATCGGCGCGGGCCCCTACGCGGGGCTTCCGCCATGCCCGAGACCAAGTCCTAGTAGTTGGGTGAGGCGGAACCTTTCCCCTAGGAGTCGAGCGAAGCAGAGATTCTCCTCTCGGGGGTCGGATGAGCCGTGGCTTATACCTTCTACATTTGTCAGATTGTTCTGTCCTGGAGTCGAACGGGGCCAGTCCCACCACGCGGGGGGGGGGGGGGGGGGGGGGGGGGGAGAGGGAGGGGGCGGGTGAGGCGAGGCTTCCCTTATGGTCGGACGGGATGGGGTCCCACACCAAAGGGTCGGCCAGGTTCGTGATCACGTTCCTGATTTATCGGAAGGCTAGTTCTTAGCGTTGTCTTCGGGTATCGTGATCATTGATACCTGACAGAGTGTGATGGAGTATGAAAGCATCCAATGTGATGTTGACTATAGGAACGAAAGAAATTTCCATCTATGTTCATAAGCTGTTGGAATACTTTACAAGTACAACATGGATTTTATCCTATAAACAAACTTAAACAACTTATATAATAATTTTTTTTGAGGGTCAGCCAAGTGTAAAAGCTATCCATGTCATCCCAACTAAGTGCAGTTACTAGTTTTTATGTAATTTATCCACATAAACTAGCCACCTTACCACTAACATTTCAATCTCTTCACGCAAGTAATCCACATCGTTCCCCAAGTATATCACAATCTCAATATGCAACCTATCCATGCCATGCTATTTGTTGGCAACCACATCCTCCTATAATGCGATTCAATATTCAATATTGTTTTTTTATTGGATTCTTCCATTAGGTTGCTTGGTTTCGACTAGCTAGATCTGATGCAATAACGCAAATGCGATAATTTCATTTTTAACAAAATCTAGTTGCAACGTGCGGGCATCATACTAGTGTTATAGAAAAGGAATATATATTGGTGTTTAATTAGATGAGATTACACCACGGTGCCGTGGAGGTGATAGTATGAATGACAGCTATTATTCGGCTCCAAGATAGAGAAGGTATGGGACGGCAGGACTGACCAATAGTGTTGGTCGGTGCAAGAAAATGCAGTGGTGTTGATCATCGGGTGGAATATTAAAGGGGAGCGTGCTGACGGCTGGACGTTTGACGGGACAGGATACTGTCGGACAGCCGTTTTCCGCACGTGCCTGCACAGCCTGCCTCCTGCCCGCTAATTTGCCCTGCCCGCATGCACATCGCGTTGTCGTCGCGTCCATATGACTCGCTCGCAATCCGCCCCGTCCGCCTCGATTCGATCCGCCTCCATCCGCGCAACCCTGCCCCCTTCCGTTCGCCCCACCCCGCAGGCGCACCCCGCTCCGTCGCGCCCCGACCACCGACCCCAAGTGCGCCGCGCGCCACGTCCACTAGCCACCGGCTCGCCGCCCCCCATTCCTCAACGCCCGTGCCATGCCACCATCACTCCCCTATGCCCCCTGACTCTCCGAACACTATGAAACATGTGCAACATAAAACATTTGAAGGCAACATACGTCTAAAATAGATAAAACATCTGGAACATACACTTGCAACACATGTGTGGAAACATATGCAACATCCGGATACAACACTTGCAACTTGCAACATAAAAACACTTACTGCAACGGAAGACTGGAAGAGATGAAACATTTGGAACATACTATTGCAACATCTAGATCAAAATGCTTGCAACATATATCTGGAACAGATGAAATATTCTGAATAAACTCTTGCAACATGTCTTTAAAACACTTGCAATATGCAACATCCTCGATCTACTTTTGCAACATCCATAAGAAACAACTGCAACATAACTCTAAAACGTCTGAAACACTTTAAACATATATTTGCAACATAGGGCAGGAGGAGCGCTTGTGCCGGTTAATTTCGGCCATCGGGGTAGGAGCCGGTGCGAGTGGCGACGCACGAGCACCACTAGCATCCAGCACCGGCGGCGCGCGCGAGCACCACTGCCACCAGCACCGGGCTTGGGTCGGCCAGGCGAGTGGCGCGCGCGACGGGCAAAGCGAGCACAATCAGCACTAGCGCACGACAGGAGGGAGTGGGCAGCGTGCACGACAGGAGGTGGCGAGAGGCTCGTGCGCGCTATGACAGGAGAGGAGAAAACAAAAGGGATAAGGATGGATGATTTTTTTTAATAAACTCGCGGGCAGAACGAGCGGCTGGGTAAAAGCGCAAGCAATGAGGCTGGGCCTACGGAAGCGTCCGACGATTTGCTGACGCGTAGCATTACCGAATATTAAACCAACAGGCTTTACCCCTGGAATATGGAATTTACTACCCAAATTTTCGATGATTACTAAATCCCAATCGCTTGTATCCATGACCTATCAGAAGATGGATTCAGCATATATAAACATGTACTCTAGTGGACATAAGAGAAGAAGAGGTTCATCATGTCTGACTGACTGAGGCCTGAAGAAAGGAAATAAAGTGGCGAAACAAGTGATTTGAGACGCTGATAAAGTTAGTCATACACCCATACTGCTGGGATCAAGTGAGGCTAGCAATCCAAGGGTATTGAGGACCATATCTCTCTGTCAACACTGGAATATACTCTTGCATTACTAGTTTGGTCAGGTGAACATCGTCTAGCGTCAGGATTGGAGCACAACCGTGGAGCCATTTCGTTCTCCCACTCCACATAAATCATCTACAGAAACTTGTAATTGTAGCTGAAAGCAGTAACTTGGCAGCTGAGTTCGTTTCCTATGGCCTGTAGCCTCTGTAATCACGGTGAGTAGGGTTTCTCCAATGGCCATGGGGTGTTTGTTCTTCGTATTGCCATGTCAGGTAGTCCCGGCTTGTTGCGATGGTACGTGGAGAGTGCAGAGACCTTGAGCCAGCATGTGGGGAGTTTAGCGGACCTGGGTCCGCCCCCTCACCGTTGTAGTAACTGCTCCTGGAAGGTGGCACTCTGTCACCTGATATAACCTCCTGCAGCAATCACAATGAGCAGTGTGTTCATCAGCACATGATTACAGTAACTGGACAATTCATCTCTATAAGATAACTTTACATCTGTAGTACTCGTGCTTTTGCGATTAGCCTCTATTGGGTCGCAATGTCATAGACAAAGTCACAAACAGTTCAATTGTGCATGTTCTCCACTTCCATGGTAATCTATCCGTTGTCTGTGTTAAGATTCGAGCTAGGGAGGATGGAATTCTGTGGTTTCAGTGTTTCACTACTTGAGATCAGGTTAAAACCATCACCAAGTGTAAAAACAGACTTAGACAGGAAAAATAGATTTCTCCAATCCCTTCAATTACTTTTAGGATGGAATTAACTAGCTTAGTATAACAGATCATATTTGTCTTCTTTGCAATAGACAAATCAAATGCGATAAATGCCTGCAATCTTAAAACATTTTTTTTACTATAATCTTAACCCAGCAACTTACTAGGTAACCTGAGTTCTTGGACTCTAATGGTGCTACATTATCATCCATATATAGATAACCTGAGTTCTTGGACTCTAATGGTGCTACATTATCATCCATATAGATAATCTGAGTTCTTGGGCTCTAATGGTGCTACATTATCATCCATATAGCATCCTCCTAGTTTAACTCAGCAACCAAGTACAAGACTAGAATGCAAGAGGTGCTATGAGTTGGAGATAACCTGTACAAGTTGATGTGCAGTTTGAACTTGTGAAGGAGTGCCTTCAATCATAACTCGAACCTTTTGATAATCTCCAATTTCCTCAAGAACCACAACTGCTCCACTAACAGAACGAATGAATTCAATGTTTTCTCCCCTCACACCAATTATCTCTTCAGCATATGCCAGTGGGACTTGCATTGTCCGTGTAGTCTGAAAGCCAAAATGTTGTGTAAGTCAGCACAAGTGTCATTGTTGCAAAAGATGATTCCTGCAGCTAGAGCTTAAACTTATTAAAAAGGAAAATGGCATGAAAAAAATGAAATTCAAAAGAAACCTGGGTATGATAGCTCATAACTTCAACCAAATTAGACAAACAATATGAAAAACTATTTCAACTATGGCTATGGGGTACAGCATAAGACCTTTGTTATTAACGAATCGGCTGGTTGGCTGAGGTCTCGAGAGTATGGGTCATGAAAAGATGGATCACGTCCATACAAGAATCTACTGCCTTTTGGGTTACCACGACTCCGCTGATCAGACAACAAAAAACATGGAAAAATCAGATGCAAAGAAAAATGGATATAACCTTTGTAATTTGAATGAAACCAGCAGGAAGCTGACAAAACATCAGGGCTGCAGCTACTAGCTATAGGCTATAGCACACACCTGTATCATTAAGGAATCAGTTGCATGGCAGATATCCGGCGAGTGCGGACCATAAAAAGATGGATCATGTCCATACAGAAGTCTACTGCTTATTGGGTTACCATGACTGCGCTGATCAGACAACAAAAAATCCTGGTTCACAGCAAGAGGATAATTAGAAGTATCCTGTGGTTGAACTACTTCTTGGTTCTGCAAATAAGAAAAACAACATCAATGCATTAGAACTACACCAATGCTACAACATTTAGGCATAAGAGAGCAGGAGAAACAAAACTAGGATTACCTTCCTTTCAAAAAGATGAAGCACACCATGATCAACTAGGAACTTCCGGAGAAGTTCAAGCACTGATTTTAGTGCATTGAGAACCTTGAGGGAAGCACCACGTATCTCAACAATTCTTTCATCCACTGTCTCATGACTCAAAAGCTCATCTAGAAGAAACAGATGCAATTGGAAATGTCATATGTGGACTATGGAACTAGAAGTCTATATATTAACATAAAACTTGAAATAAGTAAATAGAAAACATTCGAGGGAATGGAGTTCATGATTTCAGCCCTTTATTAGAAGACTTTGAATTAAGAGAACAGTAAAAGGCACCAGGATTCAAAACTAGCATTTTATACTATGGTTTGTATTTTTTTGTTTGACTTATTAGTCACTACTAATCAAATTAATTAAGAGAAGAGTTGTATCTTTTCTTAAAATAGGAGACATTCAGGTAAATAGGGTGTGCAAGTTCCGAGAGAAGGTCGGGTACTAGTTTTCCTGCGAGAAAAGTCAGGTCCAGACTCTGTAGAAAGTTACACAGCAAATTGTATTAACAACATATAATAAACCCTTAATTATGGGTGGGTGTAATTTAGCAAAAGTGAGACAAAAAAAATGCATCATGCACATTTTTTAATCGGAAGTTGAAAGGACAGATGGTGAAGTATATTTGAGGGAAATAATCCTAAGCGAAAGACATAGGGCTGCAAGAATGATGCATAACATTATCACATCATAGGTTACAAAAAGAAAACAGTAAACTAAAATTAATTGGACTACACATATGACATATCCTAGCTAAGCAGCCACTAATAAATGCAACCTTTTAATTGAACGATTTGGATGGAATTGCTTAACAACATACCTTCATCTATAATCCTTATGGTAGTACCTGTACTTTCCTGAATTGGCTTAATTGTGACTCCTTGCTTGCCAATTAAGTGGACAGCTTGTGCAAAAGGAACTAATAATCTAACATAACAAATTTCTGGTGCAGAAGCAGATAAAGTTCCATCAGAATTGATCACCTCTATCTCATTTATATGCATGAAGATCTTAATTGCAGCATTCATTGCAGGTGATAACTCTGCTTCAACTTCTTCTTTTGCAGATACTAAAACCTAAATAAAGGCAAGAAAACAAATAAAAGAGTGTTACTGCAACTTTTTTCTGGGCACAAATAACATGTGTAGTGACCTCATTTGAAATTATGACATGCACCGTACCACCTGTACATGTTAGTATGTTACATTAGTTATGTATACCACGTTTTCTACCCTTTAATACATGGTTAAGATCTTTGTTCCAATACTTGCAACAAAGAATGAGAATGAAACAGCAATTGAAACCAAAGCATGAACCATGATTTCTACTGACAACAATGTAGCTTTGTAAAGTAGCTAAACGAAAAGTCTAAAATAACATAGCTCTAAGATTAGTGTACAGTAAGGTTGATAGCATAAAATAGCATACAGAAAACAATTTCACAGTTATGAATTGAGGTTTGAACTTTGAACCACATAATAAAGATTGATAAACAAAACAAGCAAGAGGCAACAGCAACATGATTGATTACACAGTTACAGCATATCTTCACTCTCCAGAGCAAAACTGCAATGACCCAATTTACAATTGGCAGGCACAGCTCCCAGAGCAATCCAATTTCTTATTAACGTAATGAAGTGAGACTGTATCAAGGCATGCTTCACGTGCGCATACTCATCAAATAAACAATTGAACAAGCCGATTGAACACTGCTTTGCTTGGTCGCTTCACAGTTCACAGAGCAGACAAAACTACAGCAAAACATCAGTGCATCACCTTCATTAATTGCTAGGTGCCGAGGTTTCGACTCCAGAGTCATCATAAATACAAACCATAAAAACCTGTAACTGGAACGAAACAAAATTTTGCGGAGGGAAGGATCGGGAGTCTTACAATCTGGTTGGAGGCGCCGAGCGGGGCGTCGAGGACGCGGACGCGAGCGCGGGTCTCGTCGCAGAGGCGCTTGATGGTCTCGCCGCGGCGGCCGATGACGCCGCCGACCTTGTCCGCGGGCACCACCAGCCGGAACACGCTGGCGCCGGGCCACCCGGGCCACCGCGGCCTCGCATCCTCCTCCCCATCGCCCTTCTTATCCGCCTCCGCCTCCGCCGTGATCGGAGCCGGCTGCTGCTGGGGCTCGGTCCAGGCGGGGGCGGGAGATGGGGTCGGCGGCGGCGCCGGGCGCTTCGGCTCCCGCTCCGGCTCCGAGTCGGAGGAGGACGTGAACCACGGCTCCACCTCCTCCGGGTCCTCCTCCTCGTCGTCGAAGTCGATCTCGGCCTCCTCATGCGGGCGCGGCGGCGACGGGGATCGCTCCATGGCGGAGGGGGGTTTTGAGGACGCGGCGGAGCGAGGCGAATGCGAGCAACCGCTTTTGGGGTTTTCCGGTTGGTTGATTGAACTGCCGAGCAATGCGTCAGTATGCGTGTGTGTTTGCGTGTTGGCCGTTGGGTGTGGGCTCGGAATAACAATAATTTAGGCCACGTTTAGCTCTAGAAAAATTTTAGGTTTTCGCTGCTAAAGTATTTTCGTTTGTATTTGATAATTAGTGTCCAATCATAAACTAATTAGGTTTGAAAGTTTCGTCTGGCGATTTCTCACTCAACTGTGCAATTAGTTTTTTTTCGTCTACATTTAATATTCCATGCATACGTCCAAAGATTCGATGTGGTGGACAAAAACCAAAAATTTTTGGAACTAAACGTGGCCTTACTACTGGTCCATTCGTTAACATATCATTAGATATTTAATTTAGTTGTAAATATGTTTTATTTTTTCAACACACTAAAGGTTTGTGCGTCTTTATATTAAGGTAGAGAAAAAAATTTAATACAACACGTCTTCAGACATCCTAAAAAGTCAATAAAGATTTACATGGAAGCTCAGACCCTTTCTAATGTAGAATAAGCTAGGTTGTTACATTGAACAAAGATCGACCATTGAAGTTATAAGTATTAGTATTACTTTTATATAAACTTAATCAAGTGTATCCTTTTACCAAGTGAAGTTAGAGTACTTCATTCACTCAAAGGCACTAGTATAGTTTTCCTTTCCTACGTCTGAATATTTGACTGGTAATTTTTTAGATGTGTATTTTAAAAATCTATCAAATTTATTAGATTTTACATATATTTTCTAAAAATAATTCTACATATATGTTGCATGTTCTCAAACTAAACTACTTCTGAAGTTATGGATGTTGGTGTGGGGTGTATAGTTTATGTGCTAAAAATATGCGTATTTCTTTATTTTGTATATAGCTTTCCACCCGGGTGACACTCTCACTGGGATGTGAGGGATGTCACCGGCCAGACTAGAATCTAGTCCCCTAGTTAAGCTTCAGTCAAGAAGCCGGAGGGTACTCCAGCCTCTGCCCTCTATAAAACAAGCAACAAAATCATTCTGATCGTTCTTTACTCGCCAGTTTCCACCAATGCAATGCCGACGTGATACAACATACAAAGGAAAAAGTCTAATCAACCCCCTAAATTATTGGTAGTTGTCTACTTCACCATCTTAACTATAAAACCATGTATTCTACCTCTCAAACTATTGAAAACCGTCTAAATAACCCCTTGAGGTGGTTTTGAAGGCGATTTTTGATGATGTGACATATTTAAAAGTCTATATAACCCCCTAACGTATCAACGGTTGACTGCATGACCCCCTCAACTATAAATCATGATATTATAGCCTGTAAAACATCAAATAATGTTCAAATGACTCACCAGATGATCTTTAGAGTCGTGTGGACACCGTATCCCGCCACTGGCCTAAACACACATGCTTGTGCATAGGCCATTTGTTGCCTCCACCTCCTTACTCTTTCTAGACTAACACACCACCCAATAAGTAGCATGTGACATCTTGTCTCCTGCTCCACCTTCCATCACTCGTTGATGTATTGAGATCAAGCATGCAACACCTACATCGTCGTCATTTAGATCCTCCATCCGATCATCCTCCAATTTTTTAGGTAGTTATAGGAGGAGAAAGCGAGAGGGGCGAGGAGCCGGATGACAAGCAGGGTACAAGCTTAGTGCATGTGCTCAATGTCATCGAGGACTGCATGAGGTGGAGTAGGAAACAAGGTGGTGCTCATTGGGTAGTAGCACAAACCTGAAAATAGTTCAAAGGAGGCAGCTGATGGGCCTATATACAAGCATGTGAGCTTATGCCAGCGTGGTGGGATACGTGACCATCAATTGAACATCATTAGATGTTTTAAGAGCTACAATATCATATTTTATAGTTGAGGGGGTCATGCAGTCAACCCTATATATGTTAGGGGGTTCTATAGACTTTTTAATATGCCACGTTAGCAAAACCACCTTCAAAACCACCTCATCGGGTTATTTAGATGGTTTTGAATAGTTTGAGGGGGGCATAATACCCTGTTTTATAGGTCAGGGAGTGAAGTAGACAACCACTAATAATTGAGGGGGTTAAGTAGACTTCACATACAAAAGATTGTTGTTTGCCCACTCTCATCGCATCCCATATCCATTTTGAGTAAGCCATTCCTATACTTCCTCCGTCCCAAAATATATGTCATTCTCATTTCTCGAGAAATCAAATACTTTTAAGTTTGACCAAATATATATAAAAAAATATTAATATTTATGTGCATAATTGATATCATTAGATAAATCGTTGAGTATATTTTTATAATTGATATCATTAATATTTTCTACAAATCTAGTCAAAGTTAAAAAATATTAACTTCTATTTTAGGACGGATGGAGTATATCTCTAATGATAATGAGTAAAATAATTTTTTTCCAATCAGCTTCGTCGATCGGCGTTAGTAGAGTTGAGGACAGAGCGGGTGTTGAGAGATATCGAGGATATTACTCTATCCGGTCAAAAACACTGGTCGCCTAGAACAAGGTTTATTCGAACGTTAATGACTTTTAAATTATTACTTTGTTAGAAAGCATGTGACCTACCTCCGCTTTAAATTCTAAAAATCGTTTTAGTTATGTTCTTAAATCAAACTATTCTAAAAAAAACCAAGTTTAATTCACATCAGTTTGGTCGTCGTAACCCATTCAGGTTCTGACATGTCTCTGCTCTGGGTGGGTCGTGTTGCTGTTGCTGTTGCTCAGTTGCTGGGCCGATCTGGGCCTCATCAGGACTGGAGAGCCGTCGGATGCAGTGAACGGCTGAACGCTGTATGCCACCCGGCCCCGCCGCCGACCGACCGAGCTCTCACATCTCCTCAGCTCCCATGCGGCCATTCCTTGTCGATCTCCTCAGAAGCTCCAACGTCGCCGCCGATCGCCACCTCTCCTTCCTCATCCATCAATGCGCCGCCTCGCCTCCGTTTCTCAGCCTCTCCTCTCTCTTTCGTGGCATCTGCTACACGTACACCTCGCTGCTGGCCATCATCGCTTGCGCCATCTACCCATCGTGTTTCCCAGTGAGTTTTCTTCTTCTCTGTCTCATGCATGCTAAAGTTGCGCCTTTCATTGGTTGCTATATACTCACTGAGATCTGGATGTTGCATACAAACTTGGAGTATATTGATTGGGATCTGGATTGTAACCCCAAGTTTGTGTGTTTATCTACCGTTCTTATCACGCTGATTGTCAAAGCGGAGACAAATAAATTGATTTCAGGCTTGTAGATACATAAATATACGGTAATCACCCCCAGAGCACAGTAATTCATTTAAATAACTATATACATATAGGTATTTATAGCCCAAAAAATATCAATTTCACCCATTTTTTATTTAAAATATCATGATTTTGGTTAGAAATAGTGTAATTTTTTTTGAAAAGTTATTGAAACATTTAGTTGTGTATATTTTATTACACTAAAAAATACAATCACATTTGTCTGGCCTCCCTAATCAAAATCGTTGGCTCCGTCTCTGACAGTAATGCTTAGGAGTGGACGTCCGTCTAGTTCTGGGCCTGCGCGTACTGGACCAACAGGCTTTTTACTTTGTGCTTCTCCCATCTCTTCTTTTAAAAATATCTCTCCATCGCTCTCGCCCATCTTGTGCTGCTTTGCGTCATGTGCTCGCTGCTGTCGTCTTCCCCGTCGCGCACCCCATCTCGCGTCGCGAGGCTCCACCATCTAGCACTACGCTCTATCCATCGTTGCGCCCCCAGCATCGCCGCGCCGCACTCCATCCCTCACCGTGCTCGCTCTAGCTCACTGCGTGCTGCACTCCCGTTGCTGCGCACTATGCCCTGTTCCCTGCGCCCACGCTGAGGTGCTGCTGGGGTGCTACCAACGCCAGCGTTCCCCACTAGAAGGTCGTGGCCTCTGTCGGCACCATGGGCGTCGTGATGCACGACCTCAGCAAGGAGATGTTGTGATGAAAGCGCATGTTGCAAGCGTTTGTTTCAAGTGTTTCAGACGTTTTAGATGTATGTTGCCATTATTTTATTTGGATGTTGTAAAAGTAGATCGGGGGATGTTGCACATCTTGTATATGTTGCAAGTGTTTCAGAGGCATGTTGCAAGTGTTTCAAAGGTTCGTTCAAAATGTTTCATCTGTTCCAGACGCATGTTGCAAGCGTTCTGATCTAAATGTTACATATGTTTCACACATATGTTGGAACAATATGTTCCAAATGTTTCAGCTGTTTCAGTCTTATGTTGCAGTAAGTGTTTATATGTTGCAAGTTGCGAAAGTTTTATCTGAATGTTGTATATGTTTTGCACATATGTTGCAAGTGTATGTTCCAGATGTTTCATCTGTGCATACGTATATTGCATTCAAATGTTTCATGTTGCACATCTTTTATGTTGTTCGAAGAGTCAGGGGCATGGAGAGTGATGGTGGCATGGCGCGAACACCGGGGAATAGGATACAGCGAGCTGGGGGCCGGGAGCGATGGGGGCGGGGCGCGAGTGCAGGGTGGGGCGAATGGTCTTGAATCGAGGCGGATAAGACGAGCTGTGAGTGCGAGACGAGTCCTCCAGACACGAGGACGCTGCCACAGGACGGGATGCGCGTGCGGGTGACAAAAAAATCAGCGTACGAGGGCAGGCTGCTTGGGTTGGACTGTCGGATGCTGAAATTGGCTTCTTTTTTTTTAATGCTCTGATACATTTGCGCATGGATCTCGCCACATGGCAAGCAGCATTGGAGTAAAAGGCGAGGACTTGGATAATAAAACAGGCATGCGATCGCTCAACCCTCCTGCCAATATTGCAGAATATGGGAAGGGTGGAAGCAGGGCTGCATCGGTGCTTGATTACTCCAATGATGATGACGATGATGTACCCCCTATGGATATATTACCACATAGCAGCCATCGTGACGGTTCTATACACAGTGACATAGATAATTGCTGGAAAAGAGCATTTCGTATTGCTAACCGTAATGAGAGTAAGTGATCAATCAAATCTCTTTTCCTATTTTTATTTGTTAGTACTAGTAAGGAATTTTTCAAGCTACAGCATAAACAGATGCGTTCTCTCCTGAAAATCTCGATGCTAATTTTGCTTTACTTTGTTTATTTTTATTGACTGATGATGGCGATGCGCTGGCATATAAAGGGAAATCTTGTGAAACTAGTGATTTGCGCGCGCCCATGCGCACGAGTAATGGCCACAACAGTTTTCATAAAAAAACCGTTAGGGTAGCTAAGACGAAACATGCAGAAACATTTAGAAGCCTAACATAGCCGCTGAAGCATAAGGTCCAGAGTTTCCACAGCGTGCTTAACTACAGAGGTTCATAAGTTTGGCGGGTTGGTTTGCTCGCGCGAGGTCTTGCCATGAGTTGCCGTCGCTGCTGGGCAACATTGATGCAGCAAGACACATAAAATATACACAGGCCCAATCACAGGGCTGACTAAACTAAAAAGTTCTTCATGCCTGGACGCCGATGCACGGCCCGAGACTACAACTACACTGTAAGATCACTGTGACGCAGAGGATACTTCGCCACCAAAAGCAGGCAGAAGTCTTCTTTGGGTGGAAGGAGGCAGCGAGCCCATCCAGTCAAAAGATCTGGAGCAACACCGAGCGTCTGTAAAGGAGCGAGATCAATTTTCCAGGTTCACAGGATGTTGAGTGCAAGTAGAAGCGAAAGGAGTGACAGGATGAACCTTATCTAGCCGCTCTCCTGGGCCAAGGAACGACTTCCGCGAGGTCGCTTCTTCTCAGGAGCAAGGTTCTTGTCAGCCACGATGTTGTAGGAACAGAAACAACAAATGGGTGTCAGCACATTGGGTTGGAGGAGTTGGATAAGCAAGGAGGAACATAGGATACTGAGCATGATTTTAAAGGGAAGAGACACATCTGTGCAGCATAGTTTGAGAAGTAGCAAGACTCACACATACCCTTTGTCTGTAACGTCTAGAGCGGCATCATCTATTGTTTCACCAGCAGGTTGATTCTTCTGGAGACTGTCTTCTGGCAGCTGTGCCTAGCAGGAAAGAAAGACAGGTAATAAACAGGTGCTACCAAGAATCGGACGGAAAGGCTATATCATGTCTTGTGCTAGTTCTGTGTATACCTGATCAGAACTGCCAGGCTTCTCAAACATTAGCATCTTCCGAGCAGTAGGATGTGTATTCTGTGCAGACTTGTCACTGCACATGGACAACAAATAACTATCACAGGTGAAAGTTATCATAGGCGGCTGCGAAGGCATAAGATAGATACATTACCCTGTTGAGCTCTTTGCCACGGGTGTCTCAGTGATGTCAACAGGGTGGGGGTGGAGTCTGTAAGGAAAACAACGCTCAGGTGTAACGTGAGATTAATGTTGCAAGACCACGGCAATGGCAAGTGTATGGAAACAACTTACAGCTGCCGCGACCGGTGAAGACAGGCCAACACCTGGGAGAGAATCAGGTGACCTTTGGTCTGTGTTGTCATCAGCATCTCCGGAGAGACATCATCAGATCCAAGAGTAGGTGCACGGTCATCATCTCCATTTCCAGCGGCATGTGGAACAGCAACCTGATGACCGTGTGATGTCACAATAGAGGCTACCTGGTAGCTTTTTTGGGCTCTATAGTAGCTTTGCTGGGTTAGTGTCACTGCAAAGGTGAATCTCAGAGAAACCATTCTCGCTATATCTGCTGGATATGCATTGGAACTTATAGCCGTTCTCAGAACTTGCTGGACTGGCTTGCCAATCATGCGACGTGCGACGTCCCAAAACAAATCATCTCGGCCTCATCCGTGCCATCCAACGCCACAAAGCATAGCTTGTACCTATTGCCAATCAGAAGACGGCATCTAATTAGATGTGTAGAAGTAACGGGGAGTGCACAAAGAACTGTGTAGCAGCCTCCTAAATTCAATAATGAAATTTGGTGCTGGGCATGTAGCAATACAAACATGTGATACGCATGTGGAAATATTTAAAGAAATGGCAAGCTGGGTATTGCCAACATGCGCTCTAGGAAGCTAACCAGCGAACACACAGAGTTGCTTGTTAAACGAGCGCTTACTTGAACTTGAACGACGTGCTTGAACATGGGATGCACCTGTACCCAGCACCATCTGCAACACAGGACCTGCTGCACTTGCTGCAGGATGGGAACCACCACGAAGCGTTGGGAACCAGACGTCCAATAGTAACAGTGCAGCGGTAACCATTCTCCTAGAATACACATCACAGAGGTAAACATTTTATAGAAGGAATAGTATAAAAAAAGGGCTGACATTGATGTTACAGCAAATTCATATGGATCCATCTGGTTAAGCTCCCTTAAAGTCTTCTCCCCAAGTTGTGTAGGCACTTGTGGCTGGTCAGTCTGTCCAGGCGGGGCAGGAACCGACCGTATTTCGAGCCTCTGATTGTGCAAACTGATAGGAACATACACATGTTCAGTGAGATAGAAAGAAACCAGTGTACGACATACGTTGTTGACAATGTTTAGAGGGCGTACCTAGCATAGAACTGACGAGCCTCGGGGATAGAAGGGTTGAAGTACCAGCGTGATGCTGTGTTGGCGCTTAGATAATAGTTATCTGCATTGTGTGGCGTGCATTAATAAAGTTTTGGGTACCAAAAAAACTGATTCGTTTCAGGGAAACACGTAGGACAGCAAGGCAAACAAAGAGCAAGTAGTACATACTCTGGAAAGACTTCATCAGTCCGCCAACAAACAGGACGACGATTGGCTTAGCGTCAACATTGTTGTAGACACCATCAGTGGTGAATGCAGTAGCTCTCTGTCCCCATAGAGTAACCTTCATCTCAGAGTAGCTGCAGGCACGAACACATTATACAGTCATAAGCATTTTTGTTTGCATCTGGAATTGCGAACGGGGTATTGCTGGTGAGAAATAGATATAACCTTAGGTCCCTAAGAATAATGTGCCTGGTCAACGTAGCCACAGGCTTGTTGGGAAGGTGAACCATGTAAGCATCAGAGACCTCCACCAGTACTCCAATTGTATGTGCGAACATTCTTTTATTAGGTTAAGAAATAGAAACAAAAGAAATGGATTCGGGAAAGATGTAAACCAACCCAAGAAGTTCCTTGTATCACCAGCATGTGATGACAGCTCGTTTATCGGGGTTATCTTGTAGGCGTATGCTGGGAAGTCAGGCATGTTGTTTCTTGCAGCAGAAATAGTTGTGTGAAGGGTAAACTCAACCATGAAGTGGGCATCAACAGGTCTGTAACCGAATTTCGCATTGGAAACCCTGAAACGACTGATGATGTAGATGGCACCCTCTTCTATGAGGGGACTCAGCCTCCACCTCAGGCCCTGGGATCTCCCCGTACATGGCGTTGCCCTGCGATTAACACTGGTTTAGCATATGAGCATGTCTATGCAACATAACTGGTAGACAACGGGCACACCAGCTTTTGGAAAAAACAATAGAATTGGTAAATGTAAAAGTGCACATGCCAGTAAACAGACAAACCTTTTCGTCAACCAGCATGAGGTCAACATGTTGTATTGGGCCATCATCAGTTCCGCCACGATACTCCCACTTGCGACAGATACGAACACAGATGGTTGCGCGCCAATCGCTGGGGCGCAGCACAGGCAGGAGCGAAAAAGCCATACGAACAGACTGCATACAGCTCCATCAAGAAGAAGTGAATAAAAGAATGGGTAAGCACCATAGCAAAGCAGAGAGACACAAGCAGCAGTGAACGAACCTGGAAAGCAAGCAAAAAATCAGCCTAGATCACAGTCAGAGTGTGGTGACCAACAAAAATTAAGTCAATGCTGGCTGTTTGAAACAAACAGACCATGCCGAAAAGGGAGTAGCAAGAGTTATGTAGTATGGCAAAGAGGTAATGTATCACTAACTGAACTGTGTTCGATCGACACATGTAAGACCCCAAAACAAGCAAAAGGCATTCTAGGAAGGGAAAATAAGAACGGGAATGGATCAACCGTAACAAAAGTCAGTCGATCACTGCAAAAGCCTACCTAGAAGCCATAGATATCGCAGCACGAGCCAGTTCTTGCTGTTCTCTCGCTAACCTACCCAGCACACCAGTGGCCCTCGTAGCCACAGATATCGCAGCACGAGCCACTCTACTACACAAAACCACACTCTCAAAATTATAATCCACAACAACGAATCCATACATTCTCTGCAGGAACGATATAGCCTGCAGTGCAGAGCCGCCTGCTCATAGCCAGGGCCAGAGAATTCATCTGGTGTTGCCCAAAAGAAGAAGCTACGACAAGGAAGTACAGTACCCACACAGGCACTTCAATTTCGACTCCGTAGACCGGCGCTCCATCTCCGGACAGCTCAGAAACCACCGAAGCATACGGCAAGCCACACCATGCCACGATAGTCTGCAGCAGAGACAGGTACGAGGCACCAACAACGAACATCGATCCGCCTTACTCTGTGTTTCCTAAACTCAAATGGTAAGGAGAAAGAAAACACATCCAACGCACAAACATACCACCCACATATGAGCGGCCGCGACGAAGAATCACCGTGTTTAAATAAATAAATAAAATCCCCAGAATGTCAGAAACCTACATAGTACAACCAATGCGCCAGCCTGAGTGCTTAAGAACCATACCAACGCAAACGCAGAGGATGAGGAGTCGGCGGAAGACCCCGCTCCTGTCTCGGCGCGGCTCCTCCGAGGCCGTCCGCCGCCGCACAACATCCACACCTCAGCTTGACACTAGATCCGGATCTCGTCAAGCCCCCAGCACCTGTAGAGAACACGGGCTGCGCCGTTAAGAGAGCGGCGTCGCGGAGAAGCAGACGGTGAGTGGTGAGCCACGGTGGCCGGAGGGCGGAACGAAAGGAAACGGAGGAAGCGGGGAGGTGGAGCGCCTCACCTCGTGCAGCCGTCAGAACAGGGACCGGGAGATGAGAGCAACGCACGGTCGCCCCTTTTATCCACGCCTTCTTCCGTGCCTCAACCCACCACAGGCAACAGGCAGCATTTTTGGCTGACCCACGGACCCCTCCTGCAGCCGACCCCACGCTACCCCACCCTCAGCGTCAGATGGTTGCACACCTATGCTGTCGCGAGCCCGTCCGCCATCTCGGAGGGGAAACCTGCAAGCGAGCACTTTTTGGAGAAGCAGTTGAGCAATGGGCCCGCGGACTCACAGCCAATGCGCGCACGACAACGGAAGAAGCCGGCCAATGCGGAGACGACAACAAAAAGAGCCTAGCAACGGTTTGACCGGGCACTTCCTCGGATCGTTCGTCAACGCGGTCGCAGCCGTCCGCCAGGCATCCAGCGGCCACAACTTTGTTTGATAACGTGGCCAACCTGTGCACGCGTTGTCTCTAAACGTTCTCTTGTCTTTAAATACAGTACTACTCAGTGATTTCATTGCTAGGTGTTTGCAAAAGTAGGACCATCGGGCCTTTAGAAAATTGCAGCTTGTGCCATTGGCCGTTGAGCTCGTTCGCTTCGTTGAAAAGCTATGACTGAAAGTACTGTTCGCTGATTTGTTGTGAGAGAAAAACACTATTTCGGCTGAAAAAATAAGTTGAAAAGTACGGATTATAAAACAAGCGAACAGAGCCAATTGTCATTGTCTGCCTTGTCAGTTGTTCCTTGCCCCTAGGCAACCTCACCCTAGGTGTAGAGTTAGCCAATTGAAGGACCGAAAACGACGACCAGAGGGATGAATAGGAACCGTAAAATTTCTTTTGAAACTTTTGGCCGCTGTCTTAAAATCACCGCCAAACACACGAAACAAACACCGTGATGTCCACGACCCAAATAAGTGAGTGAATGTTCCCTAAAAACACAGCAGAACATCACAAATCCAACATAACAAACGAAATTCGAATCGGAGCTCAAACGAATAAACTGCGGACAAAATAGCGAGCTCTAGAATTATCGCCGATTACAGAACAGGAAACATCACCAAGTGCTGGACGCACGGTACTGAGAGATAGCCATGGCGGCCTGGACAACGCGCCCTGCAGCTAGACGAACAAGTGCTACTACAGTCCGACTCCCATCAGCCAAATCAAAAAAGCAAGACGCTGCTGTACCGAACAACTGAACTCAGAAAAAACAAAGCAAGCAGCACTGGTGAGAGCTGGACACCACCACGGGATACAAGAAGCAAACTTGACCAATCAAAATACGCGCACAGCAACAGGAGAAGGAGATGAACACACTGCTGCCTAGCTTCTGACCGAAGGTGCACAGGTGCCGATTTGCTTGCAATCTGAAACTGCAGAGAGGGAAATTCGACAGAGCTTTCCCTGGAAATCAAACCACACACCAATGAACAGAGAGGGAGCAACGGGATCTGGTGCCGTGCTCGGCTGCTGGACTCTGGCCCAGCGAGCAGCCCACCAAGGGCGAGCACTGGTGTGCTGGTTTGCTCAGGGCAGAAACACAACGAGCGCAAAGACGAACAGCGAACAAACGCAGAGCAGCGACGGACTTAGCGGCGAGCTCGACCGGAGAACCAACGGAGGGCACAGATGGTACGCGGCTTCAGGAGAGACCCAGGCAGGGACTGCACTGCCCGATGCCTACCTGCAGCTGTACGCCTGACTCAGTTCGAGCGAACGAACAGAACAGCGCCCGCACGAACAGTAAAAGAGGCAGCACCAAAAATTCAACCAAAACCGATCCAAATCTCCATGATTCGCTCTTAAACTTTGCCAAGGCACAAACCTATTCCAAGATATCATCGCTTGGGATTCACCCAAGCTTCGAGAAATTAAGATCGAACCCAAGAACAAAGAAAGGGGAAAAATTGAAGAAGACGTTGAACGAAAATCACAGCTTCAATTGAGAAATCCCGGAGGACAACTGGAGGATTAGGGCCTCCATTCTAACTCAAAACTCAGGTTTGATTACATAAATTTAGAATTTGTGGACCTCTCTTGAGAACACTAAGGGGAGAGGAAAACCTAGGGCAAAAAGAAAAAGAAAATGAGAAGATGTGAGGGAGATGGAGGCTCCCTCGTCCTATTTAACAGACTATTACACACTCTCATTTTTGCCCATAAATATTTTGAGTTGAATCACTTCACCCGAGGGCGCTACGGTCTAACTCGAGGTAATCTTTATCCGACGGCCACCGCGCCCTTTATGAGATAGCTTCGCTTCGATGCCACCACGTGCCGTCTGTTTCTCCTCGGAACCTCCGCTCGGGTTTTAAGGCTCAAACCCGTGAAACGGCCACCGATGATTTTGAGGCCCAAACCATCTAAACCGCCCGCGAGTAGCTTACTCTATATGCATCTCCCGCCGCTCGACACGTGTCACCGCCGTCCTCGACCAGCCGGCCGCCAAGTCCTCCAGAGCCCCGCTCAACTCGCACGTCCGCCGTCTTGACTCGGTCAACACGGTCACTCCCATGTACACTTGCACTTGTCGATGTCCCAGATGTCAGCCACTGCGGCTGGTCACCCGGCTTTCTGGTCCCTCGGTCCAAGCCTCATGTCTGCCCTTCACCGCTCCCGGTCCATCGGTATGGCACATCCCTACTTGACTTTCACCTCACCATCGATCACCGCCTCCGAGCTCCACACCTGCACACCACAAGCTAAGAGACATGTCGCATAACCCAACTCACGCTATGATTAGTCACAAACTTAACCTAGGTTGTAGATCACGTTGACAATCACTCATCACAAAACGAACTATAAACACACATATTAACCTTGTGTTCGCAACAATTTCATTCTTGTATCAGTGAACCAAGGAATAGTTCGGGGGGTTATGAAATAAAATAAGTGGACCTTTTTGTTTTCTGAGGCCATTAGATGTTACTCTCTTTTCAGAGTTCCAGTCCATTTGCGTGGTATCAGGACGAAAATGACATTATTACGGCCCAGGTTTGTCAGACGAATGCCATCTGCATGATTTGCAGAAGAAAGCAAGATCAGGATTGAGTTGACCTTGCCTTAAGCCTCCCGAGTATCCCTTAACTTCGCAGATAGCGTAGAAAAAGAAAACAGTTCCCAGGCGGTGTAGGAAAAGAGGAAGCCATTGGACTACCTTCTCAGCATAAACCAATGGCAAATCACTTGTTTCCATATAGCAAACATTTTTATTGTTTTAATTTCTGATTCTAATACTACTTATGTTTTTCTATGAAGCTCCGTTGGAGGCAATGAGGCTTTCACATCCCACAGATTGCATCATCCATGATGGAATTTGCATGACACACACAGTTTCGCACATGCTGCAGATTTTCTCATTGAGGTTGGCTAAAATTGCTGTGGAGCATGACTCATAAGTGGAGCTGTATGGATACATAGCAGCGCGGGATATGCATTACTTAATTATTATTTCATCAATGTTTTTTTGACGGTAAAAAACTATGGGGAAGGTCCCCACAGTGTCAAAGGAGCTTTTTATATATTTTTTTTTATCAAAGTTTAGGGGTACTTACATAGGGATTTTATAAAAGTCTAGGAGTACTTACATAGGGATTTAACTAAATGCATCTAACCAAAAACAGAAAGCTGACCTAAGGTTGGGTTTCAATATAAGTGACCGGAGAGAACACTGACTTTTAATTATTTCATCAATGTTAGCAGGGATGATCCCATCATCGTGAAGCAGGTGTGCACATCTACACATGTCTGCAATTATTTCAATATAATAAGTCTTAATATCGCATGGCATGATCCGATCTGCCAACGGTATGTGGATAGCACTGGGTTGGACGCATTTGAGCCCATGGATTCTTATTGGGGCATGGCAAAATCTGACCCATGACAACAAGCCACTACTTGACCCAAGTCTTATATTGTAAAATAATGATTTACTATAAAACTCTGTCTAGTTTTGAAAGTATCATGTAGTCCAAAAACAATCAAGTAGAATAGTTCTGGACTCTTAAGTTAAAAAAAAAGTTCTGGACTCTTGGTTGCTACCAAGTAAATCTCACAAAGTTGATTCCATTTGTTTATTATAGGCATATGACTATATGAGCATCCATAGCATGAATGTTTCCATCACTACAAATCTTTTCTCTTTCATTTCTTACATGCCTATTTAATTAATTGTTTGTAGGATCCAAAACAAAACTAAATAAAAAGGCAAATTTGGCTGTGGTACATTCGAGAAACAAGTAATTCGCTGCAGCACACCGCCAACTACGATATTGGCTACGACACACTCTAAAATCAGGTTCGTTTGCTGCAACACACCACACCTATTAAAATACATTTTTTTTCTGGTTTTCAGCGAGAGAAAGCAGGGAAAATGACATGTTTGCCCTCGTCTTCTTCCTTGCTGCACGAACAGGTCCTTCTTCTTCCTCTCCCCGTGGCAGCTTGTGGCAGCGCCTGGCCGCACCCGCGCGGGACAGCCGCTGCAGCTGCTCGCAGGAGCAGCGCGCGAGCGCTCTAGGCACGCGAAGGGGCGACGGGGCCAGGTGACGGGGCGCGGCCCAAGAGGAGCGAAGCTCGGTGGTGATGGAGACACGGAGTACATGGGAGCTGGCGTTCCAGATGTGAAGGTTTGGCGTGAAGTAGCGAGGACGCTTTATGATGCTCTTGCGGTGCCGAGGGTGGAGAGGATACGGAGGGAGATGGCCGGAATCGGGAGATCGGGAGTTCGGGTGAAGATTCGACCCTGGCGATGGCATCAGCGATGCAGCCCTATGGAGCAGTGTGGAGGAGGGCGGAGCAATGGTCAGGGAGCAGCGTGCACGCGTGGTGCTCAGGTGGGTTTTATAGAGGAGGAGGCGAGGGGAAGGGCTGGGGCCGGCAGAGAGCCCTGTTAAAGGAGAAGGCGTTAATGGATTTCGGTTTTTCGATTAATGGAGGAAGAAGAGAGAAAGGCTGTCGACCGGAGGTTTGACATGCTACTTGGACATGGGATGACTGTTGTTGAATCTTTTTTCTTACAGTATTCGATTTAGCTTTTTGCAAACCAAGTAGCAATTGTCGACCGTGTTACTGTATATCATCTGGAAGTCTATTTATAATAGGTTAAACTGGTCATCTGAAAAAAAATGATATTGTAGACTTATTTATTTCTGGTAACCTAATGGCGCCCTTGCCTTGAAAAAGATTTTTTCAGTTGTCTTGAAAAAAATATTTTTTCTGCACAATTTTTGTACCCTAAAGGCGCTAATCACCACAAGATCAGTTGGTTCCCAAAACGATAATGATTCTACGAGCACAACCGTCCCGTTCGGACGCGGCCCGTGACCCCCACCCCTTATCCCATCGGCATCATTATCCCATCCCGTGACCCACCCCGCTCCCCAGCGCTCACTCATTGCATCTTCGCCATCTCATGACCCACTCCGCTCCCCCCGTGCGCCACTCACTGCCACTCCGCCTGCCGCTTTCCAGGCCTGCTAGCGTCGCCCGGACGGACATCGTGCGCCACGTGCCAGCTCGCTGCCGCCCCGCTCGCCTGCGCTCCCTCCCTCCCTCCCCCTTCTCGCGATCTCCATTGCGACCCCGCGCTCCCAGCGACCCGTCTCCCGCTCCCCCACCGAAGACGAGGACGACGGTGGCGGCTCCGACGAGGTAGGTCGGTTCTCCTCTGGATCTGAGTCATCCTCCTCCTCTGGATGTGAGCCCGCCTCGTCCTCGTCCTCTAGATTTGAGGGACGTGGCGGTGGCTAGGGTTTCGATGAGCTCTGGGGTCCTATTCCCTCATCCCTCCGAGCGAGCTCGAAGGTGATGGGCCAGGGCTGGAGCAGCTTGCACCTGGAACCCATCCGTTTGCTGTTTGTACATACTTTGCTGTTTCTCCGCGGTGCAATGGGTTTTTTTGAATGTTGCAACAGATGATTTTCGAATGTTGCAATAAGTTTTTTTTAGGTTGTTGCAACAGATGATTTTCAAATGTTTTCCTATTCCATATTTCATGGTTGATTTTTCGATGTTGCAGTACTACATTTGAGATGTCACATTACATATGTTTCGATATTGCAATACATAATTTTTGATGTTGCAGTATGTGTTTTTCGATGTTGCAGTACATGTTTTTTCCGATGTTGCAGTATATAATTTTCGATGTTACAGTACATAATTTTTGATGTTGCAGCACATTTTTCGACGTAATTTTATGATGTTGCAGTATTTATATTCCGATGTTGTACTATATAGTTTTTCCATATGTTTTGTGATGTTGTATTGCTCTTGGATAGGGGGCGCGGTGTGTGTGTGGGTGGGTGGGGGGGGGGGGGGGGACGGGGACAGGGCATAACCGTTCCCAAAACAGCCAGACGTGGCCTCGACTCTCTAGTCATGCTGGTCTATCGGACAAGACGAACGTCCATTCGTTCCTACGTACCTGGGCCAGCTAGATATTGGGCTGCGTTTAATTGGAGGACCCAAGTAGGAGCGAACCGTCCTTTTCTTTCCTTCTCTGCTTTCTTCCTTTCCGTTTTCTCGAATGGCTGAATGAGCACCTGCGACCTTCACTAGTACCTAGCACTTAGGTTTAGGTGTGGGGCAGCCGGAGGCGGGCCAGCAGCACCAGCACCACGGCCGCGTCCCTCAATGCAACGCCTCGCCTCTCCTTCCTCAATGCAATGCCTCGCCTCTGTCCCCCAACCTCTGCTCTCTTTCATGGCATCTGCTACACCTCGCTGGTGGCCATCATCTTTTTTTTCGCAACCGGATGTGTGCCCGTTTTTCATTAAGAGGGAGAGAAAGTTCAAGTACACAACCGAGCGCGAGGGCGGGTTCGAAGCGAGCGGCCTCGAAACCTGCCCGAAGAAGCCCTAATTTCTACTGGGTTTTTGTTGATTAGATTACATGGCTAAGTTATTTTGTGACCAGAGTAAATCTAGCGCCGCCAGAGGCGCGTACCCCGCTGTAGCCCATTGCTCTCCCTCTTCGATGATGGCGATAACGACCGTAGCTGCCGTCGATGGCGCTTTGCCGAAGACCCTTGCATTTCTCTCCTTCCAAACGCACCAGGCAACGAGCAGCACTATAGAATCGAATACCGGCCTGGACGTGGCGTCCACTCTTCGCCGCTGCGTGAGCCACCAATCAGCCAAGTCCTGATCACCGGCGGGTACCAGAGTCTGCAGACCGAGCCTGGATAGCAACAAGTGCCACACTTCTCGCGCAACCACGCACCCAACGAATAGGTGTGAGCAAGTCTCGGCGGCCTGTCCGCAGAGTGCGCACGCATCTCCATCCTGCAAGCCGTGACGTTTACGGCGTTCGGCGGTCCATAGTCGCTTATGAAGTGCAAGCCAGAAGAACATTTTGACCTTCGGCGGCGCCTTCATTCTCCATAGCTCTCGGGCGCCAAGGAGCTTGGTGGCACCCGCGAAGAACACTCGATATATTGATGACGCCGAGTAATTTCCAGAGGGCGACCACCGCCATACGAAGCGGTCGGACTGCGACGGTTGTAGCTGCACGGCCTGCAAAATTTCCCAAACGCGCAGGTAGTCACGCAGGACCTGCGACGTCGTGGCGCCCGTGATATCCCTCACCCACCGGTAATCCTGGAGCGTGTCGTGCAGCAGACGCTTCCTCCCTTTGCGAGAGGTGGCCGCGTACAACGCTGGCGCGAAGAGATGTAGCGGCCTGACCGGGTTTCAGTTGTCCGTCCACAGCCTGGTAGACGCGCCGTCACCGACGACCACCCTCATGCTCGCAGCGAACATCGCCACGACGCACTTCTCAGGCTTGGAAGGCAGCTGCGCCCAGCAGCGCTGTGGTTCAGTGCGCGCTAGCCATTCCCACCTCAGCCCGAGAGCGAAGCCCAGGAATCGTAAGTCGGTCACACCAAGGCCGCCGAGGTCCATCGGACGACAAACGACGGGCCACGAGACCCTGCACTTCCCCCCGGAGCAAGTATCCATGCCCGTCCAGATGAATGCGCGTCTCCGTCTGTCGATCTGCGCAATCGCCCACGGCGATAGGCAGCATGCGATGCTGATGTGCACGGGTATTGCAGAGAGCGTGGACCTAGCCAGCATTGTGCGGCCAGCATTGGTGAGCAAGCCGGCCTTCCAAGTGGGTATTCTGGCAGCCACCGTGTCAATGAGTGGCTGTTCTTCGGCGCGCCGCAGCCTTCCTAGCGATAGGGGGATTCCTAGGTACTTGCACGGGAACGATGACACGGCGCACGGAAAGGCCTGTTGGACAGCAGCGACCATGCCCTCTTCACAGCTGATAGGCATCGCGACGCATTTCTCTGGGTTGGTGACCAGGCCTGAGGCGCCCGCCAACAATTGCAGTATGTCCGCCAGGCAAGCCAGGTCGTCCGTCGTAGGCGACAGGAGGACAATAAGATCGTCTGCATACAGGGACGCACGAGCCGGAGCCACCACGGCCGGTAGCGGCGTCAGCAGCGAGAGACGGTCCGCCTCCTTAATGAGTGAGTTTAGCACCTCCATGACGAGGACGAACAACATCGGCGAAATCGGGTCACCCTGTCTCAGGCCCCTGGCATGAGCAATTCGGCGCCCTGCCCTGCCATTGACTAGCACTCTCGTGCTTGCCGTGGACAGCAGCAAGGCTATCCAGTCAATCCAGCGGCGTGAGAAACCCAGACGTTGCAGCACCTCAAATAGGAACGGCCACGACACTGAGTCGAACGCCTTGGCAATGTCCACCTTCATCAATATGCAAGGATGTTTCTTGGAGTGCAGCCACCGGCACGCAAGTTGGACCGTTCTGAAGTTGTCATGGATGGCCCGGCCCTTTATGAACGCGCTCTGGTTGAGAGCGACCATCTCAGGCAGCCTCGGGGCTAGGCGTCTGGCCAAGCATTTGGCGAAAAGCTTGCTGAAACTGTGGATGAGCGCAATGGGTCTGAAGTCCTTCAGCTTGTTGGGTGCGTTGTTCTTCCTAAGCAAGATCATCAGCGCACCATTCAGGTGGTTGAAGCTCCGGCCATCGAGCGACCAAAGCGCGTTCAGCGCGTTCATAACGTCGACCTTCATTATTGGCCAGGCCCTCTTGTAGAATGTGCCGTTGAACCCGTCCGGGCCCGGTGCGCGGTCGCCAGGCATGTCCTTGATGGTCTCCCAGACCTCCTGCTCGGAGAAGCAGACGTCGAGGCCCGACAAGTTGAGTTGAGGTAGCAGGTCGTCTAGGACGATGCCGTGGCCGCGCTGGAACGGCTTGTCGAGAATGTCGTTGAAGTATTCGTATATTACGTCGGACTTGGCTTGCTCGGCAGAGAACCAGCCCCCCTCGTGGAAAATGGTGGGGATGACATTCTTGCGGTTCCTGTGACATGCCTGAAGGTGGAAAAACTTGTGTTGGCGTCGCCTTCCTCGAGGAACCGAATCCTGGACCGTTGCCGCGCAATCGTGCGCGCCAAGGAGGCGAGACCCAGGCTGGCCATCTTGAGCTGTTTTCGCAGTGCAAGCTCATCCTGCGTTAGCTGACGCTCCCTTCCTGTGCCTTGTCAAAATGTGCGATTATCTCGCGTGCCATGAACAGCTGTGAACGAACACTCCCGATGTTCTTCATACTCCAGCTTTGCAGCGCCCGAGCAGTTCTCCTAAGCTTGTGGTCAAGGATTCTGCAGTAGTCTGCACCCGGCAGTTGACAGTCCCATGCTTCTTTCACCGCGTCCTCGAAGCCATCCATGCGTGTCCAAAATGACTCGAAGCGGAACCTCGGCCAGGCCCAGGGTTGTGTGCAGAGTTGCAGCAGCAGCGGTGAGTGATCTGAGCAGTCTGAGGACAGGCACCGCATGTGATGGCTTGGGAAGGTGTCGAGCCATTGCATGGACGCGAACGCACGGTCGATGCGCTCAAGCGTCGGCCTGTCCCTCTGGTTGGACCAAGTATACAGTCTACCGTGTAGATATAGCTCCTGTAGCTGCAGATCGTCGAGCAGCTAGCCTCTGAAACCGTCGCATTGAGCGCAGGTGAAGCCGGGCATTGTTCTTGTCTGCTGCGCGGTAAATCTGATTGAAATCACCACAGATTAGCACAGGCCCCGTCGCATGAGCGCGCACGTCCTGTAGTTCGTTCAGGAATCCCGGCTTGAGCTCCTCGAGTACTGGACCATAGACGGCCGACAAGGTCCATCGCTCCGCAGGCGAGGAGCTCGGTGCGATCGTTACCATCACAGAATGCGACCGACGCGCCGGGTCAGTGACGATCCATTCGTCACGACACCATGCGATGACGATCCCGCCAGACGCACCAACCGAAGGCAAGGACACGTAGTCGAAACCTGCGCCCAATAGTTCAGTGGCCATGGGGCCGGACAGTGCATCAATCTTGGTCTCGACCAAGCACAGGGCGGTGACACGCTCCTGACGCACAAATTCGCGGACGACCGATCTACGAGCTCTCATGTTGAGCCCTCTTACATTCCAAATAAATAAATTCGCGATCATGAATGCCAGGTATCGCGACGGCTGCGAACAGCTGTTTCAGGCGGTGCGAACGGCACCTAGTTGCCGCTGCTTCCAGCCTGGGAACAGGACGCCCATGGCTTTCTTTGTGGAACTCGTCGAACGACGCCTCTTCGGGGTTCTCAGTCTCCGTGTCCAGGCCGAGCCTTCTCATCATCACTTTTCGTGCTTGCGCTTCCGGCTTGGCTTCCCTGAATTTGCTCTTGTTGGCAAGGCGTATGCTCCGCCCGTCGGTGTTGTCCGCGGCCTTGGTGCGGCGCAGTTTGGGCGTGGACACGACTGGCTGCGGCAGCGGCTTCCGGAAGCGCGCAACGAATTGTGCCCTGTCCAACGCAGGCCCAACAACGGCCTCGCAAGGCGCCGCGTCCGCGGCCTCACACGCCCCCAGGGTATCCTCGGCGCACGGCGAAGACGCCCAGAGCTATTTTCGTCATCTGGCTCTGAAAGGTAGATATCGTTAGGGTGCAGTGTGGGCTCGTGGCCCGAGTCTTCTTGGTTGCTGGGGAATGACGGTCCATCCTCCGTGGTCCAGAGGCGCTTGCAGCGGCCCATCAGCAGCTCATACTCCTCATGCAGCAAGGGTGCGCTGCCGCGGCGCACACCTCCAGAGACCTGGTAACGCCACGGGTCCCGGTCAATAGACTGAACCGGGGCAGGGCGCACAGCAGCAGCTTTCGGCGTGGCGCAGATACACGCCTCCTCCAGCATTGGGTCTGCGGCCAGAATCTTGACAGGAGAGTGTGAGCGTGGTGCCCAGCAGACGGAGTCGACTTCTTCGGCCACGGGCGCGACGACACGCGTCCCACTCATCGCGGGAATCCTGCTGGCATCCGGGGCGCAGGGTATGGCAACGCGCGGCGACGCGATGGGGCAGCAGAACAGGCCCACCATGATGGTGCTGCATTGCTGACGTGGCAGGAAGGCCGGCCCGTAACCACAGCCCAGCCTCGGATCGCCGTCTCCGCCATATCGCATGGTCCACGGCCGCGATCCCGCGCCGCCACGGTCGGTGAAGCCCGGCCAGTCCCGGCTTGCGGAGGGCGCCGAGGGACCCACGACACTGTCCGCGGCTGTTGTTGTGGTCGCACCAGCAGTAGTTAGGGCCGCGCTGGAGCCCGGCGCATGACCATGCGCCCCCGAGGGGCACGCAATGGTGGCGGGCTCAACGGCGGGCACATCCGGCCGACCGGCAGCCGCGAGGTCAGGTGTGGCCTCCGGTGTAGGCGGCCCGCAGCAAGGGGGAGCTGAGGGCGATCTGGCAGTGGACGCCGAGATAGCCGAGGCAGTGTCCGGGGGGGAGGCCGGTCTAGGCGACCCGTGCCGCCTACGTGGACGACCATGACGGTGGGCACGCCGACCAGGCGGACGACCACGCTTGCCATCGCCACCACGTACACGCCGCAGACAGTCACGCACATGGTGGCCACCATCGAGGCAGCGGAAGCAGCGCCGCGGACTCGTGCAAACAACCTTGACATGACCCTCGGCGAGGCAGTTGAAATACCTGCCCACGAGATCTTCCGGCACGGGTCACCGCGGCACAGGGGTGCGCCTCCAGCGACGGCGGCTCTGCACATCGCGGAAGCCGTCGGCATCCGGCACAACCGACATGCGCGGTGGATGAACGATAATCGACGCGAGGCGCCTTTCCGGTACCGGCGTGGGGCGGCGCTCGTCCGCCATGGACGCCCCCCGACGTGGGCGCCGACGGCGGCGCCGACGCTGTCTTCTCGTGCGCACGGTCGACCCCACGACGGCCACGTTGTCAGTGTAGGAAGCCTCCGAGTCAGAGAAACGCAGCCTTGCTCTATATCCACCCGGAGAGCCAACGAAGGGCTCAGCGTCGGGGTCCAAGGAGCTCGCCCAAAGCACACAGGCGGCATTTGCCGCGGCCGCGAGGGGAGGGAGGTTGAAGCCGGCGGACTAGTGGGCTCGCGGAGGGCGTCCACTGCCTCGACCTCGTCCGCCAAGGAGAAACAGGAGGAGGAACCAGGTTCCATGGTGCGGTGGACGGCGGCCCCGGGGAAGGAGCCGGCGTTGGATGGTGTGGGTGGACGGCGGCGGCGAGGGAAGGGCGGGATCATCTCATCTCCCTGGTGGCCATCATCGCTTGCGCGACCTACCCGTCGTCGTGTTTCAGTGAGTTTTCTTCTCTGTCTCCTGCTAAAGTTTGTGCATTTCAGTTGATTGCTATATCTATAGATTAGAGGATCTGGATTGTGACCCCAAGTTTGTGTTTTTATTTACCTTTGTTATTATGCCGGTTTTGAAGGCGGATGTGGGAAAACCTTTCAGTTAATCTCTTACGTATATGACTCTCAAAGCAGAGACATAAACCAATTTGAGGCTTAGTTATACTACATTATTAAGATTAAGATTTAAATCCTGATTGACTTGTTTGTGTCGGAGCTGAAATTGCCCTTTTTTTGTGCTCTCTTTGTGATAGATTTGCTCATGGATCTCGCAACATGACCAGCAGCATTGGAGTAAAAGGCGAGGACATGGATAAAACAGACAGGCAATCGCTCAACCCTCCTGCCAATATTGCAGAGTATGAGAAGGCAGGAAGCAGGAATGCCATTTCCGGTGATGAAGATGCTTGTAGAACAACCTTGGATGTCATAGATGTTAGGGTTTTAGGATATGGGTACTTGTGACTCAGATGATGAAAAGACTAAGTGCAAGTTCTATGAGAAAGAAGGCCATTGCATGAGGGACTATGTTCTCTTTAAGAGTGGCTTGAAAAGAAAAGTTTTCAAAGATTTCAGGGATATTGATCCAAGAAAAAAAATAGAACAATAAGAGTTTACTTTAAAAAAATGCCTTTTATGTACTCTTTACGAAGAAGGTTTTAGTTTTCAGTTTTTATCGTCATGATAAGAGATGTAATAAGTAATATAATTTTTTTAAGTCCTAATCATCTTGATATAAAATATAATAAGTGACATACATGTTTAATTTGACCAACGTTGGATTAAGCATGTGTGTTAAAGAGTATTCGGATTTATTCCTAAATTTGATGATTAAATATGAGCCAATGCTGGTATTTATGTCCCTTTAAGGGAATTATATCACATGGCAAGAAAAGTTTGTGATAGTACCCGTTTGGCGGGAAAAGTTTGAGAAAATAGCCGTATGGCGGGGTAAAATTGATATAGTACTTATGTTAATCAATCCTGTATGGCGGGAGAAAGTTGTGATGACTCATGTGCTTTTAGTGTATCTCGCACATGGAGATAAGTTTAGGGTAGCTCTTATGCTATCCTAGTATGAGTTTAAGAACAAAAGAAGATTGCAAACGAACCTCATGATAAGAATGACATGTAAGCATGACTTGCAAAAGTACTGATAATAAGAGGACTCTGTTGAGTTCTTGAAGTAAAATGAGGAAAAAGTACTCCCATACGACCTAAGAAATAATTTTATTTTGCATGATGTAATCATATAGATGAAGTAAGTAATCAAAGTTTCCTCATTCACAAGAGTTCTGAAAAGTTTTCGAAATTGTGGTAGAAAAGTTCATACCACATTTCGAGGGGGAGAAATGATAAGAAAGATAATTAAGAAAGATACTGCCCCATACTTCAGATAATGCGATGCATACTATGTATTAAAGGCAAGAGTGATCTATAAAAGATTAATGTGATCATCGGGGGAGTAAGACGGTCATAATAACGATACCCCTAAAGTAAAGAAATAGCTAAATTTCTAGACCTTTTACAGTTCCGATAGGAAGATAGCATAATCGGTCAATATTTATATTGGACGCGTTCAGAGTTATTAAGGCGGTGCTAAACACGCCATATGAGTTTTAGCAGATTAAACCCAAAATGAGAAAGTTTGAAGATGGGACAACCTGGGGGAGCATGGTACAAAGAGACCTAACTCCACAAGGAGGATGAATAATGTAAACAAGGATCTTGTTACACATGACCTTATAGAATCAATTGTTTTTTGGCAATAAAGGTCCAGAAATGCTAGTAGCTGAGGCCCCAGAAAGTCTCAAAGAATAAGAAAATCAGATATTTCTGAAGACTATAAAGTCTATATTAGTGAAATTCAAATATAGGGTAATCCCACCTAATTTGAAGAAGCCATGGGAGACGTTCACTTGTCCAAGTGGCAAGAAGCAAAGGAAGATGAAATAAAATTGATAATACCAATAATATTTTGGGATCTAGAATAAATTCCTAAGGAGCCAAAACAGTATGCTGTGATGGGTCTACAAGACAAAATATGACTCTAAAGGGAATATATAAAGATGTAGAGCGTGACTTGAATAAAAAGATTTTACGCGAAGCGAATGAATAGATTGCAATGAGTGCTAGTGGCACATCATGATCTGAGTTACATCAGATAAAAGTAAAGACGACATTTCCCAACGAGATTTGTATAAAAATAATTACATGGCACAACCTAGAGGTTTTGTCATGGAAAGAAAAGAACGTAAGGGATGCCACCTGTAGAAATCTCTTATGGACTAGAGCAAATCTCTAGACAGTGACATTTAAAGTTAACTACTCAATTAGAAATTTTAGGTTAAAGAGAATGAGCGGACAATTGTGTTTGTATAAAGTTATAGAATGGGAAATTCATTTCCTAATCCTATATATGTGGATGACATCTTACTTGTTAGTAGTGATGTCAATCTACTGTATGAGAAGAAGTTATTGTTCTCAAGGTTCCATAAGAAAGTTCTCGGTGAAATATCTCTCGTTATAAGAATAGAAATTCACCGAGATAGAAGAAAAATAGGTATTAGGACTATCGCATAGGCATGCTAAGAAAAGTTTCTAAAAAAATAAAGTACATATGCGGGTAAACCTACGCCTGTCCCCATGGTCAAGGGTAATAGCTTTGTGAATTTTAGTTTTTCAAGAAGCAATGTGAGATTGTTATAGATGGATGTCATATATGCTTCAGCTGTTGGAAGCTTAATGAGTACACAGATAAGATCTTACCCTGACATAGTTCACGTATCCGGATTATTTTGGCAAAAGTCCAGTCCAGATATAGATCACTGGAATAGAGTTAAGAATGCCGGCCTCATGCTAAGAAAGAAAGAACAAGTACTCTCAAGTAGTTGTGGGTACAATGTTAAATTTTAGCAAGATGTTTAGTAAAACACACATAGTAGCTAACACTCGCAGTTGGAGTTTTATTGTGAAAAAACTCCAAAGAAACAGTTTTAGTATCATCAGTGATGCAAAGTTATAGTATAGCGTGATATGGGCTGCGGGACAGGCAAAATGGTTAAAGAATTTGTACCCGGAATTGATAATGGTTGTCAACAGCAATAACCATTTAAGTAGTTTGCTCCTAAGACAACGGGTCATTTGTGCTGCCAAACACATTGACATTAAAATTATACGTTGTAAAGGAGAAAGTCTAGAATCATATTAAAAGTATTGAACATATAAGTAACAAGCAAGTGCTTGCGAATCCGCTTACTAAAGGCTTACCACCCAGTGTGTTCAGAGAACACACAGTCGACATGGGTTTATGGTATAGCCTATGATTTCCGGACAATAAAGGGCCCAAAGTTAAAGAATCTGTTTCAGATCAGAGATGTGTATTGTAACTGTTAAATCTATTGGCGATTGACCATGACGATGAGGCACGCTCTATGCACTGATCTGTAATGGAATGGTAAAAGAAATAAGTATAAAATTTAAGTCCAAAGTTTAAGTGATAAGTTGAGATCAAGAGGGAGAATGTTAGGTTGATCCCCCACCAAGATGGCCCAACGGCCACTTGGACCTTGATTCACGTCTTGATCGGGGGCGTTCAGCCATACTCCTGGCTGGTGGCTCCCTGTCGCACAGTGCCTATAAGAGGAGGTGGGGGCTAGAGGCTCCAGATAAGAGGTTGAGTGCCACAGTAACCACCCCACTCCTAACCCTAACCCTAGTCCGATCCTGAGGGTGGCATTGCCAGCGGCGGGATGGCCCACCGGCGGCGCCACTGCACCGCTACTCCTCCACCGACAACAAAGCCACCTACACCGACGCCGTGACTGCCTCCTCCTCGAGCTCGTCAGCCAAGCCCGACAGTCAGGCATCCTTCCCCTTCTTTCCCTTTCTAGCTCATATAAGTTCATATCCTAGGATGATCTACATGTTTATTCCAAATCAAGGAAAGGTGTACCCACTAGATCTACTGGTTATGATCCTAAAACCCTAACAATAAATAGGCAACCTTGGATGTCATATCACAAGTGCAAGGCAGTTTCAGAATGTGTCTAAGTTGTTTTACCAGTGGAATAGATGAAGAAATCCGGCTCTTTGATGGTACTATTGGTGAGCCATGTGGCTTAAAGAGGTTTGTGGTTTCTGTACATGTGAATGCTCAGATAAATTTGAAGTTTAAGTTAGCCAGAGATTGGTGCATCCATTGCTGTTGCTTCAAGGCGAACACGCATGGGCATGCTAATCAAGAGATAAAGACTGATTTTGCATCAATCACAATGAAGGTGCCTTGGTCGACTATACGGTGATGGCCTAACAGTCTGACTGGGCTGTCAAAAAAGAAAGCCGAGTGTGTTTATATATATATATATTAAAAAAGAAGAAAGTTGATTTTCTCATAAGAGCAGGAGCAATGGAAGCTAACATTGCTAGTGATTTGAGTAAAATTAAGTGATCTATGTAGACTAGGAGATATTGAGACAGCTATTTATACAATGCAAATCATCAATGTTTCTTCTATTGGTGGTCTCCATCTTGATTTTCTTCTTCACCACGCATCACTTTATTCTTTCTTCCTCTTTTCTTGTATGGACCACCTTCTCTCTTCTAAGTATATGTAACTTTTGTAGGTATGACAACTTTAGAGCACCTAGTACTTTGTGTACAACATGGCATATGAACCTAGCTGGATATTACGGCCAATACTAAAGCCATCGGCGTTGAGGAAGTCCAAAGCTAGCTTTTTATCTTTTCAAAAGCGAACTCAATAGCCAGGCTGTTTGTTTCAGCTTCTAACTTTTGATTGAGCTTAATAGCAACATTGTTTGTTCCAGCTTCTGACTTCTGATTGACTGGTACCAGTAAAAGCTGAAACAAATAGGCTCTACCTCCTACCACAAACTAAAGTTTGGCTCCCACTTTGATATTTTCAATCAAGTGACTGATGAGGTGAGAGACGTGGAGTGTTTCACTACTAAAATGGTAGAGTTCTCCTAGTGCACTAAGCAGCAATAAGAACACTGCCACCAATTCTAACACATGGAAATTCTCTCTAGGAGACATTTAGTAGGAAAAAACTGAAAATAATAGGAGAACCCCACGTCACTAGGAGAACCTACAGATTCTTATTGTGTTTGTACTAAAAGTGTACGTATTTCTTTTTTTTTCTATAGCTCCCATGAAACAAGCAACAACATTAATATGATCGCCTTGATTGGGAGGTCTGCCGCTTTACTCGCCGATTTCCACCAGTGCAATGCGGATGTAATACAATATCCCGAAGATTGTTATTTGTTCACTCAAATTGCATTCCATAACTTTTTGCGAGGCACTCCTATCTATATCTATACCAAATACTAAAGTGTCAAAATTTCTTCATTTTTTTGTCTGCCCCATTCAATTTAGCCCATCCATACGACCTACTAGCAAACATCTCCGCCTCTGCCTTAGTTGGATGGCCAAAATGGACGGAATGGCGTCCGGAGCAAATAATTTTGGAGCAGTGGCACCTGTGACTAACCCTGGGCATAATTAACCGAAGACCGAAGACTGAACCGAAATACCCGAGACCAAGACCGAAGTGATCGAGACCGAAAATTTCGGTCATAAGTTCGGTCTTTAGTTTGGAGTAACCAAACTAACCGACCTTAGTTCGGTCTTTACCTTCGGGTAACCGAACTAACCGAAATTTTGCATTTTCTGGACATAATATGTATTTTAGACTATTATTAGTGATATAATATTTGTTCTAATGAGTTTATATCAACCATCACTCTTATTACTTTGTTTAATTTATATGTTATATTGTTATTTTTGCCTTGAAATAAAAAAGTATTGCTAAAATTTGCTACAAATTATGATATTTAGTAGTTGCTTTGTGACAGTCCGGTTAGTTCAGTTATGACCGAGACTGAACCGATCTAACCGAGACCGAACTTACTCGGTCATGAGTTTTAAAACTAACCGATCGGTCTTCGTTTCTAGAAGACCGAAGTTTCAAAAAGACCGAAGAACCGAACCAATCGGTTTGATTAGACCGAACGCCTAGGGTTACTTGTGACCGCTTGAACTTTTTAGTGGCTTACAGTAAATTACAAACTTTTATGATGGCACATATGTAAAAGAGTCGTCTAGGTACGAGATGGTGCAGATGCAACTCCTCTCACGTTCGATGCATCGTCTCCTCAGAAGCTCCAACGTCCCCACCTCGCCTTCCTCGATGCACCGCCTGGCCTCTATCTCTCCACCTCTCCTCTCGTTCATGGCATCTGGTACGCCTCGCTGGTGGCCATCATCGCTTGCGCGACCTACCCATCATGTTTCCCGGTGAGTTTCTTCTTCGCGATTGGGATCTGGATTGTGACACCCTAAGTTTGTTTTTTTTATTTCCCGTTCGTATGCTGATTTTGGAGGCAGATGTGGGGAAACCTTCGTTTTTTTTTTGACAAGTTGGTGGAAACCTTCGTTGATCCCTTATATGACTCTCAAAGCAGAGACATGAATCGATTTCAGGCTTAGATATATCACGTTAAGATCTAAATCCTGATCGATTTATACCATCATATTAATGTGTGATGCTGAAATTGGCTTCTTATGCTCTTTGTGATTGTGATAGGTTTCCTCATGGATCTCGCAACATAGCCAGCAGCACTGGCGTCAAAAGCCAGGACTTGGGTAAAGCAGAGTAGCAGACACGCGACAGCTCAACGCCTCAACCCTTCCACCAATGATTCTATTATTCCCCTGGGCAAGGGCTCTGCTATCACCCAAGACACGAACAAAGTACAGAATATTGACACAACCAATAAGCTCTTTACTCGTTATAGTCATTTCCCTTATGCCAACAGTGCAGAAGATGATAAGAGGGGAAGCACGGATGCCATTTCTGGTGATGAAGATGCTTGGAGGACAGCACTGGAGGTCATAGATAGCAAACCTGATGCAGCAGCAGAAACTGTGGACATAACTGGTTGTAAGCTGAGTAGTAATGATAAAGAGTGCTTGGCTGCTGAGATACCTGATGACCCCATGGACGATGACTATGTAGACCCTATGGAGACATTACCATATAGCAGCCATCGTGACGGTTCTATATACGGGGAAATCGATAATTCCTGGAAAAGAGCGTTTCGTATTGCTGACCGTAGTGAGAGTAAGTGATCAATCTCTTTTCCTATTTGTATTTGTTAGTAGGGAATTTTTCATGCTACAGCGTAAACAGATGCATTCTCTCCTGCAATCTCGATGCAAATTTTGCTTTACTTTGTTTACTTTTATTGATTGATGATGGTGATGGTGTTTGCAGAAGTAGGACCACCATGCCTTTAGCAAATTGCATCTTGCGCCATTAGCCATTGTCATTGTCTGACCTTGTCAGTCCTCCCACCTCACCTGGGTGTAGGAGTTGGGACAACGTCCTTTAGGTTGTGATTCACTAGACATTATATCTCTCCTATCCCCCAATGTTTTCTGATTGTCCATATAAGTCCCTAAACCATTTTCTGTTCAGCTTTGCCATGTTCACCTTCCCATTTTTCCCCCTGAAAATGTGTTCAGTTCACACCAGAATAGTATGTCTTTTTTGTTTCTCATAAAAGCATTTTTTTATATTGAAAATTTGTGAGGTGATACCCCTGTGCTATGGCTTTTATTATTTTTTGCGTGTAAATATGCATTAGAAGCGCTAAACAGGTTTGTGTGCCCCTACCTAAGCAGATAGTCATTGAAAATTACCAAAATATTCCTAACATAGGTATGATTTTGCCTACGGTCAGGAAAAAAAATCAACATAAAAACTGACTTCTATAAAGAGACACAAAAGAAAAATAAATTTCATTATGGGGGTGAAATGACCTGTCTGTGTTTCTTGTATGTAGTTTGGTGAACCAAGGAATAGTTTTTGGGGTTATGAAATAAAATAAGTGGGCCTTTTGTTTTCTGAGGTGATTAGTTGTCACTCACTTTTTAAATTTCCAGTCCATTTGCGTGGTATCAGGACGAAAACAACATTATTACGTCCCAGGTTTGTCAGAGCAAATGACGAAAACAACATTATTATGTCCCAGGATTGAGTTGACCTTGCCTTAAGCCTCCTGAGTATCCCTAAAGATTGCAGGTAGTGTAGAAAAAGAAGATAGTTCCCAGGTGGTGTAGCGAACCCTCAAACGACCCACTACAACTGTCCCACTCAGAGCACTGTCAAACCCCCCCTTTCCAGCTCATCCTCCTTGCACTGCTCTGATTCTTCAGGCTTTTGGTTTCTCTCCTGCGAGCAGCAACTCACATAAAGGTTTTTCAGCAGGATGCACCATTGGCAAAAGAATGTTCAAGGGAATAAAATTCCTACTAAAAAAAACATACATAGTTTCCACTTTGATGGGAGGGGAAAATTTCCAAGAGGACCAATGGAATTCTCAAGCGCCATGTTTACTTTGCACATAGCAAACTTTTCTTATTGTTTTAATTTATGATTCTAATAATACTTATGTTTTTCTATGAAGCTCGGTTGGAGGCAATGAGATTTTCACATCCGACAAACTGCTTCATCCGTGATGGAATTTGCAAGACACACACAGTTTCACACATGCTGCAAATTTTCTCATTGAGGTTGGCTAGAATTCCTGTAGAGCATGGCTCAGTGGAGCTTTATGGATACATAGCAGCGCGGGATGGCCTGGATCCATTACTTAATTATGTCGTCAATGTTAGCAGGGATGACCCCATCATAGTGAAGCGGGTGTGAACATCTACACATGCAATTATATTTCAAAGTCTTGATATTGCATCATGAGAGCAGCTGCTGGCATGACGCCATCTGCCAATGGCATGTGGATAGCACTGGGCTTGACGCATTTGAGCCCATGGGTTCTTATTGGGGCATGACAAAATCTGGTCCATGACAACAAGCCACTACTATACCAAGTCTTGTATTGTAAAATAGTAGTTATTTACCGTTGAAACCAGTCTAATTTTGAAACAATCATGTAGTCCAAACAAAATCAAGTAAAATAGTTCTTGACTCTTGGTTGGTACCAAGTAAACCTCACAAATATGATTCCATCTGTTTATAAGCATAGCATATATAGCATGATTATTCAATTATGATTCCATCTGTTTATAAGCATAGCATATATAGCATGATTATTTTTTTGAATCATATATAGCATGAATGTTCCCATCACTACAATCTTATCTCTTTCATTTATTATGAGCTATTTAGTTAATTATTTGTAGGATCCAAAACAAAATCAAATAAATAATGGGGGCTGATTTTTCTCTCTGACGCCTTATGTATTTTGTAACCATTTTGACAAAACATCTTGGCCATCAATTACAAACATGTCTTTATAAATAACTGTCTAAAGTATATATGTTTCTTACTTTTATTTGATTCTGTAGGGTTCCCTCATCAACATGTCTGGCCCTAAGCGTGGAACCCTACTTGTTGACACTACTCTAATTGAATATGATATGAAGATCAAGACAGGCAAACATGAAAATGAAGATCTACAGCTGATAGATGGTGTATCAACTATAGATAACATAGACGCATGGCACTGTAGCCCGTTCACAAATCGCATCCATGGTGATTGTGGCGCAATTGACTTAACAGCTGCATGTCTTTACTCTGCAGTCGAGGCGACTGTAGAAGTTGTCATATTACAAATGCAACACAGTTTCAAAATGCGTCTCAGTTGTTTTACCAGTGGGATATGTCAAGAAATCCGGCTCTTTGATGGTGCTATTGGTGAGCCATGTGGCTTAAAGAGGTTTGTGGTTGCTGTAGTTGAGGATTCTGAGATAGATTTGAGGTTCAAGGTAGCCAAAGAGTCATGCCTCCATTGCTGTTCCTTCAAGGCGAACATGCACGGGCATGCTAATCAAGAGATAAAGACTGATTTTGCATTATTCGCAGTGAAGGTTACTTGGTCTACTCTAAAGTGATTGGCCTAACAGCCTTCGATTGGACTGAAAAGAAAGTTAAGTGAGGGGCAGTGCAAGAGTAGATTAAGTTAAGGTTTAGAGCTGTGTGAGCTTGTGGCAGCAACCAAACTTCCTAACAATATTGCAGTTGCCTAGATTTAGGTCTAGCAACTTTGGGTTGTAATGAAACTGGTGTAAAATAAACGTAGCTTTGGTCTAGCAACTTTGGGTTGTAATGAAACTGGTGTAATAAATAAAAGTAGCTTTCTACATATGCATACACATATGTACTGTTCAGCGTTCATGCATGCTCCGATATTAGCTTTGACATGCTACTGGAGGAAATTGCTCATACGTTGCTACATAATCAGTCAAATTATTATTTTAAGTTTGACTAACTTTGAGTTATCCTAAACCAAATTATTATTTAAGTTTGGCTAACTTTAGAGTTTTTTTTAAGGCAACTAACTTTAGAGTATTGACATTTACCACACCAAATAAGTACATTATAAAAATATATTTGATGGATGTATCTAATGACAATGTTTAGGTTCTGTATAACCTAACTAGACTTGTGACAGTTTGATTTTTATTTTCGAACGGACAGTACATTTTTAGCTGTATCATCCAAACATTTCAGTTTCTGTATACATATAATTATAAACAAACAAACGATGTCCAATGCAAATGGGCAGTCTATTTGAAGCATGCCTTGGCCTTGATATTGATACTGATCTATGTATGTATAGAGACCTTTAATTAATCCTGGTGATCGCTACTGTTGATGAATAGTACCGCCCCTTCCTCCTTTCCTTGTCCCCTGTCCGTCCGATTTCGACTGCAGGCCCCGATATTGATGCCCGCCACGCACCCCGATATTGATGCCAGCCCATGGACATCGCGCCGAAGTCGTCATTGGGCGGTCGTCATGATTTGTTGTACCACCGCTCTCCGATGATGATGACTATGGACGACGACGACGACGGCGGCCTTCTTCTCCTTGGTCATTGTCTCGTCGTCGTCGGAGGCGAGGGACGGCATCAGCGGCAACGGCACGGCGGGGTCGGCCATGACGATGTGGCACTCGAGCGCGGCGCAGTAGCGGGCGAAGGTGTCGGGGTCCCTACCTAGCTTAGGGTGCAGGTTGTAGGAGTGCGAGATGGGTAGGCGAGGCTTGAAGCGAGAGGATTGGCGCCTGGTGAAACGATCCTGCATTTCGCGAAGGGGATGCCACAGATGCAAAGTGTAATAAGCGAACAAGTTCGTCTTATTACCCAAATCTCAGTCGAATAACAGAGTCATACACGAACATCAGAGTACAATAGAGGGTTTACATAAACCATATCATCGCCACGCAGGGCGGAAACACACACACAAACAGCAACAGGACTCCTCGCACCAAGCTCGAGCGTAGGGCGAACCCCTACTCCTCCCAGTCGTCCTCCTCCTCGTACTCGGGCTCCGAGCCTGCCAGAATCTATTAGTACACTTGGTACTGGTCACGCATCGCCCACCCTATGATGCAAAGCTTTGTGGAACTGGATGCAATTAGGGATAAGAAAAGAACCTATTTGGCTGTGGTTTTCCTATGCGAGTAACAATATTTTAATATAGTATAAGTTTCTCAAATTTTAACCCATCTCATTCACACACATGTTCTCCCATCCCATCACAAGTCTCATCTCCACATCACATCTCATCTTATTCTCATCGGCATGGGCAACTCCCGCTCGCCCATGTCTCATCGGCCTCAAGCCAGACAACACGGAAAACCCAGGGAAGGTAGAAGGACTCCTCTCACAAGTCAAGTGAAGCTGTACTCAGGAAAGGTCCATGGCCGACAAGTCAGCTCATGTATCGATCGATCAACCAGAACTATGCAGAGGTTTACAATACCCACAAGATCGCCATCATCGACGCTCTAGTTCGTCTAGGCTGATTCCGGGCCACCTTCCGACCGGATAGGGTACCACCCTATCACTCAGAACTAGGGCCATGTCGGAGTACCACCGACATGATGAGACTGTGAGGCGTAGCACTAGGACCCGGTGTGCTACGCTGTCTTAGGAAGGTGTGGGTCCTCATGCTCGTACCTCCCTACACTATCCGCTCACCTCCCAATAGTAGTGGCACCACACCAGCAAGTTGTACGTCCATCCCATTTCCATGGTAAGGGCGAGTGGAGCGTAAGGTTTCCTAAGACCCGTTCCATAGGACATATCAGCCCTTAGGGTGACTAAGTAGGATATCTCCACAAAGAGGCCAACTGGTGGTCCGCTCAACGGAGCACTCTGTACCCCATGCCATCACAGTACCTCCCATCCTGGGGCTTCATCCCATGAAGACACTCCACCCCGAGATCTCTCCCTGTCACAAGTACCCGCCACAGGTATGCCACAATGGGGACGCCCAGGTAGCACCCCCTCGGCAAGACTCGTCCTCGCGACTTGTCGTCAGATCCTGCTCGGTCGACTCGAGCCTCACAACACAACCAAGACTCACGCCAAGATCTCCCCATGTTCATTATCAAGTTATTATCAGGTTAACGGCACCACGTGCCTTATCTCATTACGCCTCTCACTCACCAGCATCACATCACAGATATAATGCAAGTAAGAGTAAAGCAGTAGTAACAAAGATATAGCAGCAACTAGCCTAACAGCAGGGTGAGCAGGTGATAGGTTGCAACAAGGTAAAGGCTCAAAAAGCAGTAACTACCATGCAATTCCTAACATCATCATTATTGCAGAAAAGTAAAGCACTAGCAATTCTAGTATTAGCAATGTGAATAGGATCTATGAATGGGTGGGGCGTGGCACCTGGCAGGTCATTGCCCAAGTCGTCGGTGTAGTCGGGGTTGAGCTCCTCAGTCGGCGGCTCCTCTGGGTCTATCAAACGTAACATATAGCCGCGTCAGCGGCTCCTATAGAGGTGCACAAAGAAGCAACTGAAATTTGAAAGATCCAAATGCACTCAAACATAAGCCTATGATGTAGAGCTCATTTTTGGAAAAAATTAGACTCTGGTTTGTCATTTTTTGAGCTAGTATGAATTAATTATGAATTTTCAAAGATTAATGCATTTATAGAAAAAGAAAAAGGTTGGATAAATAGGGGCTTGACACGTGGCGCTCGCTGGTTGGCCAGGCTAGTTGAGTCAATGACAGGTGGGGCCTGGTCAACGGTCAACGCTGACCGGACTCAGACTGGGCCTCGGCAGGCCTGGGCAGGGCCGGGTTGGGCCTAGCCCGGCCTGGACACGTGTCAGCGTGTGGTGCAGCCACATCACGGGCTGGACCTCCAAGCAAGCCGCTGGTCTACGGGACTCGGCTTATGGTGGACCGGCGCTGATGGGTCTATAGATCAAAGGCGTGGATCACGTGGACTAGGTACAGCGCCTCCCTCCCCTCCTTGGCTTACAATGGACTTGGCACACGCTCTGACCCAACATCTTCCCTTCCCTCCTCTGTCCTTACGCGCGGTGGCATACTCGCCGGCGACGAGTCCGCGCAGGCGTGTGCCCCAGTGGTTTAGCAGTCGAACCGGGCGCCTCCAGGGCTCTAGGGTTCCTCGGCGGGCGTGACGGTGTAGGGGCGGCGGCTTGGTCTCTGGCGAAGGCTAGCGGCGGTGATGCAGGGGTCTGCGATGGTGGCGGCTGGATGGGGGTGTAGCTACGGTTGTGCCTTGGGCCAAGGCACTTCTTTTCCCTAGATTCGGCTCACCGGGGATCCCAACGACTCAACGGCGGCGACCGAAAGGCACAACAGAGTCCGTCCACGGCAAGAGCACATGGCGGACCTCTGGCGGCGCCACCGCTCTATGGTCAAGCAACAAATGTTGAAACTCTCCCTCCTTTCCCTAGCGTTCTGCGTGGCTCGCTCTGTGGTGAGTCAGAAAACATCTCCCTATCCCCCTCTACTGCTCAACGTGAGCCGGAACGGCCACGCCATGGCCGCGTCCTGGCCATGGCAAGCAGGTGTTTTGCGCGGTGCTCGAAGTGGGGTGTTCTTAGGCCCTCAAGTTCACTCGGGTGATAACGGCTAGCCTCATGAACTCGTGCAGGTGCATGAGGTGCAGGACGTGCTCGGGGCTCCGTCCAATCCGCTTCCCGGTACAGAAAAGTCGGGACGTCGCCACCATGTGCGGCGACGGCGTGGTGAGCGGGGCGACGGGGTCTCACCTCGGGCTTGGGGTGGCAGGATGGCGAGGCTGTGTAGGAGGGAAGCAGGCAGGCAGGCACGGCCGTCAGAGACGTCTCGGGCGGCAGCGTCTCGTCCGGCTCCGGTGACTCCCCGCGGCGGCAATCGCTCCCGGCGGCTGGGCTTTCCCCGCCTCATCCTTTCCCTCTCCCTGCTACCCTTCACCTGAGTCTCGGTGGTTGGGGTGATACCACAAAGTGGCGGTGGATGCTAGGGAGAGCGCTAGGGCTCCGGTCCGAGGCTTTTATAGCTGGATGGTGGCTATGGTGGGCGGCGGGCGGCTGGATAGGGGTGTAGATGTCGCGGAGGGCCAAGATGCACCCGGAGCTAGGGTTTTTGGGGTGCTGGAGTCAGGCGAATGGATTGGCATCTCCGTTCTGAAAAGAGGCCGGTCAAGGGAGGACGACGGCGTCAGACGGTGGCGCGGGCCATGGCGACGTCATGCTCGTCCCGACGCGCAGCGTGCGAGTGGAGCAGGCGCGATGCTGCGGGTTGGCCTCACGGTGAGGGCCCGCGCGTCCATTTGAATCCGCCAAAGCATGAATGGCTGACGAGTACAGGGGACCGCGCGTGACCCTCACGCCCGGCGTCCTCTGCTTTCGTGTGAACAGGGGAAAAGGAAAAGAAGGGAGGCGAAATTGGGGATGACAACAGGGTCCCGCTGGTCAGTGGGGGCAGGCGATCGGTGACGTCACGGCTTCATCGCAACGTGGGGAAGGTGAGGGCGCGGTTGGGCCGGCGACTGGGGGTGGCTTGCTGGGCCAACCGGTGGGGTTGGGCCGGCCGTGAGAGCGAGGCCGAGCTGGGCCGGCTCGCTTGCCTGGTCCCAAATGCCCTTTTCTTTTTCCTGATTTAGCCTAGGGGTTTTTCTATTTACCTATTTCCATTTCTAGCTAATCCAAGTGCTTCTATATGTATACATGTGTGTGCCATTTACATGTACACCCTTAGGGGTAGTCTCTAAGGTTCTAGGGTAGGTTAGGGTTCCATCCAAAGGTAGGCACTTAGGTTAACTAATTAATTCTCAATTAATAAATTAATTAATTAGCAAGGTTAATTTATTTATTTAAACAAGTTGTTGATTTTATTTGCAATACAAAAACCAAATAAAATCCAACTCACAGGTAATTAATTAGAATGCAAATGCTCTACTATTATGTGGGTGCTACTTGTGTAACTAATAGGGGTTTTCCTACATGTCACTCACCAAACATGGGTATACTTTTGAAAAAAAATTCAGTTGCGATTTTTGGGTTTCGGAAAAACCGGGATGTTACACCTGGGCGCCGTGATCACGCGCAGGAAGGAGAAGAGGGGCAGCTAGGGTTGCTGGAAGGTCTCCCGGCTCCCTAAGGGAAGCCGAGCAAATATGATTGCTCTTGCTTGTCTTGTATTGTGCCTCGTGGACTGATTATAAAGAGTACATAGGACTAACACCTCTCGTGGCTAGACAATATAGTACTATTCATATTTACTCTAACGTAGATAAATAACTAAGATAATTTTGGCCTTGCGCCCCCACTAATGGGCCTCCTTCTAGAATAATGTACGCCGGTCATAACATTTAGCCTCTGTTTCTATTAGACCTTATAGCCTAACATTGCATGATCTTTCAAAGTGATTTCTGGGAATGTTTCATTTTGGATGCCACATCAGAACGTCTCCTCCCCGAGAGGATGGGCTGCTTAGGAACGTCACCTTCCCAAGGATAGATTGCCAAGGTACAACTCTCTCCGGACACGGAAAAAAATACAGAGAGATCAAATATGGATTTTGGGGATGATTTTTATTCCGATGATTCAGCTATTCAGTCCAATAGGTCACCAACAATATTTGTTAATCCAGTAGGCAATATTGAGCTCATTCATTAGCCCATTAATAATAGTTAGTATAGATTGAGCATAAAAAGCAGTGACACTGTGACAGTCACTTCATTGAGTTGTCATAAAAAGCATGTATTTTCTTGATTATGCTTGTAATACACTGACAGAGAACTACGCTGGAATATTTATGATAATTAATTGGATTGTCTTTTGATTGCAGCATGAAGCACATGGTTGGTGCTAACTGCTAAGAGGTACAAGAAAATTGCATAGTTAGTTAGAACTATTTTTTTTTGAATGCAATGGCAGGAGCTCTGCCTTTCAATTAAGAGAGGAATTAGAAGTTTCTGTACAGGTGTAGATGGCACGCCCCCCTCGAAGAGAGAATAAAAAGAGATAGAACAGGAAATCGATTACAACTTTTCTTTGTTGATTACCCCCTCCAAAGTTAGTTAGAACTATGACTATACAGTTCATGCATTCATCTTGTTGACTACCTAAAACTGCCATAGTTTGTTAGAATCCTAGAAGATCAAACTTACAGTTAAATATGGATTTGGTAGAAACTGATTACTTGGGCACGCCAGATTAAATATAGGGGAAACTGATTATCCTGGACCAATAATTAAAAATTAATTAATTTGGGCGTCGCGTCCAACCCACACAGCCCAACCGGCCGGGAGAATTAATTAATTGGTATAATTAAATATAGGCATCCCAACCGGCCGGGCCGCCCACCCAAACGCCCATTGATCCTGCTCGCCCGCAGCCATGGCGAGCAGCATGGCGCTGCTGCTGCTGCTGCTCCTGGCGGCGGTCGCGTCCACCACCGCCGAGCTGCACGAGAAGGAGCCGCTCGTCGAGCACGTCGAGCCAGCGTCGTCCACCTCCGCCGAGCTGCTCCTGGCGGCGGTCGCGGCCACCATCGCCAAGTTGCACGAGAGGGAGCCGCACGTCGTCGAGCCAGTGTCCACCACCGCCGAGGTGGACGACGCCGTCGTGCCAGCCGACGAAGGCGGGTACAGGACGTACATCGTCATGCTCGATCCACCAGAAGGAGGCCAAGATGCCGACGCTGATGCTGCCAGAGCCTGGCACCTCACCTTCTTGCCGTCGACGACGACGGCACAAGGCAAGCCGAGGCTTCTTTACTCCTACCGGACCGTCTTCTCACCGGCTTCGCCGCGCGGCTGACCGAGGAGGAGCTCAAGGAGCTCTCCGCCAAGCCGGGCTTCGTGCGCTCCTTCGAGGACATCTACCGCACGCACAGGACCGACGACGCCGTCGTCGTTCGTGGACCTGCCGAACCATATGGGGGAGTCCCCCGACAACTGGCTCGGTGCCGGCGTGCCTCTCCACATGGACAACGGGCACGTCTGTTAAATTATATATATATACTAACAAATATGTCCGTACATAAACAATCATATTCATTTATGTTTTACTTTTAAAGCTATACAATGATGTCGATAATATGACAATGTTTTATAAACATGTATCAAATTAATGCACGACTTTGTTTAGAAAAATATAATTTTGAAAGTTTTTTCCATGCAAAGCACAAAAATATTACTCGTAAATATATCCTAGATTTAATTTTCATGCTACTGTTCATTTGATTGTTTATGCGGCTGATGTTGATTTGTTGTAAGAGAAAAACACTGTTAAATGGTTGGCTGATTCTGGCTGATAAGCTGAAGCGAACATTTGAGACAAGAAATTAATCCTACTCTGACCCGTCACAATCCATCCACGTGCACGACCTGTGTATTTAGCGGGTAGACATTAAAGAGAAAAATCATGAATAACATTCACTAAAGACTAGCTTGCTTGTTCCTTGCTGCTCGATGAATGTGTATGTGCCCGCTCTAATCTTTCAATACCGGCAAGCGAGCTTGAGTTCAATGTCGCGGCATACGGAGTGGACGGCTAGTTTACGCCGTTGATGGTCGAAGAAGGAAGAAGTCGTTGGTCCTTGGACTGGCTTGCACTCGTCCCTAGCAATTAACTATGTGTTATCCCTTTTCAATTTTCACAGAGGCCTACAGTGTTCCTTAATATAGGCTAGGACCTGGGGCCGCAAAAGCCCCACTGCCACTGCATGCATGCACGATCAAACAAGAGAAAAATCTAGAAATTGTTATCTTTGCCGTGTGGATTAAGGCAACAACAATGTCATGACCGTGACAATCAAGCACATATCTCATGGAATCTAGTATGTTCACGTTTGGATCAATATTTGATAGAATCTGGACTCTCCTGGTTTCCAAGACGTGGCCGGTTCAATGCCTACCATATACATGATGCATGCACGGACCTTTCTCTATTTGGATTTTCTATTCAAATCTAGGATCAGCGAGACCTATATATTTGGATTAGGATTTCCTCAAGCCTATATATAAAACAAGAGGGCTGCAAACGAATAGAGACAATTTTCACATTCAATGAGTTAGTTAGGGAGGGCCGGACCAAACCAAAATCAGGGGGTGAGAAATTTTGTCTCTTTATTATTAGGTATAGATATAGATATAGATTTATAAAAATGTGGCTCATATAATTTGCGAAATTATATCTCATTATAAATAAACTGTCTATGTTTTTTTTTGAGATTAATAAACTGTCTATGTGTGATGGTTTCTAGACTAAGGGCATCTTCGATTGATCCCAAGTCCAAGGGGGTTAAAAGGGACTGAGAGGGATCCGATCCAATCCCCTGCAAGTCAAAATTCTCTATTTTACCTACTTCAATCCTTCCTATCTCAATGCAAGATCAAACTAACAGAATTGTGGGTTGAAATACCCTCTCCTCTCCCTTCAAAGGAATGTGCCTGCGCATTAAGCTTTTGATCCGAAGATCAAAGAACTAGTGCATGTACGAAATAATGTGTGTTTTACTTAAATACTACTTGCTACTGATCACCAGCTGTTACCTTTATAAACTGAAGTTCGAAATAATCTTTATTGGGATTTTGTAGCATTTCAGGTTTTCATGTTCCTGTGCGTGTAATCTTACTTGGCAAGCTTAGTTGTGAAATTAATCATATAATTTTTTATAGGCTAAAAGTCGATAGGGTGATGTTAGTGAGTGCCTACATAGTTAGGTACAATTGTTACATAGTTTCTTGAGTCAGATCGTAGCAATTTATAATCATTATTAATTTGTACAAAATATAGCTTGTACTAAATGTAGTTTTTTCTTCCAATTTCCTAAATTTAGTGTTTTTTGAGAGGCTAACAAACATGACCGTCATGAATTTTGTGGTACAGATTCACTACCTCATGATTTTGAAAAGGTAGATTTAGTTTTGTATAGTTAATTTCCTATTGCCTAAAGGCGTTCATGACTGGCGTGCAGTGATTTTTCTTACATTATACTGCCTCTGTTTTTAAAAAAAAAACTCATTAACGAGATGTGTTGCCAAACATTTGAGTTCCTGATCTTGATGTGTGCAGGTCGTAAGCAATGTGCCATATTGCTGGTGCAGCGACCTTTGTCGCTCAGATGGTTGTTCAAACAAATGATCTCATATGCCTCCAAGGCAGTAAATGTGAAGCAGGTGACTAAGTGAGGGCTACGCAATGCGCACAATTCTGTCTAATTAAGGTCTCTAGATATACATAACGACACACACCTCAGACTGGAAGCAGTCTTTCATTGATATGGCTTGAATAAGTTAAGAGGTTGAACCATAATACCTTAACCAGATCTGCTTTATTTCAAACAAGAACCCAGTCCTGCTAGCTAGCTGCAGCCAACTGACAGATATGTCTATTAAAACCGGTCCTCGAGTAGTTGCGGTAAATTAGCTGCTGCCACCAACCTGAGATCTTTATTGATTTTTGGCTTTATTTTGTTTCAAGTTGATGCACCTGTATGCCAGAAGTTTGACAAAGGAACATATGCGGCAGCAAATACTTTTGCACTGCCAAGTGAGAAGGTCAGTACTTAACCATGCATTTGTTTGATTTTTGTTCTGTACATGTTGTTACAAATATGATCTTTGCATATTTAATACAGGAAACCGATACTTTTGCTAATGAACTCCATATGTTTAGCTGTACCTTGTCTAGTGTCTAAAATTCATTCTAGGTTGATGGGATTAATAGGTTTAAAAGATAGCAACATATCTTAACAAGTTAAGGTATCTGATCAATTTAGACAAGGAAAGAAAGGGAATGAATGACTTGCAAAAAATTCTGTACCAGCATATCTTATCTAAGAAGTAGGAGTATCAGACTTCTCTAATCCTAAAAAGTGGACCCGTTCACCATGCATGGTGAAGCCGGTGTGCTAACGCTTCACCCTTCGATTTTTTGGCCCCGACATCTAGGATGGAGTTTTTCTCTCCAACCAAACACCGGTTCAGCAGTTCTGCCATTGCATCCACATCGCAGAAAGATAGTTTTTGTCTTCTTATCTGCGATCTACTACAGTACCCCCTTTCCCTTCCCGTGAAGCCATTTAGCAAGCTTGAATGATGATTTTTTTTTCTACCTGGGGATGTTCGATATGTATCTCTTTGGTTGGTCTTCTACTGCAGCTTGCTACTGATAATTGCAAGAGACCGCATTTTTGTTACACTACGTATAAGTTGTTGTCACGTCATTTTTTCACTGCAATTACTGTCATACCATTGTGCATTCAACATTATGATATCTGCATTTCTTGTGGCAATGTTCTCGTGATCTTCTAGAAATATAATGATGCAGACTCACTGAAAAATTTATGCTGCATATTTTATTATTTAGAAAAAAAAATCAGCTTAGTAAGGACTATGGAAGAAGGAATCCCAACTTTGCTTCAAAGACTTAATTGATAATGGGACTATGGGAGAATCGTTTTTTATGCAACATATATGCAGTTAGCCAGTTGATAAAAATCAATTGTTTGTTATGCAACATATATGCAGTTAGCCAGTTGATAAAAATCCCAATTGGAAGAATAAATGTACCGTAACCAATTTGTTTTCCTGATTTATCAAATGCAACTCTAACTCAAGATATTTGATATTTTTACCTGCTGCAACACTAACTAAAACTCAACTTTAAGATAGGGCCTGGCCTACATTTTCTTAGCAATAGAGGCATGGCTGCTGGTGGAATTGCTGCTGGGCTTCCATTAAGATATGTTGTGATACACTCTTTGCATATGCTGTGTGATTCTTTTAAGCTAGCATCTCCTGGTAGACATTTGTATCTTCCTTCAAAAAATTGAGTCCCTTTATATGCATTATATGCACTATATGTACATATCCAGTTTCCTCCACTGCTATCTACACTTTCTCATTTTTGTCTATTATATATATGTTGTTTAGGATCTTAGTGTGGCAACCATGGTGAGACAGACATGAAAACATCCAAGGCAACTAAAAGATTAGGTCATTTCTCCATCAGTGAAAGCCCAAGTTTGGTTTTGGTAATTAATGACACCAAGTTGCTAATGCCATGTGTTAAGTGTTTTGAGTTAGGCATAAGCAACACATGTGATGAAGGTGTACGTGGCAAGGAGTGGTGGCCACAAGATCACAAAGAGATGGTGCATGGACATGAAATGTTGATCATGATGGAATGCACATCAAATGATGGACTTGATGATCAAGTGGAAGAGAAGGATCTAAGAGCGCAAGGCAAAGGTATATCCATAGGGTTTTCCTTTTGCCGGTCTAAGATGAGTAGAGAAGTGATTGACCGGGTTTAGGATACATAGCCGACTATCAAGAGGGGCAATCACGGTTAGCTCGGAAATCAAGTGCCACTAGATCAATGTCTTGAGCATATGCATTAGGATCTAGTTGAGAGCTAACATAACGCCTTGGAAAATGTTTGTGAAATGCTAACACACATGCACATTGTGGTGTACACTTGGTGGTGTTAGCACATTTGCGAAGGCGGTGGTATTTGAACGGTAGTAAGGGGTTTGGGGTTCAGGCGTTTTCGAGGAAATGAAATGCCTATTTTCTATTGCGCCGGAGTCGAGAAAAGATGGCGAAAGTCCAATTTGTTTTTCACTGAAAAACGGCGATCGGACGCTGCACCGGACGCGGTCACGGTTTGACCGGACGCGTCCGGTCAGTTCAACGTGGCGCGGGCACTAGGGTCTGTGACCGGACGCTGGTCTGGCCTGACCAGCGCGTCCAGTCAGTTCTCCTATGCGCAGAAGAAGAGCGCGCGACCGGCGCGTCCGGTCCCTCACGGAACCGGAGCGTCCGGTCAGACGTCCAGAGGGGCAGAGCGCAGCGGAGTGCCGATTGGACGCGTCCGGTCTCGACGGGAGCTTACTGGAACGTGACCGGACGCTGGCACTGTCGCGTCCGGTCAAACTTTCGAGCGCGTCCGGTCACGGCAACGGCTAGTTCTGACGCGCACTGTTTCTTGCTGTCGTGTAGTGACCGGACGCGTCCGGTCACCCTGACCGGAGCGTCCGGTCAGCGCGGTTTTCGCTGCGTCGTCCGTAACGGCTAGCTGCGTACCCCTTCGCTATAAATAGAGAATGTCCGGGGTTTGAGGGTAACTCTTGCACATTTTGAGACCTAGAGACATCTTTTGAGCTAGAGAACAACCCTTCCACTCATCTCTTTGCTTTGTTGCACATCTTGAGTGAGATTGAGTGAGATTCAAGTGCATTGCTTGAGAGTTGCATTCTAGAGGCACTTGATCTTCGAGTTGCTGCGGATTTCTTGTTACTCTTCCGTGTTTCCCGACACGGTAGACGGCTTGGAGCAGCGGAGGTGATTGAGCTTGCAATTGGAGATTGTTGGAGCCCTCACCAAGTGTTGTAAGGGGTTCTTGATCCTTCCCCGCGGGAGTTCGCAAATTGGATACTCTAGTGGAGCTCGTGGCTTGGAGGATCCCCATCTTGTGTGCGGTTGTGCGGCGCCCGCCGAGGGCTCGACTCTTGATAGTCGATTAGCTCGTGAACCGACAAGTGGGTGCATCGCCACAACGAGGAGTAGTTTACCGGGAAGCAAGTGAACCTCGGTAAAAAATCTTGTGTCATCTCTTTACCGAGGATTTCTCTTGTGGTTGATTATTGTGATCGATTCTTCAAGTGCTTTACTTCTTTACATCGTTGGTATAAGAATCAAGTCACTTGCTCTTTACTTTCGTGTACTAGTCCTTGTGTAGTTTGCTCAGTGTAGCCTTTATCACATAGGAGTAAGTAGCTTAGTGACTTAGTCTTGTTGGTGTGTATTAGAGATCATAGCCTTGCTTCACTAGAATTGTATAGGTGGCTTGCATAGTATAGTTGAGCTAGTGCTAGAATTAGCTTAGCCATCTTTTATACTAACGTGGTTGTTTAGTGAAGCTTGTAGATTTTTAAATAGGCTATTCACCCCTCCTCTAGCCATTTGGACCTTACAATCAGGGACTACCATATAGCCAGGGTCAGGAGCTCGAGAAGGGTGTGTTTCGTGGAATGCTGATTAATGTTGTTGCTGCTGCTGCAAAGCGGTGCCGCGAGTTTGATTGACATTCATTTTGGTGGATTCCGACAAGGCTATATTTTTTTACATGCCTTGGACTGCAAGGTGCGAATTGCTATATACCAATGATTCCAATTAATAGAACATGTGTCACTTTAACTTTGGCAACATAGTTTTGAAACTCCTTAGGAGCAACAATTTGGATTAATGGATTAAGATAGTTTTATCACCCGTGGCAACGCACGGGCATCGGTTAGTAAATAATAATAAATCTTAATTCCGACTCTACGAGGTTGGTTCAGAAAACTTTTGAAGATGCCCATCTAAAGTAGCTACGAGGTTGGTTTTAATTTCTCTCCGAACTAATATAGTGTATATTGTGAGAGGTTAAACTTTTGAAGATGCTCAACTTAAGTAGCTACGAGGTTGGTTTTAATTTCTCTCCAGTACTAGAGTGTATATCGTGAGAGGCGCTCTTGATTAGCGTGAGAGGTTTAGCCTTGGCCTTCAGCCAATAATTATCAATATCCTATTGTGTACTGTATATTGTGAGAGCCTGAGTGGTGCCCTTGATTATATTGCAAGCAGAGAACAGTTTATATACAATTCCAACAAGGGAGTTAAAGAAACCAACAAAAAAAACAGACCTAGTACTGGATACTAGTAATAATCTCTCAATTCATGGAGAAGGCGCCCACTTATACAACTCTTACTACAATTATACGGCTTATTAGCTAAATCCTCATCCTCGAGGGTAGTCCACGTTCCATCTCCAAGCAGCAAATGCAGAAAATAATGCTTCCTGCGACTTCTTCTTCAATGAAGCACAAGTTGAAGCTTACGGTCACACTATGAAGATCTATGGCACTTGCGAGGACAAACCACAAGAAGCGGAGTTCACAGCCAGTTCCTGTCATTCCCCTAAAATCTGCTTCGCGGAGCTTAGCTAAATAGATGTCGCTTAATTCCCAGTGGTCTGGATGATTGCAGGAAAAAGCTGATTCTACATCATTGCAGCATGGAGATCAATATGCACGGTTTAGTGCGAGGGAAACACTGAATAAAACTAATATACAAGGCCAAAGGTTTCTTTAATTTTGAGTTAGGTTAATGTTTGCTGCTCACCTCCTTAAGGCCGATATTTGGTGAATCGTCTAGCACTAGACTGAGATATTCGAGATTTTTAAATCTTGTGAGGAGACCTGCCACACCAACTCCAAAAGAATGGCGCCCACAAAATACACCAATGCTAACCAACAAAGATGTGACGTTAGGAAGCTGTGGTATGTTATCTTTGATCAAGTCAACGTGCCGCTCTTCTTCCTGACATCAAATCAAGGGTCAGAAAGACAAAACAGATCCAAAGCCAACAAATAGAAAGAATGTGAAACAAACAGCATATAATGCCAGTCTCATAGGAAACAAGATATATATACATACCGGTGGAACATAAAGATGCTCGAGGAGGCACCTGACTGATGAGCTACAAAGCTTCAGGAGACAGATTTTACTGCGATTTGGGTCTTCCTCATTGTCGTCCCCCTCCTCCATATAGGTGAACAAGTCAGTCTTTAAGCGCTGCACACACGGCAAACGGCCTTGGATGAATGCTGTGTTACTGAAATAAGTGAGCTCCTTGAGCCCCGAAGCCGAGATCCTGAGCGACTCAAGTTGCTCGCACTCGTTGATCTTAAGATATAGGAGCTTCGGGGTCCTCAGTTCCAGCAACTCCATATCATAGACACGCTCGATGGACAGCTCCAAGAGCTCGCCGGCTTCGAGCACCAGCTCGTTGGTCCCAGCGCCCTCAAAGTCGAGGTGCCTCATGCGCAGCTTCTGCAAGCTTGGGCAGCAAACCGATGACAAGAGGCGAGCAAGAAGGTGACCACTGCCCGCGGCTAACTCATCGAATTCGAGCGTGAGGTCCTTGAGTGATGTGAACACCGCGGTGCGTGGGAGTTGGACTTGTGTGTGGTCTAACCCCAAATGCAAACACTCCAGCTTTGGGGAGCTAGGAAGAAGCTCATCGAGATCCATTACAGGCACCTCCTCGACATGGACTGGCCGCAGGAGGATGTTGCACTGGAAGGCCTTCACTTGGTGATGCATGGTAGTACACAGACCAACACTTGGTGTTGCACCTCCTCGACATAGACTACTAGTAGTACACAGACCCGGTGGACATTTTTCGCGAGAGACCAACAAGCCAAAGAGCAAAGAACTAGGTGAATTATGAGAAGTGTCATGAATCATGATGCATACATATATGCCTACATATATCGATCCGTCGTGCGCTCGTGCTCCTGCATGCGCAGCAGCTTTTTGCACTCGCAACACAGAAAGTGACGGCCGGGCCGGCTTACACACACGCCGACGACATGCATGCACGAGAGTACCTAGAACACGAGAAACGAACAGACAGCGCGAATTTGTTTTTAGCACGCATGTACAAAGGCTCAAAATGTTCCTAAAAAAAAAGGCTCAAAACAAATGAAAGAATCGTGTCAACGTGCAGTGTGTGTCCTCCCGTACGTCTCTCGACGACCGTCCATCCGAAGTCGTCATTGGGCGGTCGTCATGATCTGTACCACCGCTCTCCTATGATGATGACTATGGACGACGACCGGCACGACGGAGCCGCTGCCGGCTGCGGCGGCACCCTTATCCGCCTTGGTCACTTCCTCCTCCTCGTCGTCGTCGGAGACGGGGGACGGCAGCGACGGCACGGCGGGGTCGGCCATGACGATGTGGCACTCGAGCTCGGCGCAGTATCGGGCGAAGGTGTCGGGGGCGACATTGAGGCGGAAGCGGAGCGCGAAGAGGAGGTGGAGCTCCAGCGCGTTCATCTCCGACACCTCCACGCCGCCCACCCGCGCGAAGTAGGCGTTGTTGTAGTGCCTGCACGTGCCATGCATGCAGAAATGGAGTAAGGAAGGCTCAAAAAAAAAATGGAGTAAGGAACAAGACAAATGCGTATATCTATTGTGCTGATGATTGATGAAAGGCAGGACAGGAAGAGGATCGTCGGTTTGGTTTCTGCAATTCTGCATTTCTTTTGATTTGAAATTTCCCCCTTTCTCTCTGGTAGGTGAGCGAGCGAGGATGCAATCGACTAATCGAGTGTGCGTTGAGATGGGGATCCGGACGAGGGACAGCGAGCGAGAACAACGACGGCATCACAGCTTGGCTGGCGAGCGAGAGCGAGCTGGACGTCCCAACTGACGACACCGCACACACACACACGACACATGACACACCTACCGCTACCGGCTGGGCTGTTGTTTAGTTATAGCAGGTCAGGATGCACAAATGGCTGTGCTGCTACCTGCTCATCAGCCGGAGCCAGGAGGTAGATAATGATCAATAGGATAGAAACATTTATATATTTAATATATATATACATACGTTTTGCATGCATGTGAGTACTGGGCCGGGTAGCCGGGCCATTATATAACTGGGGCTGGAGTACATGCATACAGCATGTATACCAGTATATAGATAGTATATCCCAGATAAATACAGTTGGAATTGGAATTTTCTACTCTCTTTAGCTGCTGGAGCAGCGTATACAGTATATATCATCACGGCAACAAACCAATGAAAACCTACCGAATTGGTTGACAGGTCATCAGGTACCGAGCTAGTGGAAACTGGAAAGGCAGTGGTGAATGAATGGTGATGCGTTGGCCGTGGCTCCATGAGACCATGACTCGCATTGCTCTGTCTGCGACTCGGCTTCTCTACATCTTTTTTTTGGCGGGAAATGCTTATCAAGGTAGGCTGCAGGAGGACCGTTATTACTGACACTAATCGGTAGTGCAGTGCTACCGCTAGTCCGCTACTACGGTTATTAGTCAACTCAGACAGCACAGCATATGTACATGTGCAGGTGTTGAGCGTCAACTCTACCCGGCAACTGCATAGCTGGATTTAGTTATTCCGTGGCCGACTGGGCGTGGCGTGGCGTGGCGCCTGCTCCTCAATCAATTTCACAGCCGGGTTCGGGGAAATGCAAGCTGATTACTACTAGTACCTACTGGTATTAACAGCCAGCTACCGATCCAAGATGAGCAGGAAGCAATGGAGACGAACAGATGATTGGTCCAAAGATAGAAAATCGACTCACCTGTCGTCCATGAACTTGGCGGCGACCAAGACGGAGGTGATGAGGAGGCGGTGGACGGTGTACGAGTCGATGCCGACCACCGCCGCCGCCTCGTCACTGCCTTCGCCACCATCCTCCTCTGCCTCGCCAACCCGGCACCGCGCGAGGCGGTCGAGGTAGACGTAGGCGACGACGAAGCAGGCCGGGCTGCACCCGGCGTACCGGTATATCCGCTCCACGTACCGCCGCACGGGGATCCCCGGCAGCGCGCGGCCCCGGAACGCCGTGTGCGCGGCGCCCTCGCCCTCGGCGTCCCCGCGCTCCGCCGCGCGCTCCAGCAGCCCCGCCAGGACGGCCACCACACGGGGCGCGCGCGCCTTGCTGCTCCGCGGCGACGGCGGCTCCATGGCGCGCGGGGGTAGGAGGGAGGGACGGGGGAGTGGTGCTGGTGGGTGGTGGGTGGTGGTGGTCGCGGCCAGGCGAAGGGACGAGCGAGGGCCGGGGAGTAGAAGAGGGAGGCTGGCTAGCTGCCTGGTGGCTGGTGGTGTGGTGCGCTGGCACTGGCAGAGCGACAGCCGACAGCCGACCGACCGGCCGCGACGTTTGCTCGCGGACAAGCAGATTCCGTATCGCGGAGGCGTAAAGGAAGGAGGGCGCCTTGATGAGGAGCCCAGGAGTAGGCGAGAACCGCCGGGCCGAACCGAGGCAACCGACGAGGAGTTGAGGTAGAAGCTCCTGCTGCTGCTGATTGTTGGTATGGCGCCATCACATCGGCATCGGCCTCTTTATATGTAGCGTAGTGTCCCGTGTCTGCAAGGCTGCAAACGTGATGTTCTCTCTCGCGCGTGCTTCATCAGGGACCCCAATGGAAAAGCAAAGCCGGAACCGAAAGAGACCCGAAAGCGTGCGCCTGCCGCTGCTAAACAAAGCAGAGCCAGGCGCCGACATGTAAGGAGAGTAAGAGCTTGTTTAGCTGGTGAAAAAGTTTGGGTTCGATTACTGTAGCACTTTTCGTTTTATTTGGTAATTTGTATCCAATCATAGACTAATTAGGCTCAAAAGATTTATCTCGTGATTTACAACTAAACTGTGTAATTAGTTTTTTTTCTTTCGTCTACCTCTAGTACTCCATGTATGTGCCGCAAGATTTGATGTGTATCACTTTTTAGGTTCCTTTTTGAAAACAAACAAGCTCTAAGTATTGCTAGCTGCAGGCTTTGGCCAGTGTCCGTCCAACGTCCAACTCGATCTACTGCCGCATTGACCATTGAGAAAAGAAAAAGGTGGCTTTCTTGGCTTCCTGTCCTGCGGCGGATAGCCTGGACTGGACATCCGAGAGAGGGACAGAGTGGTACTACTATCCCATTGGCCATTGCTGTCATTCGGTCAACATCGATGAGCGTGCGATGTGATGAGGCAGCCACCACCCACCACCCTACGAGTCCTCCCCTCTCCCTAGTCCTTACACCACCGTGTCGGTCGCTGGAAAGTACGGCACGGCAGCGCGTCCGTCGGTCTCACTCGTCCCCCGCCGCCGGTCCGCTACGGCGCTCCCGCTCCCCAATATCCGCTCCTTACGCCGGCGGCAACACCGGAGCAGCACCAGCACTTTGGTGCAGGGTTTTTTCTACCGGCCGGTAAACCGCGGTTTACCACGGTTACCGGGCTTACCGGGCCAGACCGGTTCCGGTCCGATCCAGTGAGGTATTCCTCAAATTCAAATTTAAAATTTGAAAAAAAAATACTGAAAAAATTCCTAAAATAGTTCATGATTTATAGAAGCCAATGGTGTAAAAAATTTTTAAATTCGAGTTCGTTTAGTATTTATTTATACGTATAGAAGTTTGAAAAAAAAAGAAAAAGAAAAATCCCGGTCCTGGCCCGTTAAGGCCTATGAGGCCCATTAGGCCGCCACGGGCACAAAACGCGGTAACCGCTACAAACCGCTCGGTAAGCCGGGCACAAACCACTACAAACCGCCACAAACCGCCACAGGCAAAGAAAAAAGAAAATTCCAAACGGTTTGTAGCGGTTACCTCTCAAACTGAGCGGTAAACCGCTCAAACCGCCCGGTAAACCGGTCACAAACCGAACCGAAGGCGCGTTTGAATTCAAATTTAAATTCGACCGGTTACCGACCGGTTACCGGTAAACCGGAACCGGAGGCCGGCGGTTTGAGGTGACCGGTCAGTAAAAAAACCCTGCTTTGGTGCGCTCGTGATAGGCGACGCGTTCCAGCCACCAGTACGTACTCCCTCCGTCCCAGAAAAAGTATCGTTTTAAGTTTTTCAGATATCATGTTTGAACGTTCGTCTTATTCAAAAAAAAATTAATAAATATTATTTATTTTGTTATGACTTATTTTATCATTAGATATACTTCAATAATGATTTATTTATTTTATAATTTATACAAAATTTTTGAATAAGATGAACGGTCGAACACGATATCTGAAAAACTTAAAACGACACTTTGGAGTACATATCACATGGAATGGAATGGAACACAGACAGGATTGGACTGTGCAATGGCAACATCTTAATTGCATTCCATCAATCTACAGGGTTTTCAGGCCAGCAAGCAAACAACAGCATGCAGATCCAATTTGTTGCAGCGCTCGTATTCGTTCACAGGACGACTAACAAACTAAGAGATGAAGAAAACAAAGAAACACTTTCAGTTCTTTCAGTTCCACCACGAGAACCGAGTCACTCCTGTATATGTGGGAGCTTCATTCATATTGTAGTACTATACTCGTATACGTAGTAGCAGGCAGCCCGCGCCTTCAGTGTTGCAGGTGAGAAAGACACCGCTCACGACCTCTTCTTCCTCTTCTTGTCCTCCGACTTGTCAGCCGCGTTCTTGAGCTGCATGCACAGTTCAGTTCAGTTCAGTCAGTCAGACATCATCACCACCAGCAGAGAGAGATCATGCATGCATGAACACACTCCACCAATCCGACAACAGTTCATGCACGGTAAGGTCATCAGTAGCTCACCATGATGACGAGGATGCGGACAAGGACAGCCACGAAGTCGGTGAAGAGGGTGAGGGCGTGCTTGATGTAGTCCATGTCGCCGTGGTGCGCCCTCTCGATGATCTCCTGCGTGTCGTACACCATGTACCCCAGGAAGATGAGCAGCCCAAAGTAAACCTGCACGCGGGTCAATTTGATTAAGGAACATGCTCGATCAAATTGAAGAGCGGAGAGTGGCAGGCACGTCTGATCGATGACGATCTCTCACCTCAAACATGAAGGTGCTAGTGGAGTGGCCAAAGATGGAGGCGGCGAACTGCAGCCAGAGCAGGATGGAGAGCCCGGAAGAGAGCAGCCCGCCCAGGTAGAGGTACTCCCTGCGCTTGGCCACCACGGCCGCGCAAGAGAAGCACGCGAACGCAATGGCAGTCCCCACAAACGCTGTCACCAGGATGCTGAAAAACACAACGACACAAGCAACGGGTGAGGCTTGAGTCCGTGCACAAAAACTAAAAAAATGCTGAGCCTGAGCAGCAACAGCAGTTCAACCACAAATCTTTGCCTCTATAATAGCACTCTGATGAACTAGTATGAATATAGTTCTGAATTCAGCATAAAAAAGCATCAGTTGATGATCATGCATGCCTAGTTTAACCACAATTCTCTCTATTGATGGCACTGTGAACCCAATAGAGTATACTTAGTCCGGAATTCAGCATAAACAAACATCAATTCATCATGCCAAAATACAAAAAGAAACAAGATAAAGGACCTGGACACCGTCAAGTGCAAGTAACAGTGCCCAGACATGTCAGGTTACCCAAGGCTAGCAATAGTATATTCATTCAATCTAACATTGAGAAGATGCACAAGCTAAATGATCAGGACTGACTAATTATCTTCAGAAAATTGCTCAATGCTAAAATTCATTTCTTCATGTCGTAATATACCCATGCCAAGTTCAGATTAAGCAATTAGGAAGCAACTTTTCTTTTTCTTTTTTTTCCAAATACAAAGTGCTACAACAGGCATGTGGAGCACACCTTTTGACAAAAGGGGTAAAGCATGAATAGCCAAAGCAAAACAAAGGGCAAATTCAATTCTATAATAAGTAGGTGCGGAAATTTTGCACCTATCAGGGGCATGCAAACTTTTCACTGGCTTTAGCTGCAAAATTGGGATAAAGAAATAAAACTAGTGACAACATCATGCATGTATGTGCCGCATGTTTGAGATCAATTGCATAGCTATAACATCATGCATGATGATTCACTGAAAGTGACAGTTCTCAGAAAGCAACTTAATAAAATTCTTATGAGAAGATCGCACTATAATTTCACTAGTACATGCAAAAAAGATCTCGTGCTCTGACCTCGAAATCCCAGTTACTACCGAAAAACTGCGGCAAGAATAGAAGCAGACAGCGACTGCCAAGAGACAAGTAGGCACACATCCCATAGAAGCAGTATGTATGTCGCTGTCAATACCCGAACATTATTATATATTGCAAGTCATCATCATCTGAGCATTTATTTACTACAACTTATCCGCTCATGCATGATCAAACTCCTAGTGTTTAGTTTTGATTAGTATTATCAATTAAGTAGCGCACAGCGCAGGCAATTTCCCAGAGACAAGTGCGACGTAAAGCTCGTTGTTACCTTGGGTCAAATTCCACGGCGAGCTTGATGAGGGGTCCAACCGAAGCCCCTTCCAGGAGGGCAGCCGCCATCAGCAGCCCATACCTCTTCCTCTGCACACGCACACGCACGGCCAAACAGGGCAACGAACATAGTGTGAGAGAAAGAATAAAAAAAAGTCAAGCAAACGGCGCAATTGACACTCAGTTGTCAAATTTCTCGCTCGCGAGCCTGCACAGATCGCAAGATGCCGTGCAAGGTCAACTAACGAAGGAGAGACGAACGAACCTCCTCGTAGACGGGCACCGAGAAGAGCCAGGCGATGCTGCCGACGCAGCCGAGCATGGTCAGCATGCCGCCGATGTTCCAGACGACGTGCAGGTAAGCGCCCACCGCCGACGAGGCCAGCGCCACGCAGAGGGTGAGGTAAACCTGCAGGCAACGACCAAACCGAAACCAAAACCAGTCAACCACCGTCAGATTTGAATCGGATTAAATTATAATTACTCGATCGAGCAACTAAGTAATAACCGCCGTCAGAACGATGTGTGACATATCACACGGTTGCAGGATCGCACCAAGCATAATAAGGTGCATAAACAAGTAACCGAAATGCACGAAGGGAATTGACTTGATAACAAGTTTATATCGATCAATCGCATAATATTATTCTAACCGAATCATGCTCTTTGTGACGAATCAATCAATCGGTGGCATTCGCAGTTCTCAACGCAAGGAAGGAATATAGCACGCGCGAATCACAGATTCCTAAGCAACAGCAACACGCAAACCACCGGTTGTGAACTTTTGATAATACTAATAATATAAACAGACGAAATTCCATTGCGCAAGGAAATCCCCACGAAACCAGCAACTGAAAAAAAAATAGGCTAATTGCGCGAATCACAATCACAGACGTATTATTATCATTTATATTAGCCTGAAATATTTAAACTACATTCCGTGGGTAGTTCAACAGAATCCGCTGTTCGCTGTAGCACGAAACTGAACAATTTGAACCCGTTGAACCCGACAAAACAATCAATCTGGACAATTCGAACAGCGAGGTGCGTGCAATCCAGACCACCGGGCGCACAAATCTAAACCAGCCCGCACAGACACAGAGGGGGTGGGGGCGCAAGCCAGGATGGCAAATTGGAACGTAGTACGAAGGCGAATGACCGATCGAGCCCGATCGGGAGAACAAAAAAATACCCCCAAAAAATTTGTGAAAACAGCCAGCATCGAAACTGTGAGATTATTAGCACCCATAGAAGTACGAGGGCGCTCGAATCCGTTGCCACATTCGACCCTCAGTCCCCCAAAACGAAGCCAGACCGGCGACGCAGAGAAACACCGGCGACGAGCGAGAAACGCACGCACGACAAGAGGAAGAAGAACCGAGAACGCAGGGTGGCGGGGAGGAGGAGGAGGCGGCGGGACGTACGAGCTTGAGGTGGGTCTGGACGGCGGGGGTGATCTGGCGGAAGTTCTTGAGGGAGTCGTAGCCCCAGCCGGCGCCGCCGTACGCCGCCTCGCCGTACGGACCCGACGAGGAGGAGGAGGTCGAGTAGAAGGCGTCCATCTCTCTCTTCCGGCTCCGGCGGGTGTCGTCGTCCCTGGTACCAGACGCGAAACGGATCGGGGAATCGGTCGGCCTCGCACCACACGCAAAGAGCCCTGTCCGCTTTTGATATGCTCGTTGGGATGGATGGATTTGGAATTTGGACTCGTCTCGTGGATTTGATCTGATCTGAGAGAATGCTGGGGGCCGAGAGGCGGTTTATATATGGGACGGTGGGGGTCGGCGATTCGCGAGGAAGGAAGCGGACACGCACTGGGCTGGTAGTTTTCGCGAAGGGACACCCCCTCTCGCGACTGCCCCAGAAGTTTCCTCATGTCACGAGTACCGGTTCTAGTTCTACCAATGCGCTGCGCACGCACGCTGTTTTTGTTTTCGTTCACGTCCGGGTCTTCTGATGTGTTTACCGTGCATGCCAAACACATTGCCCGCCGATGTTTATCTCATGTACAGTAGTGTACAGTACTTCCTACGTCGCCAAGTAATGTAACTTTATTTTAGAACAGTCGTTTAATGTTATTTTCTAATATATTTATTTATTCTGAGTCTTAAATGTTAATATTGTTTTTAGTATAAATTCAACCAATTTAACTAAGCTAGCCTGATCATGGTAAAATTTAGAATCGTGTCTTTTCTCAAAACGGGGGTCCTAGTAGAGGAGTACGTACTCGTACAGTGTTCATGACTACTGGTGCGACGCCGTACGTCTTCATTCCCATACTGCCCTCTGTATGAAGCTTTCGGTGATAAATTCAATTTTTTTTCCAAATCAAATTAAATCTACTATAGTACGTGTGCCATCTTCTCGTTCGTTGGTCTGTTTGAGCATGCATTCCATTTTCGCGTGACTAGCTCTATCCAAGAGGTGCAAATTAAATATCGCAGTGATTAAAGGGGTCGAGATAATGATTTGTATTACGAGTAAATTTTTGAATTAGTCATAATCTTTAGAAACACAATGTGTATTCCATCAGGCCGTACACAACACAGTCTATATACACCAATGTACATACAGTCCGTGCAAACTGATAAAAAAAATGTAACACTCCCGTCTCTGCTTGCCTAATCCAACACTCTGTGTCCATCATCACTTCATTAATTTCTTATTATTTTTATTTACGTCATCGATTATACCACTAGTTTTTTTTTACAACAATTACTATACCACTAGTTGCTCTTGATCATCTCCCTAGAACCAGATACTACACGTCCTATGTATGGCCATGTCAGCTGCCCCCCGAGTCTCGGCGAGCGGCATGGATGACGCAAACTGCCGTGGACCGACCAATGCCGCGCCTCCACGTGGCGGCAGGATCCCGGACCCGGGCAGAAGCTTCGGGCCGGGTCGCGCAGGCGCCCGAGCGCTCATACAGTACGCATTGGCGGCGGCTGCTGACTGCTGCTGGCAGGCGGGCCCGGGAACCTTCGGGAGTGGCGCTTGCTTTGCCGCGCTTCGAGAAGCTGGTCCCGCAGGCCCGTGGGCCCGGCTGTGCATGGCCTGCATGCGGCATGCAGATGCGCTTTTCGGCCACGGTCCACGAGGTTTCCACGACGGTCGTCGTCCCTGTCGGCTTGGAATTTTTCCGTATTCGGGCGGGCCGACGTGATTTTCTTTCTTTCTTTTTTTTTCTCTGATGAAGTGATGAAAGGGAAGGCCACGACGTGTGTGTATTTGAAAAATTCCGCCGGTGGCTACAGCGCGTACTACTAATCGCGTGTCAAATCTCGACTTCTTCAAGCATAATTCAGGGAAACTTAAGCGCTCCTGCCTAGGGATCTTATAATTTGGAACAGTGCGAGTAAAACATACTTCATCATTCATGAGTCATGACCTACTTTCTCCTCACAAAGTTTTAGAGCTTGGGCATCAGCTGGCTGTAAAATTACATCCCACTTGTCTTCTCTCTCCTTCATCTCAACGTAAAAGCTTACCTATTATAGCTCTAATTATACTTCCTCTTAGAGTAGCACAAAGCTTCCTAGGTAAATAGATTCATATGTTCGGTCGTTGATTGACAAAAATTGGAGGGTTCGACACCCGAGGAAAGGCAAACTTCTCTCATTGTTTGGCAGAGAGACCTTGGTTAAAGTTGTCCTCACCTCCCAACCAATTTATCATTTGACATTATTCCCTTTGCAAAAATGGGCTTCTTCGTAGAATTGGCCGCTTTCGAAGGAGCTTCCTCTGGAAGGTAGAGAGAACCCAGAAGATGCTCCGGAAGATTTTGCCTAGTAAAATGGACAATTATGACTATATGGATCAAAAGACAAAGCACACTATATATGCTAGAAATCCTTGCGGACGGGCCTAAGCTTCATCATGGAAATCTCCCATCTGATGTGATGATGTTTTATCATAGACTATAGCTGGCCCATGATGTCACAATTCATCACATACTCCAACACTCATATGGTTGTTTCACCCGTCTATGATACAGGCATACAGCGAATACTTGACTCTGATGTAGTCTAATCAAAGACATGGATTTATAGCAAAGAAGTTTGACTGCTCGATTGAGAAATGAGATGTGTAGTTATTTTGGGACGAAAGGTGTACATGTGTATTTGATCTTTAAATTTAATCTTGTCCATAAGGACCAAAACAAACAAGGCCAATATCTATAAGAACATATTTCCTGTGTTACACAAATATGTTGACGAATTACAATAACACCAACTCCAATCTATATATATAATTATTTAGTCATTAGTCAAAATCGAAAATATTCAACTTTAAGACGAAGTTTAATTTGCTGAGAAGGTAGCAGTAGGTAACCAAAGTCAGTACTGTACTACCAGCTTTTTCTTACAGGCACTCCGTACAAATCAAGATGCATGGAAATTGGAAATACCCCTATGGTGCTTTGTCTGAACTGCAGCAGAAACTGTCGCGAACCTGCTGCGAACCTCTCGAAGAAGGCGCGAAACGGCGAAAGTTTTCCAAAATTGTGCGCAAGAAAGCTGCATGCAACAACAAAAACACGACGTCGACTTGGCCTCCATTCCGGAGTGGAGTTGAAAATTTTCCAGGCGATCGACAAGAGAGAGCGGTGTGTACGGTGCCTGCAGGCTACAGGTCGTCCTTCCGGAGTATAAGTAGCTGATTTCGGTCATCTTGTTTGTTGTCTCTGAATCAGAGGGAACTGCATACGACTACTCGTACGTACGTACGCAGATACTAGTAGTAAGTACTTTTAGGTGTCGTTCTCGCTTTCTGACGAGTCAAACACTTTTAACTTTGATCAAATTATATAAAAAATTAATATTATAATACATTATTACTATCATTAAATAGATCATCAAATTTATTTTTACAATAAACTTATTTAAAGATACAAATGTTGTCTTTTTAATGAAATACACGTGAAATCGTGTTCTAGAAAAAAGATACAAATGTTACTAATATATTATATCTACAAGTCTGGTCAAACTTAAGAAAGTTTGACCGGTATGAATATTATAACGACACTTATTTTGAAATGGATGGAGTAAAGTATATGCATGCAATTAGTCCCAAAAGATGGAGACGTTGTCGTAGTTTCTTCACAATTTCAAAGCTCTCGATATAGCCTCTTTTTTTTTCTCCAAACGTCGACATCGTACCTGGTGCCTGCCTGCATGTATAGCGAGGCATGCATTGTTGAGGGAGAACATTACGGCTGCACACTCTTAGGCCCCGTTTGGGACGGTTTTTCCACCGGCTCCTGAAATTGTTTGGAGCCGTTTTGGTCAAAAGGAGTAAAACCAAAACCAAATAGCTTCACTTAAGGAGCCACTAAATCGGTCTCTCACAAAAGATACGTGCATGGAGGATGCGTGGAGCCGGAAATAATGGTTTCACTCGGCATCACCTCGTTCTAGTGGGTCGCTCTATATATGAGAGCATGTTTTAAGGAGCTCTACATATAGAGCTATTTTGGTAAACGGTTTATGAAAAAGGCTCCAACTCTACCGATGAATTTATTAATAAAGCTGAGAAAAAACGGCTTCACCGATAAAATGGAGCCGTGTTAAATGAGGCCTTACAAAATGCTCTAAGTATATTTCCCACCGAACTTTTTCCCCCTTTTTCATGCCCTCTCGTGCATGGCCGACAATGGAAAATGAGAGAATTCCCTGTGAGCCATTAGAAAAGTTCTCAATTCCCCATCAACCACTAGAAAAGTTACAATGTCATATGAGCCATTGCTCTAAATTTTTTGACCCCTGTATACCACTACTGTTAGCTTTCATACGAACGGCAGTTAACAGGAGCTCAAAATGTCCATTTTGCCCCTCTTATAGGTGGGCCCCGCGCGTCAGCATCGCCGGCGTCGCCATGAGCCTGCTCCCCTCGCCACTGCCCCCGCGCCGCTAGCAGCCGCTCCCCTCCGCCGCTATCAGCCTGCTCTCAGTCTATGCATCGTCCAGCGCCAAAGAGTCCGACAAGGAGCAAGAGCTCGCCGATCGCGCCACCGCCCGTGCGCGCGGACATGGCCGTAGGTGCCGAGCTCCACTACCGCCTTTGCTCGCTCTGCTCTGGCCTTCCTATGCCCCAACCAGTCCTCACCCCTCCTTCAACAGCCCGCGCCGCACGTCCCCACCCATTCCACCGGCCTTCTGCGCCGCTGTGCTGGCACTGCCACGGAGCCGCTCACACGTTTATTCCTCATTTATCATCATGTTCATATAGTAGTTGTCTACTACTCCATTCTAAGCCAAAACGTCTTATAATTTAGAACAGTACGAGTAAAACATACTTCATCATTCATGAGTCATGACCTACTTTCTCCTCACAAAGTTTTAGAGCTTGGGCATCAGCTAGCTGTAAAATTACATTCCACTTCTCTTCTCTCTCCTTCATCTCAACGTAAAAGCTTACCTATTATAGCTCTAATTATACTTCCTCTTAGAGTAGCACAAAGCTTCCTAGGTAAATAGATTCATATGTTCGGTTGTTGATTGACAAAAATTGGAGGGTTAGACACCCGAGGAAAGGCAAACTTCTCTCATCGTTTGGCAGACCTTGGTTAAAGTTGTCCTCACTTCCCAACCAATTTATCATTTGACATTATTCCCTTTGCAAAAATGGGCTTCTTTATAGAATTGGCCGCTTTCGAAGGAGCTTCCTCTGGAAGGTAGAGAGAACCCAGAAGCCGTCTTTTTTGTTTTTTGGCCCTTTTTTTGAAAGATTCTCTCAAATAGGCCCCTGACGGAAAGATTTCAAAAAATGGACCCTCAGCTTGGCGCCATGGTCCATGGCGCCAAGCTACAACGTCATGGCGCCATGATACCTGGCGCCAAGAGGCATCCGACGTGGCTACACGGGGATCTACGTGGCGCGTAGCCTTGGCGCCACGGATCTTGGCGCCAAGCCCCTGCAAAAAATGTCGGCCCTTTCTTTTCTTCTTCCTTCTCTTTCTTTTCTTCCTCATTCTTTCTTCTTCCTCATTCTTACCCGACGCTGCCGCCACCCGCCGACGCCGCCGCCGGTTCCCCCGCCGCCCGCCGCCGCCGGTACCGCGCCGCCCGCCGGCCGCCGCCCCTCCGCCGCCCGCCGGCCGCCGCCCCTCCGCCGGCTGCCGCCGCCGCCCGCGCCGCACGGGCCGGCGCCGCCTCCGCCGTCCACCGCCGCCCGCTCCGGAGCACCCCCGCCGGCCGGCGCCGCCGCCCCCGCCGGCCGCCGCCGCCCTCCCCCGCCGGCGCCGCCCCAACCGCCGCCGCCCTCCCCCGCCGCCGGCGCCGCATCTCCCGCCGCCGGCCTCCGCCGCCGGCCACCGCCGGCCACAAGTAAGTTTTTTTTTTTAAAAAAAAATTAAGTTAGGATTAGTGAAATTTAATATATTTTTGAAGTTATTATTTATTATTTAATTTAGTATGAAATTTAGTTAGGATTAGTGAAATTTAGTTTAAATATATATTTTAATATTGTTTAGATTGATTATATAATTTAGTTAGTTATTTAGTTAGCTAATTAGTTAGATAATTATTTAGTTAGCTAATTATATATTCATTAGTTAGTTATTTAGTTAGCTAATTATTTTTTTAGTGTTAGTTAGTTTTTTAGTTATTATTTTATTTCGATTTAGTTATTTAGTAAGTAAGTAGTAGTATACTAAATTCGTCATTTTTAGTTATAGTATGTAATTTTTAGTAGTTAGTAGTAGTTAATATATTTTTTTAGTTTTAAATATACTGGAGTAAAATAATTATACTTAGTACGCTTAGTTATGTTTTCGAACTAGATGGACAACCTAGTGAGCATTTATTATGGAGGAACTGTAGAACGAGATCGCTATGGATATGTTGAGCTTGTGGACATGCAAAGTGTGCCTGTGCTATTCAATGAGAGGCCATCATTCAGTGAGTTGACTGCAAGAGTACCCTCTTATCTGCTTCTATGCTGTCGAGTACCACCTTCCACATCGAGTTGCACGTCAGTTTGGAGCAAGACAGCGTTCTCCACCATCTCCAATTTCGACAAGTGTTGACTTGCACAAGTATGTGTCCTCTTCTTCGTAATTCGACCTTTTCCAGAAGTTGCACTTATCCATACCACATTATATATGTCGAGTAAGATGGATGAAATCTTTGTTGGTATGTTTGTATGTCTATGGAATGCATATATGATAGCTGGGTATGCTGCAACATATAAAGGAAACTCTGCCGAAATTTTTACCTTTACCATACATGTATGCTTCAACACGATGTTCACTAACTTGTATACACGTTGTGCAGGCTCGATCGTAAGAAAAACAGGAAAATCTTTGATTGGGCCCATCACCACCGAGACTTCATCGACATGTGGAATTTGTTCGATGGGAACGTGGACACCAACAACGAGGCGCACACAAACATAGACTACAGGCGGTACCAAGCTTGGTACCACCAAGCTACTCGTCCGAGACTTAGGCTGCAGTGGACACAGGATGACTACGCTGACATCGAGTCATCAGAGGATGAGGACACGGCGTACGACACCTCTACTCGTACCGGTCGCCAGGTCGGAGCAGGACCCATCTTGGACAGAGTGGTATGTCATGTGCTCTACTTTTATATATCGATTAGCGTAACAATAAATTACAACCTAAAACTTTGTTGTAGGGTAACTCACTCAAGATGTCTGTCCAAGAAATCGAACGGTTTCGTCCGAGGGTGAGGGACGACGAAACACGTAGTTTCCTCGATGTAAGTACCTATAAATATGCAAATATTACAGTACTAAAACGTTAAATTAATTGACTAAACATGATTTTGTGCACCAGAGATTGGCACGTCGGCTACGCCGTACCGCGGCGCGTTGTGGTTGCAGGACAGGCACGACGGAGGATGTGTACGTGCCTTCTGCACCCAGAGGTGACGTAGGCTCGTCTAGCCACCCACCTACAGGGTCGCGAGACCACGGCACCGAGGAGGACGACGACGAGGATGACGATGACGATGACGAGGACGAGGACGAGGACCAGGGCCACGAGGAGATTGGACCGTCTCAGCTAGACGATGCTCCCTGGACTCAGCCTACGCAGCCGGTCGGTACCAGGCGACGTCGACCACCTGACCCTTATACTCCAGGCACCCACGCTCTTGGACACAAGGGCAAGGGTAAGTCTAGGAGACAGTGAGGGACTGTAGGCTAATTTGGAACTGTATGGACTATTATTATGGACTTTTATATCCTATTCTTATTTACTGAATGAGCTTCAGATGGAGTTTATGACATATGCACTTTAAATGTGGGTGCTGATGATGATCATATATTTGTTTAAGGTGAATGTCATATATAATGGTTGATGACATGTTTATGTGATATCTGTGTTTGGATTGAATCAAAAACAGGGAAAACTCTGCCAAAATTTTATGAAACATGTCAAGTCGTGCGGTACACCGATAGCATATAGCCTTTTCAGTGATTTATCATGTCACTATCGTATGGTACATCCTCTTTTACAGATGAATTGATTGATCAAGGAATCTAGCCTTTACAGATGAGTTTTCAAATAGGCTTTTCAGTAATTCAAATAGGCTTTTCAGGGATAGCGTGTAGGCTTTTCAGGAGCGTTAAAGCCACAATACAGCGGCTCTCCACTACACTTCTGGCTATATATACACCTTCCTCCATACAATGCTAGTCACTTGAAACGAGAAGTTTGTTATCTACGAGTAGCAATGTCTGGAGGGTCATCTAGAGGGAAGGGAGCGGGGGGGAGTAAGGGTACTCCCATTGTGTGGGAGGGGTCTCTGGGTCCGGAAGACTTTGATGAGCCAGTGTATCATTTTCCTGTCGAGACCAAGAGAGATTTCACCAAAGAGTGTCCACTCCGAGGATATGATAACCGGAAAGAAGAATGGCCAAAATGTAGGCATGGTGAGGACTGCTTAGTGCAAATGTTCGTGGAGGGTTTGGATGGAGGTCGCCGATTCTTCAAATGTCCACGAGCAGAGGTAACTGGTTTTAATATTTGTTACTCAATTTTTTCCTCCATTATTTTGCATCTCATAGGCGTTACCAACTGCATGTTCAATGAAATCTTTGAAATGCAGTGTTCAGAGTCCAAAGAAAACTGTGGTTTCACTAGATGGGTCGATCCTAGACCAATCTATCCCCACGCACAGTACATCTACTACTTGCAAGACCGTATCTTCGAACTAGAAAGGGAAGTTAGCAACGGTTACAAGGACGAGGAACCAGACGATGCCAGTAGTGGTGCTGTTTCACAGGACGGACCATGCCATGATCCATATTGCAGCTGCCCTAACCACAAGAACAACGGGCCTCCACCACCACCCCCGCCACCTCCACCATCGAACATGGGAGGGTACTATGGAGAAGGGGCTACACAGTTCGCTATGTGGCCGCACTACTAGAAAGAACGAAACTAGCATATGCATATGCCATGTAATGTACTTGTTGTTCGCTATAATTACCTAAGGCATGTTAGGTTTAGTCCAGGACATATGTGCCCTTATTTGGTACAAGTTCTGACATGCCATGTCCTATGTTATGCGTGGTGAATTATGAAATCCAGTACTTCCTTATGTTATATGTGCAACTCGATAACTAGTTTCAGTAACTCAGGAACATTAAACATTACATATCACAACACCAAGCACGGTCCAAAAACTTAAAGTGCACATGACGTACATGACGACGAATTAAATAACAAAGAACATGTCCTAGGCACATGATTTACCTAAAGTACATCGACCATGTTCTGGGCATACAAGTAGCATACTACTGAGTACAACGAGGCCACTTTCCCTTGTTCTGAGCATCGGGATTCTCCTCCATCGCTGCCTTCGCTCGGCGCACGCGCTCAAGCTTCCTCTCCCTCTCCTCCCTACACGCAGCAACACGCCTCATTTCCTCCTCTTCCTTGTGCTCCTTCGCTGCTGCCTCCTCTCTACGTCTCTTCTCTAAGATCTCCAGGCGCTCCGCATCCCACTCCTTCAAGCCTTGTAGAAGCCGCATGTCAGACTCCTTGATCTCAGTGTCAATCCACTGCTCAAAATCACATAGCGGTGGAGGGGTCTGCAGCAAATTCAATTGTTTGAAATCCAATTATTAAGCAGAACTTCATATGACACAAATTAATTAATAAACAAAAGCAGTTTCTCACAATAAATGTACTGCGGCGCTGACGCTCTGTTGGTTCCCATGCAAAATTAGAACACATCCAATATCTCTGCTTATATGTTGCCTCATCTTCAGAAATTTCAACCTTGCAAGGATCACCACAAAAACACATTGGTATTGGCACACCGCTAGGGAGCGGCTTTAGGACGTATGGACTTTCGGTCATCCGTCCATAGCTATAATTCAATAAATACGGTCAATATAACAAAACAATTAACAATAAATCTTAAAAATAAAGGTTTATTATACGATGAAACGAATGTACACATACCTTTGTTTTCTAGCTTTCCCACGCCTAGGCATCCTACGGTTCAACAATACATACGTATTTCAAAATTTTGAAATTCATAGGTAAAAAATATGCCTTCATTTTACCAAATCGATTCGAATAAATTAAGGAAGGGTGACAGGATACCTACCTCTCGAAGATCCACGGATAAAATCCAACTTCTCACGGTCCAATTGCTCGATTATAGAGGAACGGAAAAGTGTCTAAATGAAAAACCCGAAGAGAATGAGTAAGAAAACGGGAATGACTGGGGGAGGAAGGGGGGCAGGCTATATTATGGGTGCTTGGCGCCATGCAGCATGGCTCCAAGGCTTGGCGCCATGGATCTTGGCGCCAAACCTTGGCGCCATGCTGCATGGCGCCAAGCTACGCCACGTAGATCCCATGGATCCACGTCGGATGGCTCTTGGCGCCAGGTATCATGGCGCCATGACGTTGTATCTTGGCGCCATGGACCATGGCGCCAAGCCGAGGGTCCATTTTTTGAAATCTTTCCGTCAGGGGTCTATTTGAGAGAATCTTTCAAAAAAAGGGCCAAAAAACAAAAAAGACGGACCCAGAAGATGCTCCAGAAGATTTTGCCTAGTAAAATGGACAATTATGACCATATGGATTAGAAGACAAAGCACACTATACTCCCTCTGTCCCATTTTAGATGTCGTTTAGGAACATCTCACCAGTACCAAGGCTCAGGCTATTGTACCAAAACACCCCTATAAGTAATCATGATGATTAGAACGTGCTGCAGGAGACATGTGCAGGTCTCGTCTTGGTGCTTATGCTGTGAGGGAGCAACTGCCACCGCAAGATTTTTCTATCTTCTTTTATTCACTTCTGGACGAAAGCAAGCAGGAAAGTGCTACACTGACCTAACATCGAATAGCATGGCAGAGGTCTGTTAGGCTAGAACGTCAATTATTTTGGGACAATCCCTCAGTGCTAGAACGTCACGTATTATGGGACGGAGGGAGTATATGCTAGAAATCCTTGCGGACGGGCTTAAACTTCATTATGGAAATCTCCCATCTGATGTGATGATGTTTTATCATAGACTATAGCTGGCCCATGATGTCACAATCCATCACATACTCCAACACTCATATGGTTGTTTCACCCGTCTATGATACAGGCATACAGCGAATACTCGTCTCTGATGTAGTCTAATCAAAGACAGGGAGTTATAGCATAGAAGTTTGACTGCTAGATCGAGAAATGAGGCCTCGTTTAGATGCACTAAAAAAGTTGAAATTTTTTCACTCTCTCCATCACATCAATCTTTGGACCCATGCATGAAGTAATAAATATAGGTAAAAAAATAACTAATTACACAGTTTAGTTGGAAATCACGAGATGAATCTTTTGAGCCTAGTTGGTCCACGATTGAACAATATTTGTCAAATAAGACGAAAGTGGTACTATTCATCGGGTTGAAATTTTTTCAGCATCTAAACGAGGCCTGAGATGTGTAGTTATTTTGGGACGAAAGGTGTACATGTGTATTTGATCTATAAATTTAATCTTGTCCATATAGATACCTGATATCTAATATTAAAGGACCAAAACAAACAAGGCCAATATCCATAAGAACATATTTCCTGTGTTACACAAATATGTTGACGAATACGATAACACCAACTCCAATCTATATATATATATATAATTATTTAGTCATTAGTCAAAGTCGAAAATGTTCAACTTTAAGAGGAAGTTTAGGCCCTGTTTGGTTTGGGGAGTTAAATTTTAACTCCCATCACATCGAATGTTGCGGCACATGTATGGAGTACTAAATATAGACTAATTGCATGCATGTTGACACAGTTTAGGGGTTTTTCACGAGACGAATCTATTAAGCCTAATTACTTTATGATTGGAAACTTTTTATCAAATAAGACGAAAGTGCTATAGTGCGAGTTAAACTTTAACTCCTCAGACAAACACCCCTTAATTTGCTGAGAAGGTAGCAGTAGGTGACCAAAGTCAGGAACCTTGGGATTGCAAGCGAGGCCTGAGTACTAGTAGTATACTACTACTACCAGCTTTTTCTTACAGGCACTCCGTACAAATCAAGATGCATGAAAATTGGAAATACCCCATATGGTGCTTTGTCTGAACTGCAGCAGAAACTGTCGCGAACCTGCGGCGAAAGTTTTCCAAAATTGTGCGCAGGAAAGCTGCATGCAACAACCAAAAAAAAAAAACGACGTCGACTTGGCTCCGTTCGGCTGGAATTATAAGCCGGTTGAAAAACACTGTTGGCTGAGTTTTTGTAAGAAAAAAATACTATTCCGACTGAAAAAATAAGCTAAATAAGATGGATTATAAGCCAGATGAACAGGGCCTGGCCTCAATTCCGGAGTGGAGTTGAAAATTTTCCAGGCGACCGACAAGAGAGAGCGGTGTGTATGGTGCCTGCAGGCTACAGGTCGTCCTTCCGGACTGAAATCGGCAGGTTCGACTGAAATTGGTTGAATGTTGATAGGTTCACCTGCTGAAATCAGCCGAATTCAGATAAGTCTAGACCAGCCGAACCCGACCATAAGTAGCTGATTTCGGTCATCTTGTTTGTCTTTGAATCAGAGGGGACTGCATACGAGTAGTCGTACGTACGTACGCAGATACTAGTCGTAAGTACTTTGAGGTGTTCTCGCTTTCTGACGAGTCAAACATTTTTAACTTTGATCAAATTATATAAAAAATTAATATTTATAATACATTATTACTATCATTAAATAGATCATTCAATTTATTTTTATAATAAATTTATTTAAAGATACAAATGTTGCTTTCTTAATAAAATACACGTGAAGTCGTGTTCTAGAAAAAAGATACAAATGTTACTATTATCTACAAGTCTGGTCAAACTTAAGAAAGTTTAACCGACATGAATATCATAACGACAATTATTTTGGAATGGATGAAGTAAAGTATATGCATACAATTAGTCCCAAAAGATGGAGACGTTGTCGTAGTTTCTTCACAACTTCAAAGCTCTCGATATAGTCTCTTTTCTTCTCCAAACATCAACATCGTACTAGTAGGACTGTAGGAGTATAGCACCAGTAGTAGTAATTGAGAGGTCCTGGGCCCGTCAGAAAGAGCTGCATATTCAGTGAGGCCTTGTTTAGGCTGTGTTTAGATAGGGTGTAAAAATTTTGGAAGCATAGTAATTCTTTCGTTTTTATTTGGCAATTAGTGTCCAACCATAAGCTAATTAGGTTTGAAAGATTCGTCTCGTGATTTACAACCAAGCTGTATAATTAGTTATTTTTTACCTATATTTAATACTCCATTCATGTGTCTAAAGATTCGATGTGACGAGAAATCTTGTAAAAAATTTTGGAACTTTGAAGCAACTAAACACTGCCTTAGTTTCAAAATATTTTGCGAAAAAATAGTAGATTCTTCGTCACATCGAATCTTTGGACACATGTATAGAACATTAAATATAGATAAAAAATAAAATTAATTACCACAGTTTAGACGAAATGGACGAGACGAATCTTTTAAGCCTAATTAATTTATGATTAGACACTAATTACTAAATAATAACGAAAATGCTACAGTAACATATCGCAAAATATTTCAGAACTAAACGGGCCCTCAGACAACCTGGCAGAGGCTCATGGAGCCTCCGGTGAATTGGATCGGGGCCGGCCCGTGACGCGATTCCGATGCAAGGAGAAGGACGGACCCGGGCAACGTCAGAATGCAGCAGGGCCCGGGCAAGAAGTTTTGTCTGGACGCCATGCATCCAGGCATCATCCAGCCATATCTGGTCCAGCCTCGCTGCCTCGGCCTGTCTTCCCTTCGGCGTTTTTTTTTTTTGGCGAAAATAATGTGCGATCTGCCATCTCATCGCTTGCCTGGCTCAGCAAATCCGCCGGTTGCGATTGGTGCTCGAGAAAACATGAGCTCCATCTGTGTCGACCCTCCAGGCCTTTTATTTCAATGTGCTATGGATGGACTCTTTTGCATGTTACACACTGACGCCTTTTATTTGAGCATACTCCCTCGGTTACATTCAAAATGCAATTCTTAGAGGTTGTTTAGTTCCCACCTAAAAAACTTTAGACCCTATCCCATCGAATATTTGAAGACATGCATGAAGCATTAAATATAGATAAAAAATAGGTAAAGATTTATTTCCATCCGTGCGTCCTCTAGTTTGGCTGCACGCACGCTCCCTCCGCGCACTCTCGCTCGACAACACGGCCGCCGCTTGCCTTATTGCTCCAAACGGAGACTGCACGCGCGCACCCGCATGGTGTCGTCTTCGACCTCCCACTCCCTCCCTCTCTTTTGCCCGCGGTGCCCGGCGAGCTCCTTCTCGTCGCGCTCTCTCCCCGACGGCGACCTCTTCCAGCGAGCCCGTGCGCCCACCGCCTCCCAGTGCCCGCTCCCCACCGCCTCCCCGCACCGGCCATGGCGGATCCGGCGGATCCAATCCCGACCATGGCGGATCCGGCGGCTCCAACTCCGGCCATGACGGATCTAGCCCCAGCCATGGCGGATTCAACGGATCTGGCCTCAGCCATGGCACCTGCGACGACTCCTCTAGGTACTCCGCCTCGTCTTCGACCGCCTGGCTCTGCCTCTGCCTCTCCATGCTACGCTATATATCGCTGGTTAAATTAGCTAGCAGATAGGTAGCAGCGGCATGTGCTAGGCAGAAGAAGCAAGTCACAGTCTGCTTCCACTCCGCCACGGATAATTTATCCCGTAGGCCGCAGCTAGCATCGATTCGATTCCCATGGGCCGTTCCTCATGATGCTCTGCTTCGTGAGATTTGTGCAGGGAGGATGTGTCAGTGACTCTGTCATGCCAATCTGCGTTCTGGTAGTTTGGGGATGCCGGATGCTCCCGCTTTTTCTGATTTTCGTTCATTCTTCATGCTGTAGAAGTAGAACTGAAATTTGTTTGCACATTCTGTATTAGCCAGTGTACAGGACTACCTATGAGCATCCTGTGATCGTTTCTTAAATTTCCTATGAGGATACATGAGGTATTGCATAGTCAATTTAGTGTTCAAATTTATTAGAATTTCCACTGCTATCGAAGTGTTATATTTGTTGATTATCACTGCTATAGTCATTTTGATTGAAATTTATGCGTGTTTGTGCAGATTCAGTTTTCTCAGCTTTGTTGTGACCCATCCATCGCTAATTTTTGCCTTTTGCCTTAGTGTGAGTATGTGTATGTAGAAACTAGTTTGAAATAAACAGAGATTTCTTCTTTTTTGTCAGATGCATTATTTTTGTTTTTCTAAGTTTGAACTAAATGTTTATCAGTTAAGCAGTAAATGAGCTTCAAGTAGTGCCCTCTAGGACAGTTGCACTCCTCTGTTCCGCTATTTGTAATTCTGAAACATCATATCATTACTTGCTGCCTCTCATGGTCATGTAGCAGCGACAAGGAGAGCATTTTCCCCTCTGGTGCTTCCTTTTCTAAATTTGAATGACATGTATCTGGAGTTCAACATTTTATCAAATAGTGGACGCCTCCTTAGCTATTGTCTTGGTGCAGGTTAGCCAAATTTTGGCGAAATTCTTAGTTGGTCTAATTAATGGTCCAATTTTGTTGCACATCACTAGTGTTGCAAGTTGAAGCCTACATAATAATTCATTAATTATGTTGTTCTTTTTGTCCATAACCTGATGTGAGCTGATTTCCTCCCTTTTTTTTGGTGTGGTGTGGTGTCATGTTTTATTCTTTTTTACTCGGTATCAGACTATAAATGACAGTACTAGAGGCTTTCAGGCCTGCTGCACACAACTTGTATTTGACATTGTAAGTGCAGGACATAAATATGATGTGTGCACAGTTTATTCAGTTCGCTTTTGGTCCATCTAAGAGGTTCATGGTTAATGGCTTTTTCTTCCCCTAAAGGTGTTGAAGGCCGGCCTGGTGCATGTTTATTTATCTCTATTTGAAATTGAGTACTGCTCACACTAGAGGAATCAATAGTTAGTATGTGTATTTTGAGATTTTGACTACATGTGCATATACATGTGGTATAGCTTTTTCTTTCTCCCAATTGGCATGATTTTGTCCTAAATACCTTATAGATTTGTTGTAAAATAATTTTGCACGGCATAGAGTATTCAGAGCTAGAGTATTGATAGCAATTTTTTTATAAAGCCTATAGTATTTGGACTTAAGGCAATAGATGTATTTTGGTTAGAGCTAATTTTAGATTTTCATTGTTCATATGTGAAGATAGCCACTTGAGATTATTTTATGAAGTAGTAGGCAACAAAAAAAATTATTTGGTCATGCTGACATATGAAGCACACATATATACTATACTACAAAGCAGATATGCACTTAGATGCCGCGGCTATGTATATGTCAGACTTATCGGAACTGCTTGCTATGTGCACCCATTTCTCTTT